>CM057463.1:92964735-93542235 GCA_030035585.1 Dugong dugon | reverse complement strand
CACTTTGGTGAGTACCATCTGGGGTCTTAAAAGCTTGTGAGCAGCCAACTAAGATACATCTATTGGTCCTATCCCACTTGGAGCAAAGGATAATGAAGAAAACCAAAGACACCAAGAAAATACTAGCCCAAAAGACTAAAGAACCAAATGAACAGAAGACTCCACCAGCCTGAGACCAGAAGAACTAGATGGTACCCGGCTACCACTAATGACCACCCTGATAGGGAACACAACAGAGAGTCCCAGACAGAGCAGGAGAAAAATGTAGCACAGAATTCAAATTCATGTAAAACGACCAGACTCAGTGGTCTGACAGAGGCTGGAGGAACCCCTGAAACTCTGGCGCCTGGACACTCTGTTAACCCAGAACTGAAACTGTTCCTGAAGCACACTCTTCAAACAAAGATTAGATAGGATTATAAAACAAAAAATAATAAAGGTGAGGAACATGCTTCTTAGTTTATTCAGATACACGAGACCAAATGGGAAGCTCCCGTCCAAAAACAGGATGAGAAAGCAGAAAGGACAGGAACTGGTTGAATGGACACAGGGAACCCGGGGTGGAAAGGGGAAATGAGCTATCACATTATGGTGATTGCAACCAATGTCGCAAAACAATATGTGTATACATTTTTGAATGAGAAATCAACTTCAGCTGTGAATTTTCACCTAAAGCACAATAAAAAGAAAAATAAAAAAAATCGGGTGATTTTTGGCTGTCTTCTCATATTTTAGAGTAGGGGACTAAAAGCTGATTGGAAGTTCTATGTGCTGCATGGGGCTTCACTGCAATGTGACTCAGCTGCCCATTTCACTGGGGGAACCCTCAGCATCACTGATTCTTGGGCTGATTATATTCTCCAGGTAAGGCTCTTCCAATCTATAACCTGAGGAGACGCATCAGCTGCCATCAAGTCGATTCCATATCATGGCAACCTCATGTATTGCAGAGCAGAACTGTACTCTGTAGGGTTTTCATGGCTATTACTTTTGGAAGCAGATCTCCAGGCCTTTCTGCTGAGGCACCTCTGGGTGGATTAGAACACCAACTTTTTGGTCAATAGCTGAGCCCTTAACCATTTGCACTACTCAGGGACTCCTGCCTGAGGAGAGGTGGCTTATAATTCTTGCTACCAGAATCAGCTGGATTGGCAAGAAGATTACCAGAAGCTAGATTGGCAAGAAGATTACCAGAAGCTAGACTGGCAAGAAGCCTGGGGGAGAGTCCTCAAGTCCCAATAATTTTTACTTATTCCTCTATCTTCAATTTGATATCCTGATCTTAACTCTTGCCTGTGACTCCTCAGTCAAGTGACCTTCAGTTTAAACACTAGAGAATAAACCTCCAGGCCTCTGTTGGTGTGAGGAAGGCTTGGCTGCCTTTGGCATGGAGTGCAAGAGGAAGTGCAGGGATATAAATGCTTCTTAAACAGCGTTTCAACTACTTTTTCTGTTTTTAGCCCCACCTCCACCTTTACTTCCTGAAGTATCTGGTTCCATCAATTCTTGAGTCTTCTGAGGTTCTAACTTTGAACTGGGCTGTTCCTAGCTTCCTCCACTGGCAGTTTAACAAGTTGTTGTCAAGTCGAGTCTGACTCCTGTTGACCCCATGTGTGTCAGACTTGAATTGTGCTCCACAGGGTTTTCAATGGCTGAATTTTCGGAAGTAGATTGCCAGGCCTTTCTTTTGAGGTGCTGCTGGGTGGACTTGAAGCTCTAATCTTTCATTTAGCAGCCAAGTGCATTAACTGTTTATACCAACTGGGTACTCTGCTACCAGTTTAGAATTCAGCTTTCCAGGGCTGCTATGTCAGCTAACACTTTTACAACTGCTTCTCAGCCACCACAATTTCTAGTTTTCTTCCTCTCCTCATTCTCTTTGTCTTTGTGCATTTATATATTTCTAATATATCCCTTTGTTGCTACTTGTTATAGGGTAAAAACATCACAAAGTTTAGTAAAGCAAAAAGAAAGTTTTATGCAGCCCATAGTCACGAAGGCTAAAGTGGGCAGATGGACAAGCATGCTGCCAGAGCTACGTCTGTCCGAGTTGAAGGAAATATTACAGGATAGACAAAAGCAGGAAACAGACAAGTATGGTGGCTACAGCCGTGTCTGCCTGAGTCCAAAGAATGTTACAGAGTAAGCAAGAGTGGGAAAGTGGACAAGCATGCTCCTAGAGGCATGTCTGTCTTAGTCCCAGGAATATTATAGAACAGGAAAGAATGGGAAAATGGACAGGCATGCTGCTAGAGCCATATCTGCCCGAATCCGAGGAACATTACAGAGTCATCAGTACATATTAACATTACAAAATGGGCAAAACCATTGAAAGCTTCACCTTTTCACAGATGGGCTAAAAACTGATAAACCAATGTGATTCTACATTTTGAATTGTCTTTCTTAACAATCATTGGTACGGGTTTCAGTAACGATAGTCAGGAGGGTCCTCACTTGTTCAACAAATCTTACCATTCACTAAATGCTAACAGAAAAAAATAAGAGTGGAAAGTATGTGAGTCTTTTGTGCTCTGTGTAAGATTTGCTTATGTGAAAGTTTCCCTAGAAGATGTTTTCCAAGATTGTCCTAGCTATTGTCTTTATACCTCAGGGCCCAGTTGATGTGTCCTTGTGAACCCTTGTGGGTTCTTGTGAGTCCAGCTCCAGCTGCGTCACATTCTAGGACAGGGAATAAGGGCTCTAATATTACCTCCTAAACCATACTTTAGTGTGTGTTATGGATTGAATTGTTCCCCCAAAATGTGTGTCAACTTGGCTAGTTCATGATTCTCAGTATTGTGTCATTGTTCACCATTTTGTGATCTGATGTGATTTTCTTGTGTGTTGTAAATCCTACCTCTACGATGTTAATCAGGCAGGATTAGAAGCAGTTATATTAATGAGGAAGGACTCAATCTACAAGATTAGGCTGTGTCTTAAATCAATCTCTTTCCAGGTATACAAGAAAGAAGTGAGCAGAGAGATGAGGGACCTCATCCCAACCAGAAACAAGCACTGGAAGCATAGCATGTCCTTTGGACTTGGGGTCCCTGAACTGAGAAGCTCCTTGACCAGGGGACAATCGATGACAAGGATCTTCCCCCAGAGCTGACAGAGAGAGAAAGCCTTCCCCTGGAGCTGGCACCCTGAATTCAGACTTCTAGCCTCCTGGACTGTGAGAGAATAAATTTCTCTCTGTTAAAGCCATCCACTGGTGGTATTTCCACCGTAGGAGCACTAGATGACTAAGACTGTGTGGTTGTGGAGGAAATGGAAGCAAATGTATCTGGTCAACCTGCCATTTTTGATGCAAAATTTCAATCTAGGTTTTTACCATTAATTAAGCTAATATTTTTATGTTTATCTGTCTGATTGATTCTGTGATTTGGAATGGTTCATTTACCTCGCTGAGCTGTATTGTGTTTTTCTTGTACATACGTCATAATAGCTCCTGCATCTAGCCTTTTGTGTATTACATACGTTATCAATGTCACACACAATTTAACCATTTAATGTTTTAGCACATTCTTGTCAAAAATGACATTTTAAAAGGTAATTTTATGGTTGGGCACAGAATTCTTTCATCCATCACTAAAGCTAAAAACAAATAAATGTAAGTGAACATTAAGATGTAAAGCAAAGGAACAGGGTATTTGACCTAGAGAAATGATAAAATTTACTGAAAACCCTTAATTATCTAGATGTTCATCTATATAATTACTAAAGCCTTCAATTTGAAAAAGGAGCCTGTCTGCAGCAAATCATAGTTGTCAGACCACATTTCAATAAGATGCATCAAGTCAAACTGTCACACAGTATTTTTCAGAATGTGATAATTACCAGTATTCAGGAAATGTGCAACTTTTTTCCTCTGTGATTTTTGCAGAAGTCTATTTATCTGTGTACCAGTCAAAGGACATTTTTTAAAACAAAACCTAAAAAAAATAATAATAAAAATTTTAAATTATTTTGGGTACATGGTGTCTGAATTTGGTGAAAAACAATGGGTTTGCTTGCCAACGAGAGGAGGCCAAGCGTGCTGGTAGTCTCTCCATAAGCTAGTGGCCCCAGGGGAGAATGTTACACATGATCTGGAACTTTCTCTGGATATTTTTACCTCTATATGGTGTGGGGGAAATTAGAAGGGCTGGCTTTTAAAATCTAAACATTTTAAAATCCAGTCATCCTCAAAGCAGGTAAAAAGTCACTATGGAGTGGATTAGGAGCTTTGCTTCAGTAACGAATGACCCCCTAAATCCCGTGTTTACAGTAGCAAACACTTCTCTCTTGTTCACGTTCCATGTCAGCTGCTGTGGGTCAGCTGCTGGTGCTTGCTGCTTGTGATGTCTCATCCTCAGACCCATGCTGAAGGAGCAGTGCCATCTCGGACACGCTAGTCGGTGGCAGAGGAAATGAGCGATGTTCCCAAGTCATGATGCTTGTTAAACTTCTGTTCAAACGGGACACAAGTCACAACTCTTCACATTCCGCTGAAGAAAGCAAGTCATATGGCCAAGCTCAAGATTGATAGCGAGGGGAATTACTCCTCCCAAAGGAGGTCCCTGCATGTCTCATGAGACATTGGTGGTTCAGTGGTAGAATTCTTGCCTTCCATTCAGGAGACCCAGTCTCGGCCAATGCACCTGATGTGGAGCCACTGCCTGACTGCCAGTGGAGGCTTGCGTGTTACTATGATATTGACCAGGTTCCAGTGAAGCTTCCAGACTAAGATGGACTAGGAAGAAAGCCCTGGCAATCTGCTTTATAAAATCAGCCAATAAAAACACTTTGTATCACAACGGGTCTGATATGCACCCCATCATGGGAATGGCGCAGGATCAGCAACGTTTTCTTCCGTTGTGCATGGGGTACCACGAGTTGGGGGCCAACTTGACAGCAGTTAACAACAACAACATATCAGCATGTTGCATGGCAAAGTCAGTGTCATGGACTGAATTACGTCCCCCCCAAAAATGTGTGTATCAATTTGGCTGGACCATGATTCCCAGTATTTCACAATTGCATAACATTTTGTAATCTGATGTGATTTCCTTATGTGTTGTAAACTCTGTCACTATGATGTAATAAGATGGATTAGTGGAAGTTATACTGATGAGGTCTACAAGATTAGATAGTGTCTTAAGCCAACCTCTTTTGAGATATAAAAGAGAGATGTGAGAAGAGACACACAGGGAACTTCACATCACCAAGAAAGCAGTGCCGGGAGTAGACCATGTCCTTTGGACCTGAGGTTCCTGCCCTGAGTTGTTCCCAGATCAAGGGAAGACTGACGCATCACAAGGACCTTCCTCCAGCGCCGACCAAGAAAGCATTCCATTGGAGTTGACGTCCTGAATTTGGACTTGCAGCCTTCTGAACTGTGAGAGAATAAACTTCTCTTTGTTAAAGCCATCCACTTGTGGTATTTCTGTTATACTAACACTAGATAACTAAGACAGTCAGGGATGCATAATCCTTCTACAAAAGAAGGGGATGCATGAGTCATCAAAAATATGTATATATATTATACATATAGAAAAGATAGAGAGAAAGAGATCTTAAAACACTGAAGAAAGAAAATGTTATTAGGGGAAAATTGAATAGTAATTAGTATAATAAAATTTACAGATTTTAATTTTTTTCTCTTGAGTTAAACACAATTTTACTTTAAGGAATTTAAGACTGGGCTATCCACTTTAAATTATGATGTTCGGGTTATCTTTGATGTATAATTATATTTGGAGCCAATATCTCTTCTAACAGCACACTCTTGATCTCTTTTCTAATACTGTTCACTTCAGGAAGTACATACTAAATTCCATATTAGTACAGTTAGAATTAGAGATGAGAAAGGGGTAGATCAAAGTAATTTTACTGGAAAAGAAAAACACAATGCATCAGGCAGCTTCATTTGGAGGACAATAACTTACCCAGTGGCTGCTCAACCAGACACTGGGTTCTATGGGCTTTGACTTAGGATGCAAAGCTAAATATTCAGTTGTCAAAACAGTAATGTTTCAGAAACATGAACCATGTGGTACCCAGAAGAAGAAAAAGATCTTTACCTTCCCGCCAAGTGTCTTAAATTCAACACTTTGTAGCAATTCATTCCTTCCGTTAAGGCTTACTCCCAGGCTGGAATGCTTTTAATGACACTTTAGAGTGAGTTGAAGTTTTTAACACATACCTCTTGGAGGGTTTAAGCCTCACATTCTCTGATGATGTGGTCAGGGTATCTCTCCATCTGACCAAAGCAGAAACCAAGGCCCGTAACAGTTAATAATAGTGCTTCCCTAGTTGATAGTGCTTCCCCATGTTCACCAGCTCATTTGCCTGGTCAAATGCCCACATACCTCGGACAAAAGGATACAGAGATGCTTAACTGATCAGTGCGTACAGTGATACAGTGATGTTAATGAGAATGAGTCACTCTTTCCTTGACATCTGCTTATAACAGGATGAGGGGAGGGTGCTGAACAAGTGGGCACCATTAGAAGGAAAAAGAGAAATGGAAAGAGAAAGATGGGGTAAGGGAACATAAACTAGCCCTGGTGTTCAATCTTTAATGATCAGAAGAACCAGTGGGAGTTTAAGTGCAAACAATAATTAAAATGAGTAATGAGAGAAAACTAACCAATTGTATGAATTTATTTAATGAAAATAGGCACATATAATAGATATTTAACATTTTGGCTGAGTAGAACTATTAAACTCCAGCTGGTGTTTGGAAATGTTTGCCATTGGTGAACTTTGGTTTTATGACCAATAGTGAGTCTACTGATAAGGTCTACTGACACTTTATTTATTCACTCTTTGTCTTAGTCATCTAGTGCTGCTATAACAGAAATGCCACAAGTGGATGGTTTTCACAAAGAGAAATTTATTCTCTCACAGGCCAGTAGGCCACAAGTCCAAATTCAGGGCATCAGCTCCAGGAGAAGGCTTTCTCTTTCTGCTGGCTCTGGAGGAAGGTCCTTGTGATGCATTGGGCTCCCCTTGGTCTGGGAGCATCTCAGCACAGGAACCTCAGGTCCAAAGGACTCGCTCTGCTCCCGGCACTGTTTTCTTGGTGGTGTGAGGTTCCTATGTGTCTCTGCTTGCTTCTCTCTTTCATATCTCAAAAGAGATTGGCTTAAGACACTATCCAATCTTGTATACCTCGTCAGTATGATTGCCGCTAATCCATCTTATTAAATCATAGTGACTGAATTTACAACACATAAGGAAATCACATCCAATTACAAAATGGTACGCAATCATACAATATTGGGAGTCATAACACAGCCAAGTTGACATATTTTTGGGGGACACAATTCATCCATGTTACTCTTACATCAGCTTTGAAATTGGGACTCTAGAGAGTGGTGACAAGCAGTTTATTTTTCTCTGTTAAATTTAGAAATGTAATTAGGTCTAGCTTGTTTTAGAAAAAAGGTATATAGGTTTTGTAGCTATGTCTTACATTATTATTGTATTCCATTTTTATTTGTGAGTATGAGTATAAAAAAGTTCAATATTTACTGAACATCTGTTATGAACCAAGCACAGTTCTAGGTGCTGAGGATGTAATCAGAACAAAAGAGCTTACATTTTAGCAGGGAAGATGGATAATATTTTAAAAAAATCAAATTTACAGTATCATAGTAGGTAGTGATAAACACTTTGAAGAAAAATAAAGTAGCATCAGAGAGTGATGACCGTCTCACCTTACGTATGCTGAACAGGAAAGACAATGGTGTATTGGTGCCAGCTCATACAGGTTCATAAGATCCAACTATTAAGTTTTTAGCATATCTGTGAGGTAGTTGTTAAACACAGCTATTAACAAAAATTAAATTATATAAACTTACAATTAAATGCATTATCTGTTTAAAATAACTTATTTTACTTTTTGTTGTTGTTGAAAATACACACAGCAGAACATATACCGATTCAACAATTACTATATGTGCAATTCAGTGACATTGATTATATTCTTCAAGTTGTCCAATTATCACCCTCCTTTTCTGAATTGTTCCTCTCCCATTAACATAAACTTACTGCTCCCTAAGCTTCCCATCTAACCTTTCCAGTTGCTGTTGTCATTTTGATTCCATGTAGATATTTCTTTTAAAAAGCACAATGCTCAAGGAAGACATTCTTTGCTAATCAAGCTAAAGTATTGTTGGTTTTTTTAATTGTACTTTAGATGGTTTACAGAACAAACTAGCTTCTCATTAAACACTTAGTACATATATTGTTTTATGACATTGGTTAACAACCCCATGACATGTCAGTACTCTCCCTTCTTGAACTTGGGTTCCCTATTACCAGCTTTCATGTGCCCTCCTGCCTTCTCATCCTTGCCCCTGAGCTGGTATGCCCCTTTAGTCTCATTTTGTCCTATAGGCCTGTCTAATCTTTGGCTAAAAGGTGAACCTCCAGAGTGACTTCCTTACTGAGCTAAAAGGGTGTCCTGGGGTCATACTCTTGCGGTTTCTCCAGTCTCTTTCAGACCAGTAAGTCTGATTTTTTTTTTTTTTTTTTTAGTTAGAATTTTGTTCTACATTATTCTCCAGATCTGTCTGGGACCCTCTATTTTGATTCCTGTCAGAGCAATCAGTGGTGGTAGCCAGGCACCATCTAGCTGTACTGGACTCAGTCTGGTGGAGGCTGTGGTAGTTGTGGTCTATTTGTCCTCTGGACTAATCTTTCCCTTGAGTCTTTAGTTTTCATTTTCCCTTGCTCCTAAAGGGGTGAGACCAGTGGAGTATCTAGGTGGCCGCCCACAGGCTTTTAAGACCCCAGACGCTACTCACCAAAGTAGAATGTAGAACATTTTCTTTACAAACTATGTTATGCCAATTGAGCTAGATGTTCCCTGAGACCATGGTCCCCACAGCCCTCAGTCCAGTAATTCGGTCCCTCAGGGAGTTTGGAAGTGTTTATGGAGCTTCCATGACCTTTCCTTGTACAAGTTGTGCTGGCTTCCCCAGTAATGTGTACTGTCTTACCCTTCACCAAAGTTACCAGTTATCTATTGCCTATTTAGTGTTTTTCCACCCCCACCCCTCCCCTCCCTCATAACCATCAAAGATTGTTTCTTTTTGTGTGTAAACCTTTTCATGAGTTTTTATTGTAGTGGCCTCATACAATATTTGTCCTTTTGTGATTGACTGATTTCACTCAGTATAAGGCCCTCCAGTTTCATCCATGTTATGAAACGCTTCAGAGATTCGTCACTGCTCTTTATTCTTGCGTAGTACTCCATTGTGTGTGTGTACCATAGTTTGTTTATCCTTGCTTCTGTTGATGGGCATCTAGGTTGTTTCCATCTTTTTGCTATTGTGAACAGTGCTGCAATGAATGCAGGTGTGCATATGTCTATTTGTGTGACGGCTCTTATTTCTCTAGGATATATTCCTAGGAGTGGGATTGCTGGATCATATGCTATTTCTATTTCTAGCTTTCTAAGGAAACACCATATCGTTTTCCAAAATGGTTGTACCATTGAAAGGCGCTGCGTGGGGATTTCACATTTATTGTCCACTGTGTAGGCCTAGTGTCCTAGGTATTGTGGTATTGTTAATGCAAAGCTTGCATAGTTAACTTCTGCATGCTCCTATGATTCTGATTTATTATCCACTCTTGTATGCGCCTATGATTCTGTTTTATTTCCCTTCTCTCTTCCCTCCTGTTTTCCCATGATTTTATAAAAGCTTAAAAATTAACCTAAGTTCCTCTTTGGGAGGTAGAACAATGAGTGATAAAATCAGAAAGTGAGACAACTGAACAAAGAATCTTCAAGAATACCTGCAGAAGGTCAACATGTCTGGAATGAGGTCATTGTGCCCACCTGAAAGAGGAACTAACATTCTGCAGATTCTTTGGACCCTGACCCTGTCCCGATAAAATCCTCTGATGGGCCTCCAGAGGGGGAGGCGATTTTGGAGGAGCTCATTCTCCTCTATCTCCTGTATATTAACATGCAATAAAACACTGTTGTTTTTTTTTTAATTTTACTTTAGATGAAGGTTTACAGAACAAAGTTTCTCATTAAACAGTCAGTACACACGTTGTTTTATGACATTGGTTAAGAAGCCCACGACATGTCAACACTCTCCCTTGTCGAACTTGAGGACATTTTTTTTTTGGTGAAAATATACATAGCCAAAGTTACATCATTTCGAAAGTTTCTACATGTACAGTTCAGTGTTATCGATTATATTCTACCAGCTGTGCTGCTATTCTATCCTTTTCCAAATTATTCCATCACCATTATCTTCAACTCACTGTCCTCTAGGCTTGCTATCAAACCTTTTGAGCTGCTATTGTCAATTTGATCTCACGTAGAAAATACTTTTTTTTGTACCATAGATGAATGTTTGCAGAACAAATAGTTTCTCATTAAACAGTTAGTACACATATTGCCCTACACCAATGGTTAACAACCCCATGACATGTCAACACTGCCCCTTCTCAACCTTGAGTTCCCTATCACCAGCTTTCTTGTCCCCTCCTGCCTTCAAGTCCTTGTCCCTGGACTGCTGTGCCTCATTAGTCCTGTTTTGTTTTATGAGGCTGTCCAATCCCTGGCTGAACAGTGAACTTTGGGAGGGGCTTCATCACTGAGCTAAAAGGGTGTCCGGGGGCCATACTCTCCGGGTTTCTCCTGTCTGTCAGGCCAGTAAATCTGGTCTTTTTTTTTTTTTTGTGAGTTAGAATTCTCTTCTACATCCTTTTCCAGCTCTGTCCAGGACCCTCTACTGTGATCCCAGTCAGAGCAGTCAGTGATGGTAGCCAGGCACCATCTAGCTGTACTGGACTCAGTCTGGTGGAGGCCATGGTAGCTGTGGTCCATTAGTCCTTTGGACTAATCTTTTCCTTGTGTCTTGTTTTCTTCCTTCTTCCTTGCTCCCAAAGGGGTGAGACCAGTGGAGTATCTAAGATGGCTGCTCACAGGCTTTTAAGACCCCAGATGCTACTCACCAAGGTAGAATGTAGAACATTGTCTTTATAAACTGTGTTATGCCGATTGAGCTAGATGTTCCCCAAGACCAGGTCCCCACAGCACTCCGCCCAGCAGTTCAGTACCTCAGGGAGTTTGGAAGTGTTTATGGAGCTTCCATGACCTTTCCTAGTACAAGTTGTGCTGGCTTCCCCAGTAATGCATACTGTCTTACCCTTCACCTAAGTTACCACTTATCTATTTAGTTCCCCCCCATCCCTCCCATCCTTCATAACCAACAAAGATGGTTTCTTTTTGTGTGTAAACTTTTACATGAGTTACACAGTAGAGGTCTCATACAATATTTGTCCTTTTGTGATTGACTTATTTCACTCAGCATAATGTCCTCCAGTTTCATCCATGTTACAAGATGCTTCACAGATTCATTGTTGTTCTTCATCTATCTCCATTGTGTGTATGTACCATAGTTTGTTTATCCATCCATCTGTTGATGGGCATCTAGGTCGTTTCCATCTTTTTGCTATTGTGAACAGTGCTTTAATGAATATGGGTGTGTATATGTCTGTTAGTGTGATGGCTCTTATTTCTCTAGGATATATTCCTAGGAGTGGGATAGCATTTTGTAGGGCTTTTTTTTTTTTTGTGGTGCTGACGTTTTCATTGTTCCTCTTACTCTCCTGTGCTGAGTTCCTTTTGTTTGTGGAGTTTTTTTTTTCATTTCTTTTGTTTTTGTAGGTTTTGTTTTTACTGAGACTTTAGTTTTTCTTCTTTATTTTGATGAGTAGGTTTGTTAACTTTCTTTGTGGTTACCTTATTTACCCTTATCTTCCTAGATTTGTACCAGTCTATTACTGGTATTGCTTGACTTCCTCTCCATTAGAAGGTTCTATACCTACACCATTTATTCCCGCTTTTATTGTTCTAATGATGTTGTCATTTACAGATTAACCTCTCTGGTTCCCTTTTGTAGTTCTTTTGGTTTTGCATAGTCCTTAAGAGTTCATTTCCTAGGTAGGTATCTGGTAATCCTGTGTCCTATATTCAGCCTGTGGTCTGATATTATTTGTTCTCAGATTAAAGGACTTCCTTTAACAAGTCTCGTAAGCTTGGTTTGGTTTTTACATAGTCCCTTAATTTCTGCTTATCTGGAAATGACCAAATTTCACCATCATATTTGAACAAAATTTTTGCAGGATACATTGTTCTTGGCTGGCAATTTTTTTCTTTCAAGGTTTTATATATGTCATCCCGTTGCCTTCTTGCCTGCATGGTTTCTGTTGAATAATCCGAGCTTAGTCTTATTGTGTCTCGTCTGTATGTGACTTTTTGTTTTTCTTGAGCTGTTCTCAGGATTCTTTGTCTTTGGTTTTAGCGAGTGTGATTATGATATGCCTTGGTGATTTTCTTTTGAGGTCTATCCTATATGGGGTCATTTTGCTTCTTGGGTGGTCAGCTTTGCATCCTTCATTATATTAGGGAAGTTTCTGTCAATAATTCTTCAATGATCCTCTCTGTGTTTTCCATTTTCTCCCCTGTTCTGGAACTCTGATCACTCGAAAATTTTTGTTTTTATTGTATCCCACGTAATTCTCAGGGTTTCTTCATTTTTCTTCAGTTTTTTTCTGATTTTTCCTCAAAGTTGTATCCAAGTGTTTGTCTTCAATTTCATTGATCCTGTCTTCCATTGTTTCAAATCTGTTCCTCAGCCTTTCTATAACACTGTCCATTTCTGAAGTAGTGTTTATCTTTTGGATTTCTAATTGTTGTTTTTGTATGATTTCTACTTGTAAATTTATTTTAGCATTTTGTTCCTGGATTATTTTGCTGAATTCTTCCATTGTTTTGTCTGCATTTTCCATGAATTTGTCTGCCTTTTCCATGAATTTGTCTATTTTTTCCTCATTTTTGTCTACCTTCTGCTTCAACTCTTGGATAGCTCAGAATATTAGTGATATGAATTCCCTATCAGGTAGTTCTAGTGCCTTTTCTCCTACTGGAAAGTCATCCGGTGTTTTATTTTGGACGCCTACTGGAATCATCCTGACCTGTTTTTTTCATATGTTTTGATATTGTTTGCTGTCTTTGGGACATTTAGTAGTCAGTTTCTTTGTTTATCGATCGTAGATTTGTATGTTTCATCCTGCTTTTTTGGTTTTTTTGGTTATGTCTGAGAAGGTGGGCTGTGTGTTCTTTGTTGTTTGCTCATCTGTGGACACGGTATTTTTCACCTCCTTGTCCAATGGGCAGGGCCAGTTGCTCAGCTATGGTGCAGCAGGGCAGGTCTTGCTAAAGGGGAGGGGCTGGAATGGGTTGTTTGTGACAGTACTGAGGCCAACAAGGTGAGCCGGTGGTCAGTGCAGGGCAGGTTCCAGTAGGTCTTGCCTGCACTGCTTGAGAGTGCAATGTTCAGCACACGGTGCAGAAAGGCAAGAGATAGGAGGAGAGGGAGGTTGTGATGTGTGGAGCTAGGTTGGATATGGAAAAGAAGAGAGAGAGGAGAGAGAAACAGGAGCAAAAAAAAGAAAAAAGTGCTGAGGCAGCTTGCCATTGGAGTGGAGAGACAAGAAACTGAGAAATGAAGAAAAACAACAAGAAACAATAAATAAAAATAAATAAATAAAAATTTATAAAAATGCTCACAGGGATCCCATCAGCACAGCTGTGCAGACTGGGGAAAGTGGTTCCCAAGCTGAGCAGTACAGCCTGGCTAGAATGGGTGGTGATGATACACAACGCCAGGTGTTCAGGAGACAGGAAAAGAAAGTAAGTAGAAAGAGGTGAGAAACCAAGAAATGAAAAAAGAAAGAGAAAAAAAAAAAGAAAGAAAGAAAGAAAAAAACACTTCAGGGATCTCACCAACATGGTCGTGTGGACTGGGGAAGGAGCTGCCCAGCTTAGCTGTGCTTCACAGCCTGTCAAGAAGAAGCAAAGATGGCACGTGGAGTCAGGTGTTCGAGAGAAAGGAGGAAGAGGAGGTGAGAGAGTGGGAAGAAACAAAAAGAGGCCAAAAAAAGCAACACCAACAACAAAGAAATGGCAGTGAAGAAGCCAGCCAGCATGGGTTAGATGAACCCAAGCAGCACAGAACTGGCACCTCCCATGCCGTGGTCATGACCTGCTGGGAAGCGGTGGATTGGCCTGCCAGGAAGCAGCCAATTGGCCCTCCAGGAAGCCAAGAATCAGTCTGCTGGGAAGCAGCAAAGATCGAACAGGGGGAGGTAGGTTGGGGGGTGGAGAAGCGTGTCTCACTGGTTACCAGGTACTCTGTCTCCTGCTGGGAGCTCTGTGAATCTGCTTTCCTATACTCCCTGTCTGCCAATCTATAACAAGAGTCCAGGATGGTGGGTCTGTGCTGCATTAGCTGATAGGAGACCTCTGCTCATAACTCTCTTCTCTCTCTGTTCTCTGTCATTTTCTTATTCCATTTGGTGCTTGGTTGAGTTCTTTATCTCTTCATTTAATGCTTAGGGTTCCAGGATTGATATTTCTCTCTGTTTTACTTAGTTTTTCAGGTCTTTACTGTGGAGGGACCGCGTGGCATTTCTGTCTATAGCACCATGCACCATGTTGGCTCAGCCTTCAGTATTGTTTGGTTTTAAGAAGACTTCAGGGGATATTTTTGGTTTAAGGTTTGAAGATTATCTCAGACCAATAGTTTCAGAGGTTCACTCACCTTCAATGGATCCAGAAAGTCTGGATTCCATGAGAATCTGAAATTCTGTTCCATAAGTGCATTATCTTAAAAACAAAGATAATACTCAAAAATCACCAGTTTTTATTTACTTTTCTACATTAACTGTACCACCCAGTGGCTCCTCATCCCTATGAGGTGCACACAATCATTGCTTCTGTTTAGAAATGAGGAAACTAAGGCCAAAAGAGGTTATTGATTTGTCCAGTTCCCCCAGAAAGTAAAGGGTGGAGCCAAGATCCCATCCCTCACAGTCTTACTCCAGATCCTTCACTTCCCACACAAAGAAAGAAAAATCAGGCTCCCAACTCTCTCCATTTCTTCACCCAGGCACTTACAGTGCTAGGCTCTGGAGATGCAAAGATAATTAAGACGCCATTCTTGTCCTGAAGAAGCTCACAGCCTAGGGGAAAGAGACCATAAAGAGAAAATTATGATGAAATGAATAGACAACAAATTTGTACTGAGCGCTTACATGTTCATGAGTATATGATGAAGGTCAGAGCAAACTGAGGTGCCAGAGGAGGCCTCCTGGAGGAGAGGGCCCCTGAGTTGGACCTTATACACTGAAGAGGAATTAGTCAGGCATAGGAAGGGAGCCATAGAAGTTCCAGGCAGAGGAAAGCTTAATGCAAGGCCACCAAGGCATGGAATAGCCTGGTGGCTTTGGGGAAAATGTGGGCCTGGCTAGAACTCAGCTTGCTTGTGAAAAAGTGTCAGGAGATGGGTGTGGAGAGCATGATGGGAGCTAGATTATGAAGAGTCTTATATTTCACTCAAAAACATCAGAGAAGGAGAAAGCAGAGGGGTAGAAAGAGAAGCAAGAGAGAGTAATGTCACCAGAGCCAAGAGAAGAAATTTTAAGTTAGAGGGGATCTTCAAAGGGTCAAATGTAAAAAATTCAAGTTAATTTGAATATCCTGTGACCTTCAAGCTAAGGGAAACTTAGAAGGATTTATGATTTCATTAGACACTTAGGAAAGAGCCCCTGTGTTACTTTCCTATTGCTGCTGTAACAAATTATCATAAACTTAGTGGCCTAAAACAACACAAATATATTATCTTACAGTTCTGGAGGTCAGAAGTCCGACATGGCTCTCACTGGGCTAAAATCCAGGCATCAGCAGGTCCCTGGAGGCTCTAGGGGTAGAATCGGTTTCCTTGCCTTTTCCAGCTCCAGAAGCTGCCTGTACTCCTTGGCTGGTGGCTTCTTTCCAAAAATATCATTATTCTGCTCTCTGACTCTGTAGTCACATTTCGAGGTATTTGCTTTCCTTGCCTCCCTCTTACAAGGGTGATTACACTAGGCCCACCCAGATAACCCAGGATAATATCTGCATCTCAATATCCTTAATTTAATCATATCAGCAAAGTTCCTTTTGCTATGTAAGGTGGCACATTTATAGGTTCTAGAGATTTGGAAATGGACATCTTTGGGGTGGGTTGCAGTTCTGTCTACCACAGGCTCTAAAACCTGAATCTGATCCAGGCTCTATATATATATATTTTTTTAAATATTTTATTGTACTTCAGGTGAAGGCTTACAGAACAAATAGTTTCCCATGAAACAGTAGTACACATGTTCTTTTATGACATTGATTAACAACCCCACAACATATTAACCCTCTAAATTCTCAAACTTTTTTTTTTTTTTTTTGGTGAAAATACACATAGCCAAAGATACACCGTTTCAAAAATTTCTACGTACACAGTTCAGTGACATTGACTATGCTCTTCCAATTGTGCTGTTATTCTCACTTAACATGAAGGCTTACAGAACAAAATAGTTTCTCATTTAACAGTTACTACAAATGTTACCCTATAACAATGGTTAACAATCTCACAACACATCAACAATATCCTTACTCAATCTTGTGTTCCCTATCACCAGCTTCCTTGTCCCCTTCTGCCTTCTGGCCCTTGTCACTGGACTCCTGTACCTCGTTAGTCTCATTTGGTTTTACGGGGCTGTCCACTCCCAGGCTGAACAGTGAACCTCAGAGATAACTTCACCACTGAGCTAAAAGGGTGTCTAGGGGCCATACTCCCAAGGTTTCTCCAGTCTCCTTTAGGCCAGTAAATCTGGCCTTTTTTTTTTTTTTTTTTTGTGAGTTAGAATTATGCTCTACATCCTTCTCCAGCTCTGTCCAAAACCCTCTGTTGTGATCCTGGTCAAAGCAGTCAGTGGTGGTAGCCAGGCACCATCTAGCTGTACTGGACTCAGTCCGGTGGAGGCCTTGGTAGCTGTGGACAATTAGTCCTTCGGACTAATCTTTTCCTTATATCCTGTTCTCTTCTTTCTCCCTTGCTCCTGAAGGGATGAGACCAGTGGAGTATCTTAGATGGCCGCTCACAGGCTTTTAAGACCCCAGATGCTACTCACCAAGGTAGAATGTAGAGCATTGTCTTTATAAGCTGTGTCATGCCAATTGAGCTAGATGTTCCCCGAGACATGGTCCCCACAGACCTCCGACCAGCAATTCAGTCCCTCAGGGAGTTTGGATGTGTCTATGGGGCTTCCATGACCATTCCTTGTACAGGTTGTGCTAATTTCCCCTGTATTGTGTACTGTCTCACCCTTCACCCAAGATACCACTTATCTATTGCCTATTTAGTATCTCCCCCCCACGCACCCCTCCCATCCCTGGTAACCAACAAAGATTGTTACATTTTGTGTGTGAACTTTTTCATGGGTTTTTACAATAGAGGTCTCATACAATATTTGTCCTTTTGTGATTGACTTATTTCACTCAGCATAATGTCCTCCAGTTTCATCCATGTTATGAGATGGTTCACAGATTCATTGTTGTTCTTTCTCATTGCATAGTACTCCATTGTGTGTATGTACCGCAGTTTATTTATCCATTCATCTGTTGATGGGCACCTACGTTGTTTCCATCGTTTTGCTATTGTGAACAATGCTGCCATGAACATAGGTGTGCATATGTCTATTTGAGTGACAACTCTTATTTCTCTAGGATATATTCCTAGGAGTGGGATTGCTGGATCGAATGGTATGTCTATTTCTAGCTTTCTGAGAAAACGCCATATCATTTTCCAAAATGGTTATATCATTTTGCATTCCCACCAGCAGTGCATAAGAGTTTCAATCTCCCCGCCGCTCCTCCAACATTTGTTATTTCCAGTGTTTTTGATTCGTGCCAGTAATGCCGGGGTGAGATGGTATCTCATTGTGGTTTTAATTTGCATTTCTCTAATGGCTAGTGATCGTGAGCATTTCCTCATGTGTCTGTTTGCCATTCGAATGTCTTCTTTGGTGAAGTGTCTGTTCATTTCCATTGCCCATTTTTTAATAGGATTATTTGTCTTTTGTTGTAGAGGTGTTGGATTTTCTTGTAGATTGTGGAGATTAGACCTTTGTCTGACTTGTACTGTCCAAAAATTTTTTCCCAGTCTGTAGGTTCTCTTTTGACTCTTTTGGTGAAGTCTTTTGAAGAGCATAGGTGTTTGATTTTCAGAAGATCCAAGTTATCTAGCTTATCTGTTGGGTTTTGTGCATTGATGGTTATGGTTTGTATCCTGTTAATGCCATGTATTAAGGTCTTAAGTGTTGGTCCTATTTTTTCTTCTATGAACTTTATAGTTTTAGGCTTTAGATTCAGGTCTTTGATCCATTTTGAAGTAGTTTTTGTATACGGTGTGAGGTATGGGTCCTGTTTCACTTTTTTGCAAATGGATATCCAGTTTTGCCAGCACCATTTGTTAAAAAGACTGTCTTTTCCCCCATTTGATGGACTTTGGGCCCTTGTCGAAGATCAGGTGACTGTAGGTGGATGGATTTACATCTGGGTTCTCAATTCTGTTCCATTGGTCAATGTATCTGTCATTGTACCAGTACCAGGCTGTTTTGACTACTGTAGCTGTATAGTAAGTTCTGAAGTCGGGTAGTGTGAGTCCTCCAACTTTATTCTTCTTCTTCAGTAGTGCTTTACTTATTCAGGGCTTCTTCCCTTCCCATATAAAGTGAATGATTAGTTTTTCCATCTCTTTGAAGAATGTTGTTGGTATTTGGATTGGGATTGCATTGTATTTGTAAATTGCTTTGGGTAGAATTGCCATTTTCACAATGTTGAGTCTGCCTATCCATGAGCATGGTATGTTTTTCCATTTATGTAGATCCCTTTGGGTTTCATGCAGTAGTGTTTTATAGTTTTCTTTGTATAGGTCTTTTACAGCCCTGGTCAGATTTATTCCTAAGTATTTTATCTTTTTAGGGGCTATTGAAAATGGTATTGATTTCCTTTTCATCGTTCTCCTTACTGGTGTATAGGAATCCAACTGATTTTTTAATGTTTATCTTGTATCCTGCTACTCTGTTGAATCTTTCTATTAGTTCCAGTAGATTTCTCGTGGAGTCTTTATGGTTTTCTATGTATAGTATCATATCATCTGCAAACTGGGAGAGTTTAACTTCTTCATTACCAATTTGGATGCCCTTTATTTCTTTTTCTTGCCTTATTGCTCTAGCTAGAACTTCCAGCACAATGTTAAATAGGAGTGGTGATAAAGGGCATCCTTGTCTTGTTTCTGTTTTCAAGGGGAATGTTTTCAGCCTCTCTCCATTAAGAATGATGTTGGCCATTGGTTTTGCATAGATGCCCTTTATTATGTTGAGAAATTTCCCTTCTATACCTATTTTATCGAGAGCTTTTATCAGGAATGGGTGTTGGACTTTGTCAAATGCCTTTTCTGTGTCAATTGAGATGATCATGTGATTCTTTTCTTTCCTTTTATTTATGTGGTGGATTATGTTGATTGATTTTCTAATGTTGAACCATCCTTGCATAGCTGGTATGAATCCTACTTGGTCGTGGTGTATTATTTTTTTGATATGATGCTGAATTCTATTGGCTAGAATTTTGTTCAGAATTTTTGCATCTATATTCATGAGAGATATTGGTCTGTAATTTTATTTTGTTGTGATGTCTTTGCCTGGTTTTTGTATCAGTGTTATGCTGGCTTCATAGAATGAATTTGGAAGTGTTGCTTCCTCTTCTATGCTCTGAAATAGCTTGAGTAGAACTGGTACAAGCTCTTCTGTAAATGTTTTGTAGAATTCTTCAGTGAAGCCATCTGGGCCAGGGCTTTTTTTGGTTGGGAGTTTTTTTTATTACCTTTTCAATCTCTTCTCTTGTTATGGGTCTGTTCAGATTTTCAACATCACTTTGTTGTAGTTTGGGTAGGCCGTGTGTTTCTAGAAATTTATCCATTTCCTTTAGGTTTTCAAATTTGTTGGAGTATAGTTTTTCATAATATTCTGTTATAATCCTTTTTATTTCAGTTGGATCTGTTGTAATGTCCCCCATTTCATTTCTTATTTGGGTGATTTGTGTCCTCTCCTGTTTTTCTTTTATCAGTCTGGCCAGTGGTTTGTCGATTTTGTTGATTCTTTCAAAGAACCAACTTTGGTTTTGTTGATTCTTTCTATTGTTTTTCTGTTCTCTATTTCACTGATTTCTGCTCTGATCTTTACTATTTCCTTTCTTCCGGTGGTTGTGGGCTTTTTTTGCTGTTCTCTTTCTATTTCTTTGAGTTCTGTAGTAAATGTTTTGATTTTGTCCCTTTCTTCTTTTTTGATATGTGCATCTATTGGTATAAATTGTCCTCTGATGACTGCCTTTGCTGTGTCCCAAAGGTTTTGGTATGATGTGTTTTCATTCTCCTTTGATTCTAGGAATTTTTTTATTCCATCTCTGGTTTCTTCTATTACCCAGTGATGTGTAAGCGGGGTATTATTCAGTTTCCATTTAGTTAATTTTTTTTCCTTGCTCTTTCTAGTGTTAATTTCTACCTTGATGGCATTGTGGTCAGAGAAGATACTTTGAATTATCTCAGCGTTTTGGATCTTGTTGAGGATTGCTCTGTGGCCTAAGATGTGGTCTATTCTGGAGAACGTTCCATGTGCATTGGAAAAGAATGTGTACTTTGCAGTGGTTGGATGGCGTGTTCTATATATGTCTATGAGGACAAGTTCGCTGATTGTGCCCTTTAGGTCTTCTGTATCTTTGCTGAGTTTCTTCTTAGTTGTTCTGTCCTTTACTGAGAGTGTTGTGTTGATGTCTCCTACTATTATTGTGGAACTGTCAGTTTCTCTTTTCAGTGTTGTTAGAGTTTGTTTGATGTATTTTGGAGCCCTGTCATTGAGTGCATAGATGTTTATTATGGTTATGTCTTCATGATCGATCCTCCCCTTAATCATTATATAGTGTCCTTCTTTGTCTTTTATGGTAGACTTTGTTTTAAAGTCTATTGTATCTGCGATTAGAATTGCCACTCCTGCTCTTTTTTGATAGTTGTTAGCTTGATATATTTTTTTCCAACCTTTGACTTTTAATAAATTCACATCTTTGTTTCTAAGGTGTGTCTCTTGTAGACAGCATATTGATGGATCATGTTTTCTTATCTATTCTGTGACTCTCCTTCTCTTTACGGGTGCATTGAGTCCATATACATTTAGTGTAATTATTGATAGATGTGAGTTTGTTGCTGTCATCTTGTAGTGCTTTTTTTTTGTGGTGCTGAAGTTTTCTTTGTTCTTCTTACTCTCTTGTGCTGAGTTACTTTTGTTTGTGGATTTTTTTTCATTTATTTTGTTTTTGTAGCTTCTGTTTTTGCTGAGACTTTATGTTTTTTGTCTTTATTTTTATGAGTTGGTTTGTTAACTTTCTTTGTGGTTACCATGAATTTTATCCTTATCTTTCTAAGTTTGAAGCAGTCTACCCTTACTTGGTATCACCTTGCCTTCCTCTCCATTCAAAGGTTCTATACCTATGCTGCTTATTCCCTCTTTCATTGTTTTGATGTTGTTGTCATCCATTGATTGACTGCTCTGATTCCCTGTTGTATTTCTTTTGGTTTTGGATAGTCCCTGGGAGTTCATTTCCTAGATTGGTATCTGGCTCGTACAATCCTGCGTCCTAGGTCATGCCTGAGGGCTGAAGCTCTTTGTCCTCAGATCGCAGAACTCTCTTTAATAATTCTTGTAAGTTTGGTTTGACTTTTACATATTCCCTTAATTTCTGTTTATCTGGAAATTACCTAATTTCACCATCAGATCTGAATGAGAGTTTTGCAGGTTATATTATTCTTGGCTGACAATTTTTTCTTTCAAGATTTTATATATGTCATCCCACTGCCTTCTTGCCTGCATGGTTTCTGCCGAATAATCTGAGCTTAGTCTTATTGTTTCTCCTCTGTATGTGACTTCTTGTTTTTCACGTGCTGCTTTCAGGATTCTTTGTCTGTCTTCGGTTTTGGCAAGTGTGAATATGATATGCCTTGGTGATTTTCTTTTGGGGTCTCTTCTATATGTGGTTCATTGAGCTTCTTGGATGGCCAGCTTTTCATCTTTCATGATATTGGGGAGGTTTTCTGTCAGCAGTTCCTCAATGATCCTCTCTGTGTTTTCTGTTTTCTCCCCCTGTTCTGGAATGCCCATCACTCGTAAATTTTTGCTTTTAATTGTGTCCCACATAACTATTAGGGTCTCTTCATTTTTCTTTGTTCTTTTTTCTGAGTTTTCCTGAAACAGAGTTGTATCCAAGTGTTTATCTTCAGTTCCACTGATCCTGTCTTCCACGGTTTCAAATCTGCTTCTCAGCCCTTCTATGACATCATCCATTTCTGAAATCTTGTTGTTTATCTTTTGGATTCCTAATTGTTGTTTTTGTATAATTTCTAGTTGTGAATTTATTTTGGCATTTTGTTCCTGCATCATCTTCCTGAATTCTTCCAATTTTTTGTCTGTATTTTCCATGAATTTGTCTATTTTTTCCTTATGTTTGTCAGCTTTTTGTCTCAGCTCTTGGAGAATTCTGAGTATTAGAGATTTGAATTCCTTATCAGGTAGTTCTAGTGCATTTTCTTCCACTGGAAAGTCATCTGGTGTTTTATTTTGGACACCTACTGGAACCATCCTGTCCTGTTTTTTAAATGTTTTGATATTGTCTGCTATCTTCGGGGCATTCAGTAGTTATTGTTCTCGTTTATTGATTGTCGATTTGTTTGTTTCATCCTGGCTGTTTTGTCTCCCACTGGACACTCCGTGAGGCTGCTTTCTCATACCCCTGTTTGCTGGTCTCCTATAGGAGTCCAAGACGGTGGATCCTCACTGCATTAGCTGGTAGGGGACCTCTGCATGAATCTCTCCTCGCTCTCCATTCTCTTTCAGTATTCTCACTCCATTTGGTGCTCGGCTGAGTTCTTTATAACTTCATTTGATGTTCTAGGGTTTCAGGATTGTTGCATTCTCTGTTTGGCTTAGTTTTTCAGATCTTTGCTGTGGAGGGACGGCGTGGTGCTTCTGCCTAGTGCACCATCTTGCCGGAACCTCCAAGGCTCTATATTTAAAGGGAACATAGGGAATATAGGAAACAGAGGGGCATGCTAAAGGATACCACAGAGATGCAGTGAGCAAAATCCAATCTGTAGGAAACACTACAGGGCAAGCCATCCAGTTTCTTTAACAAATACATTGCAAGGAAATGAAGACAGGATTTATAGATTAAAAAGGATCTAAAAGACCTATCCCCCATGCCTCTGTCAGTTTGTCATACTGTGAGGGCTTGCGTGTTGCTGTGATGCTGAAAGCTGTGCCACCAGTATTCAAATACCAGCAGGGTCACCCATCGTGGACAGGTTTCAGCTGAGCTTCCAGACTAAGAGAGACTAGGAAGAAGGGCCCAATGGCTTACTTCTGAAAAGAATTAGTCAGTGAAAACCTTATGAACAGCAGCGGAACCTTGTCTGATATAGTGCCAGAAGATGAGCCCCTCAGGTTGGAAGGCACTCAAAAGACAACTGGGGAAGAGCTGCCTCCTCAAAGTAGAGTCGACCTTAACAATGTGGTTGGAGTCAAGCTTTCGGGACCTACATTTGCTATTGTGGCAAGACTCAAAATGAGAAGAAACAGCTGCAAACATCCATTCATAATTGCAATGTGGCATGTACAAAGTATACATCCAGGAAAATTGGAAATCATCAAAAATGAAACGGAACGCATAAACATCCATATCCTAAGCATCAGTGAGCTGAAATCGACTGGTATTGGTCATTTTGAATCAGACAATGATATGATCTATTATGTCGGGAATGACAAATTGAAGAGGAATGGTATTGCCTTCATCGTCAAAAAGAACGTTACAAGATCTATCCTGAAGTACAATTGAAGTACAATGCTGTCAGTTATAGGATAATATCCATACCGCTACAAGGAAGACCAGTTACTACGACTATTATTCAAATTTGTGAACCAACCACTAATGCCAAAGAAGAAGAAATTGAAGATTTTTACCAACTTCTGCAGTCTGAAATTGATCAAACATGCAATCAAGACGCATTGATAATCACTGGTGATTGGAATGCGAAAGCTGGAGACAAAGAAGAAGGATTGATAATTGGAAAATATGCCCTTGGTGATAGAAACGATGCCAGAGATCACATGATAGGATTTTGCAAGGCCAATGACTTCTTCACTGCAAATATCTTTTTTCAACAACATAAAAGACGACTATACATGTGGACCTCACCAGATGGAATACACAGGAATCAAATTGACTACATCTGTGGAAAGAAACGATGGAAAAGTTCAATATCATCGTCAGAACAAGGTCAGGGGACGACTGTGGAACAGACCATCAATTGTTCCTATGCAAATTCAAGTTGAAACTGAAGAAAATTAGCACAAGCCCACAAGAGCCAAAGTACGACCTTTAGCGTATTCCACCTGAATTTAGAGACCATCTCAAGAATAGATTTGACCCGCTCAACACCAATCACCGAATACGAGTTGTGGAATGACATCAAGGACATCATACATGAAGAAAGCAAGAGATCATTAAAAAGACAGGAAAGAGAGAAGAGACCAAAATGGATGTCAGAAGACTCTGAAACTTGCTCTTGAACGTCGAGTAGCTAAAGCAAAAGGAAGACATAAGGAAGTAAAAGAGCTGAATAGAAGATTTCAAAGGGCTGCTCGAGAAGACAAAGTAAAATATTATCATGACATGTGCAAAGAGCTGGAGATAGAAAACCAAAAGGGAGGAACACACTCGGCATTTCTCTAGCTGAAAGAACTGAAGAAAAAAATTCAAGCCTCGAGTTGCAATAGGGAAGGATTCTATGGGGAAAATATTAAACAATTCAGGAAGCATTAAAACAAGATGGAAAGAATACAGAGAGTCACTATACCAAAAAGAATTGGATGATGTTCAACCATTTCAAGAGGTAGCACGTGATCAGGAACCAATGGTACTGAAGGAAGAAGTCCAAGCTGCACTGAAGGCGTTGGCAAAAAACAAGCCTCCAGGAATTGATGGAATACCAATTGAGATGTTTCAACAAGCAGACGCAACACTGGAAGTGCTCACTCATCTATGCCAAGAAACTTGGAAGATAGGTACTCGGCCAACCGACTGGAAGAGATCCGTATTTATGCCTATTGCCAAGAAAGGTGATCCAACTGAATACGGAAATTATTGAACAATGTCATTAATATCACATGCAAGTAAAATAAAGCAGCTGCAGCAATATATTGACAGGGAACTGCCAGAAATTCAAGCTGAATTCAGAAGAGGATGTGGAACCAGGAATATCATTGCGATTTCAGATGGCTCCTGACTGAAAGCAGAGAATATCAGAAAGATGTTTACCTGTGTTTTATTGACTATGCAAAAGCATTCGACTGTGTGGATCATAACGAATTACGGATAACATTGGGAAGAATGGGAATTCCAGAACACTTAATTGTGCTCATGAGGAACCTCTACATAGATTAAGAGGCAGTCATTCCAATAGAACAAGGGGATACTGCATGGTTTGAAATCAGGAAAGGTGTGCATCAGTGTTGTATCCTTTCACCATACATACTCAACCTGTATGGTGAGCAAATAATCCAAGAAACTGGACTATATGAAGAAGTACGAGGCATCAGGATTGGAGGAAGACTCTTTAACCACCTGTGATATGCAGATGACACAGCCTTGCTTGCTGAAAGTGAAGAGGACTTAAAGTACTTACTGACGAAGATCAAAGACCACAGCCTTCAGTATGGATTACACCTCAACATAAAGAAAACAAAAATCCTCACAACTGGACCAATGAGCAACATCATGATAAGTGGAGAAAAGATTGAAGTTGTCAAGGATTTCATTTTACTTGGATCCACAATCAACACCCATGGAAGCAGCAGTCAAGAAATCAAAAGACGTATTGTATTGGGCAAATCTGCTGTGAATGAACTCTTTAAAGTGTTGAAAAGCAAAATGTCACCTTGAAGACTAAGGTGCACCTGACCCAAGCCATGATGTTTTCAATCACCTCATATACGTGCAAAAGCTGGACGATGAATAAGGAAGACTGAAGAAGAACTGAAGGCTTTGAATTGTGATGTTGGCAAAGAGTATTGAATATACCATGGACTGCCAAAATAACAAACAAATTTGTGCTGGAAGAAGTACAACCAGAATGCCCCTTAGAAGCAAGGATGGTGAGACTAAGTCTCACATGTTTTGGATGTTATCAGGAGGGATCAGTTCTTGGAGAAGGACATTATGCTTGGTAACATAGAGGGCCATTGAAAAAGAGGAAGACCCTCAACGAGATGGATTGACACTGTGGGTGCAACAGTGGGCTCAAGCATAGCAATGATTGTGAGGGTGGCACAGGACCAGGCAGTATTTTGTTCTGTTGTACATAGGGTCAATATCAGTTGGAACGAACTCAACCACACCTAACAATAACAACAACGAAATATCTATTAACCTCAAGATTATTTGGATCTTGCTTCAAGCAAACTAAAAAAATTAAGGACACTTATTAATTATTTGAAAATTTGAACACTAAATGCACATTTGATGATATTAAGGACAGATATATCTGGGGTGGAAATGCAAATTCTCAGCAGTGGGTTGAACTGGAAAGAACTGGTTCGAAGCCCTGAATATTTATGTAAATACTTATTTATATAAATAAAATATGAATATATTTATATGCTATTTGAAAACTTTCAATAGTAAAAAGTTTTGGAAGAATCATTTCTTGGCTGGATGCAAGGGAACTGGTAGAACTGCTGACAAGGTATTGGGAAATTGGGAAAGCTTCCAAGGAAAACCCATGCATGAAACAGTCCTTCTGCAGCCAGGAGCACGCACAAACAAATCAAATTATTTTCAGCATCATATAATGTTATTGATGCCAGACACGGTTAATATTTGTCCAAGAGCAAGCTGCTATCTCATGGAATCAGGTTACCAGAGTTCATGGAGTTTCCATCTATGGACCTTGTAGAGATGTGATAAGTGGAATAGATGAGTGAACACTAGATTAGGAAATCAGGAGACTGGGGACAAGAAGTCTGGCTCTGTCATTGACCAGCTGTGTGTCTTGGAGAAAGGCTCTTACATTTTTTTGTGTCTCCATCTCCTCATCTATAAAACGAGGAAGTCTGGGTTGTTCCGTAAGAACTCTTGCTATTCCAGTATTGTGTTATTGTACATGGGTTTCCACAGATGATGAAAGTTAATTGTGGGGTCATGTGCAGGAAATCAGTTAATCCACTTCATTGCAGGATCATTGTCAAAACCAGAAAGATTTCCAGTGCCAAGACCATGGGAAAATCTCCTGCACATAGAGCCTTTGAGACTCCTTGACACAATCTTAGAAAGACTGTTATCTACTTCATGTGGGAAACAGATGGAGTAATAGAGTGAGACTATTGTGTATTGTGTATTGTTGTATCCTTTCAGCATACTTAACCCATCTGTATGCTAAGCAAATAACCTGAGAAGCTAGACTATATGAAGAAGAACTCAACATCAGGATTGCAGGAAGGCTCATCAACAATATGTGATATGCAGATCACACAACCTTTTTTGCTTAAAGTGAAGAGGACTTGAAGCACTTACTGATGAAGATCAAAGACCACAGCCTTCAGTATAGATTACACCTCAACATAAAGAAAACAAAAATCCTCACAACTGGACAATTAAGCAACATCGTGATAAACAGAGAAAAGATTGAAGTTGTCAAGGATTTCATTTTACTGGATCCACAATCAACACCCATGGAAGCAGAAGTCCAGAAAGCAAACAACACATTGCATTGGGCAAATCTACTGCAAAAGACCCTCTATAAAGTGTTAAAAAGCAAAGATGTCACTCAGAGGGCTAAGGTGCACCTGACCCAAGCCATGGTATTTTCACTTGACTCATATGCTTGCAAAAGCTGGACAATGAATAAGTAAGATCGAAAAAGAATTGATGTGTTTGAATTGTGGTGCTGGTGAAGAATATTGACTATAGAATAGACTTCCAGAAGAACAAACAAATCTGTCTTGGAAGAAATACAGCCAGAATGCTGCTTAGAAGTGAGGATGGTGAGACTTCATCTCACGTAATTTGGACATGTTATCAGAAGGGACCAGTCCCTGGAGAAGGTCATCTTATTTGGTAAGGTAAAGGATCAAAGAAAAAGAGGAAGACCCCGGGCAAGATAAATTGACACAGTGGCTGCAACAACAGGCTTAAGCATAACAACGATTATGAGGATGGTGCAGGACAGTGTTATGTTCTGCTGTTCATAGGGTCACTATGAGTTGGAACCAACTCAACGGCACCTAACAACAAAAATAACATTGTGTATTCTTTTTCAACGCAATACCTAAGATTTCAGTCCCCTTCTCAGGTAAGGGAGGAGAATTCGACTTGGCAACTTCTTTGTTAAAAGTTCTTCTCTCTTCTTGAAAGCCCTACTTGCATTCTTTCCTTGTTTCTATAAGAAGAATATTGAGAAATAGGCCCCTAGGTGTCCCAAATGAGGTTCAAATAGTTCTGATTGGACGTCACCAATTTCTGAGCTGAGGAAAATACTAAAAAATGTCAAAATGCCTACTTATTACCCCTAACCTACACCCTTTGATCTTTTGCAGAAACTCAGCTGCAACCATTCCCATCGTGGAGGGAGTAATATGAACTCTGAGACCGGGAACTTCTCAATATTTGGAGACCCCCTCCATCACCTCCAGGCGAAGGCTGGAAGCTGCCATCTGGATGAAATCTGGCAGTCGAGAGGGAAAGAAGGGCAAGTGACATTTGTCTGGCCTCTGACTCTATGTGTCCTGCAATATCTGTCCAAATGTGATTGAAAAGAACTTTGGGTCTAGTGCAGAGATGGGAGACAGCCCAGAGTTTGGCTGATCCACAGACAACCTGACAGATGGGGAAACTGAAGCTGCCCATCCTTCCTTCCTGTGCTCCATTCTCTCAGGCTTCATCTCAGTGGTTCTATCTGGAAAGCATTTCCCTAGCTGTCTCCCCCAGTGCTAACCACCACATCCTTCCCTCCCATCTCTACTTAAGCTTCAAGTGCTCAGGGACACTTCCCTGGGTCAAGTGGTTTCTGTTAAAGTGTAAAAACCAGTTGCTATCTAGTCAATTCACATTCATGGTGACCCCATGTGAGGAGAGTAGAACAGTTTTCCACAGGGTTTTTAATGGCTGGTTTTATGGAAGTAGATAGTCAGGACTTTCTTCTGAGGTGCCTCTGGGGAGACTCAAACCTCTAACCTTTCAGGTAGCAGCTGAATGTGTTAACCCTTTGTACCTCCCAGGGACTCCCTGTTAAAGTGTACACTCAAGGAAACCCCTTGTTCTCTTCCCAGCATCTTTATCAGTTAATAAGTATGTATCAACTGGTATGATTTTATAATTAAGATGCCTTCCTCATTAGATTTAAACAGACATCCTAGATCCTAAATTTTTTTAAACTTTTTAAGATTGAAATAGAACACATGTGGAAAATGCACAACTACAACTCCTGAGACTGTGGCTCAAAGGGAACACATCTGTACAAACATCACCCAAGTCATGAAAGAGAACAGTCCCAGCATCCCAGGAGCCATCTTCCCTCCCTCCAAGAGGCAACCACTCTCCTGACTTTCATAGATTAGTTTTGTCCCTTTTAAAAAAAGTTTTACTGTTGTGTGTATTCTCAACAACAAAAAAAAAATAAAATAAATTATAAAAAAAGTTTTAAATTTTAAGACATTTTTTATTGAGGTATAATTTACATGCAGTGAAATTTACCCTTTATAATGTACAGTTCTATGAGTTTTGATAAACACATAATTATGAAATCACCACCTCAATCAAAATTTATAACATTTGCATCACCCCCAAAATTCCCTCTGCCTTTTGTAATCATCCCCCTACCCCAGCCTTCTGAAACCACTAATCTATTTTCTTTTGCTTCAGAATCGACTCGTCAGCAATGGTTCTACCAATTTCAGAATATCATATAAATGGAACTATCCAGTACTGTTTCTTTTTATATCTGGTTCTTCACTCAATGTAACATTTGTGAGATTCATCCATGACATTGTATGTAACTGTAGCTCATTTTCATTGCTGTATGAATATACTACAATTGATTTATATCCTTGGATTATACCGCAATGTATTTCTCCATTATATTGTTGGACATTTGGGTTGTTTCCAGTTAGGGGCCACTACAATGCTGCTATAGCTATTCTTGCACGGGCCTTTTCACGTGCGTGTATCTCCTTTATAGTTTAAAAACAAACAAACAAAAAAAGAAAAAGCCATTGCCGCCCAATCAGATTCCGATCCACGGTGACCCTATAGGACAGAGTAGGACTGCGCATAGGGTTTCCAAGGCTGTAAACCTTTATGGAAGCAGACTACCACATCTTTCTCCCGCACACCGGTGGTGGGTTTGAACCGCCAACCATTCAGTTAGCAGCTGAGTGCTTTAACCACTGTGCAACCAGGGCTCCTCCTTTATGGGTTCGGTGCTGGGCTGTTAACCAAAGGTCAGTAGTAGTTTGAACTCCCCAGCTGCTCTGTGGGAGAAAGACGTGGCAGTCTGCTTCAGTAAAGATTTACAGCCTTGGAAACCCTGTCTGGGCAGTTCTACTCTGTGCTATAAGGCCGCTATGAGTCAGAATCAACTCATTGGCAACGGGTTTGGTTTGGAATGGGTTTGATGTACAATTCATCTAGAATTCATATTTGTATATGGCGTGAAGTAGGGGGTCAAGTTTCTTTTTTGTCCCCCTAAGTGAATATCCAGTTGACCCAACACCGTTCATTTTTGTTAAAAAATCCTTTCCCCTTTGAAATAAAACTGTCTATACACATGTGGCCTTGATTTCTGGACTCTCTATTCTATTCCACGGGTCTATTTATCTTAATCCTCCTACTTGGTTTTTCTTTTTCAAGATTTTCTTGGCTATTCTTGATCCTTTGCATTTCTACATATTTTTTAGAATCTTATCAGTCTTAACTTTGGCTCTCAGCACATGACAGTAGGAACCCAATGCATAGCTGTTGCCTTTTTCACTTGCGGGGTGCGCCGACACCCCCACCCCATCCCCAGAAGCGCGCCTATAAAGTGCAGGGACCCGCGCTGGGCGGAGCACGTCTTTTTCCTCCCCAAATCCGGCTGCTTTTTAATAGTCGCTCTCCTCGACTCCGCCTCCATGTCGCCTAACCGGCCGGAAGGGCGCGCCCTCCTCCTACTTCCCTCGATTGTGGCTTTGCGGGGATGGCGGCGGCAGCAGTGGTTTCGGGAGGCAGCGGCCCCAGCGTGGACACCCGGCTGAACCAGGAGACGACCCAGTGGCTGCGATGGGACAAGGTGAGGGGCGGCCGAGGGCGGCCGAGGGCTGCGAGCACCAGGAGGAGGCGCCTTGTCTTCTCCCACCTTCCAGGCTCTGATGCCGCGTTTCCTGCAGCGAGACTGATGGCTGCGCTTCCTCCATTCCCTCCCCTCTCACCCCGCGGGAAGACGGAGGAGGAGGACGTGGCGGCCAGGCCTCCTTAGCCCGACCAGGGTGGGACAGGCTCTGAGTTTGCCCAGGAAGGGTTGTTCCTGCCCCGGGACAAAAGCAGTCATCCGACCTGGGCGGGGCTCCAAGTTCAGGAGTGAGGGAACGAACGAGGGTTGGTCTGAACGCGGCCCGGCTCTGGGCTCTGTGTGGTTGAAACACACTCGCGTTCCTGTCACTCAGATCGTCGGATCGTCCTCATCAGTAGTCTGTGCGTGGCACACACACCGAGAGTCGCCGAGTCCTGCCTGTTCCTCTCGCTCCTGGGGCCTTTGTAGAGCAGCGATTGCGTCCGCCTCTCTTAGGGGCTTGGTTAGGAACACTTGGCTGCTCCCTGTATGTCCGAATGGGTTCAGGAAAGAGTGTCCCTCTGATTTTTCGGAGAAGACGGGAGGGAAACCCTTGCAGACAGCACCCCCAGCTTTCCTCCTCTTCACTCTTTTTCTTAGATGCTGGAGCAAAGAAAAAATCTGGGACCCAGTTCCGCCCTTCACTCACTCCCTTTTCTAACCTGAGTCTCTTCCTTCTTTAGTACGCCTTCCTGTGTTCTGTGCCATTTGCCCAGAATGCTCCTCTCTTCTGCTGAGCTCTTTCTCATATTTCAGTTCTGGGCTTATATTCGCTTACACAGAGAAGCTGTCCTGGCTACCTAACGTAAATTTTTTCCCCTAATATTCTCTCTCAAAGCAGCTTGTTTTTGTTTTTTCTCCTTCGTAGCGTTTATTGCAACAAAAACTCATAGCTCTTGTAAAAAAATAATAAAATGCTTGTTTGTAGGTTTATTTATTTAATGTCTGTCTCCAGGGCTGGCTTCATAAGCGTGGGACTTGGTGCTCAGTAATGCTTTGCTGTCTGCCTCCTAAAATTCTTAATAGTTTCTGAATGAGAGATCTGTGTATTCATTTTGCATTGGGCGAAGAAACTATGTAGCCGGTCCCGTCTGTCTCCTTGAGTGTATCTCCTTGTTTATAGCGCCTGGCACAGTGCATGACACATAGTAAAAAAAAAAAAAACCCATTGCCATCAAGTTGATTCGGACTCAATGCTACCCTATAGGACAGAGTAGAACTGCCCCATAGGGTTTCCAAGGAGGGACTGGTGGATTCAAACTACCTACCTTTTAGCCAGCAGCCACCTCTTAACCAGTGCGCTCCCAGGGTTCCCATCCTATGCTAACCAAAAACCAAACCCTTTGCCATGGAGTCTATTCCAACTCAAAGCAACCCTATAGGACAGAGTAGAACTGCCCCATAGAGTTTCCAAGGCACGCCTGGCGGGTTTGAACTGTCGACCTTTTGGTTCGCAGCTGTAGCTCTTAACCACTATGCCACCAGGATTTTTGATCTTATACTAGGTACCTAAAAATATTTGTTGAATAAATGAATGAGATTGCAAGCCCCTTTATCAGGAGCCCGGTTATGAGGCAGATCCTGCTTCCAAAATGCCATCGGCAACTCCTTGGGTGAAAAGACAGCCCTGTGATTCTTAAGGGAAAGATAATGTTTCCATTTTTGATACCTTAATAACTTGTGTGTAGAATTTTATTTTTTTAAGTCAGAGTTGGTAGTTCATTGTTACATAAAACTTTCCGTTTGAAGAAATAAAAACCTCATTTCTGTGAGATGTTGGGTCTGAGATAGTACGGAGAGAGAATACCTCCCTTGGTAGAGACGTGGAATCCTTGGGTGGTGCAAATGGTTAAGCACTGGATTCGTAAGTTCAAACTCACCCAGAGGTGCCTGGGAAAAAAGGCCTGGCAATCGGCTTACGAAAGGTCATAGCCTTGAAAACCCCGTGGAGCACAGTTCTGCGGTAATACACATGAGGTTGCCATGAGTGTGACAAAGGCAACTGGTTTGGTTTTTGGGTTTTGGTAGAGCTGAGAGGATATTGCCCTTTTTTATTTTTGAATTTTTACCATTCTTCTCTTTTCTCTTCCATTTTTTTTTCTGGCTTGAGACAGACAGCTAGTGGCGAAAGGTCCCCTTCACCCCTACTGCGCCTTTCTTGGATGAACTAAGGGGCCCCTAGTAAGCTTCCAGCCAGCTAGAAGCATCACAGCCAGGCTCTGATTCACCTAAGACTGGTGAGGTGTCCTGGGAACTGCTTTGCCCTCCGCTCCGCAGGGCCTTTCCACCATCCCTTCATCCCTGTTCTTTGCTCGATGGTCAGCTTTGGTCACTGCTGATTCTAACCTGCAGCCCTCTTGACTTTTCATTCTTACCTCTCTGTCTCCTTTATTTTCTCCCTGGCTGCTTGACCTTATGTAGATATCAAAGGGTGATCAGACTTTTCACATCTACGTTGTAAATGAGAGAATCACTGGATGTTCAGTGTGACCTTGAGGTCTCTGTGTTTTTTTATTCACTCAGCAAATACTTTTTGAGTTTCTTGTATGTACCAGGTGTGAGCCCTTCCTTGGAGTTACCTGACAATCTGATGGGAAAGACTCTGATCAGTGACTATTGATTTTAATCAAAACGGTGCAGTTTTATTTGTTTTTTCCTGAAATTGGAACAATCTGGAAGTCTGGACTTAATTCCAGAAAGGCGAGGTTTTATTGCAGTAGCATTTCAAAGTTTAATTAGGTGGCCATGTGTTGCCCTGGTGTTTATCTAATTGGATGATAACTGTAAGAAAGTATTTGCTTCTTGTTCCCCTGAATTCTTAATTACGAAGTAAAAGTCTAATAATGGAATTAATGTGATTGTTATTAATTTTCTCCATTTTTAACATTTTTTGCAACCGTTGTACGAAGAAAATAGACAACTATATAATGAACTTCAGTGATTCAGGTTAGTGTCATTCGAAGCAGTTAATGTAATAGAGAAGGCACTTGGCTAATGTTTATGCAGCATAAGCAAGTCATCTCTGTGGCTTCCTGATGAGGAATGTAAATATATATTTATAATATAAATATATAAAATAAATATATAAATATATAAAATATAAATATATAAAGTGGGTTTTTTTTTCCTCATTTGTCTGCTTCTTGGAGTCATTGCAAGATTCAAATTTGACCAGGTGTGTGAAAGTTCTGTACAAACTACAAAACTAAAAAAGTAAGGTTTTGATTTAGATTATATAATCTGGGAAAATTTGAGGATGTTCAGGAAGAAACATTGGGAATATTTAATTATAACTACCAGCCAGGCAGAGAAAGATGTTTTGTGTTCATTGAATCTTCAAAACCATCGTATCAAAGGGGTTCTATGTTGTTCCCATTTTACAGACGAGGAAACTGAGAATTCAGGAAGCTAAATTATCTACCAAATAAAAGTGGAGTTGATAAGTGATGGGGCTAGGATTCCTTTCTGGGTGTTAGACTCCAAAACTAATGTTCGTTCCATTTCTCCAAAAGTACTTGCAGTGGTAGAAGAGAAAACGATACATTATAATGTCAACAAACTGACTTCATACTTCAAATTTCTGAAGCGTCAATAAATTGAAAAGGCAATATGTACATAATAATTTTTATATCGGTTAGAATTATTGTGGGTTTATATGTTATCTATATTTCAGATACTTCATCCTCTTATTCACCTGGCTATATCTGGTATATATGCATTTCTGTTTTACAGAATCCTTTAACTTTAGAGTTAGTGAAACAACTAGTTGCGGAAGATAATAAAGAAGAACTACAAAAATGTTTTGGGGCCCGAATGGAGTTTGGGACAGCTGGCCTTCGAGCTGCTATGGGAGCAGGAATTTCTCGTATGAACGACTTGACCATCATCCAGACTACACAGGTACCATGTTTATTTTATACTTTTTTGTTACCTTGCAATATCCCCAAGCCCCTTTTGTACTTGACAGACCTAAATTTGTTTTAATTATTAACATGTTTGTGGTGTGTCTAGGCACAGGGAGTCACCACCATTTACTCCATAAAGTAAGTCTTCCACAGTTGGTTGAAGCAGTACTTGTTTCAGAAATCATTCATTCATTTATTATCTAACAGATTTATTTAGTGTCTACTATGTGTCAGGCTTTGGTAATATAACCAACACCAAACCCTTTGCTGTCGAGTTGGTGCCAACTGATGGCGACTCTATAGGACAGAGTGGAACTGCCCCATAGGGTTTCCAAGGCTGTAATCTTTACAGTAGCAGACTGCCACAGCTTTCTTCCACGGAGCGGCTTGTGGTTTGAACCGCTGACCTTCCAGTTAGTAGCTGAGCGCTTAACCACTCTGCCACCAGGACTCCTTTTGGCGATATAATATTGACTAAAATAGACCAGAATCGCTTATGGAGCTTTCGTCCCAGTGCAAGGCCACCAACTAAAGTGACTGACTTTTTTTTCCCTTAATTAGTAGACTTCATTTTTTTAAGAACAGTTTTGCTGTTGCTGTTAGTTGCCATCAAGTTGATTCTGACTCATAGCGACCCCATGTATGCAGAGTAGAACTGTTACATAGGGTTTTCAAGGAAGCAGAATGCCAGGCCTGTCTCCCACGGCACCACTGGGGGCTTTGAACCGCTAGCCTTTCAGCTAGTAGTTTAGTGCTTAAGCATCTGCACCACCCAGGGACTCCAGAATAGTTTTAGATTTACAAAAAAAACTGTGCAAAAAAATACAGAGAGTTCACATATGCCTCCTCTTCCCCCACACACACTTTCCCCCGTTATTAATATCTTGCATTTATGTGGTACATTTGTTACAATGGATGAGCCAATATTGCTGCATTATTATTCACTGAAGTCCGTAGTTTACATTAGGGTTTACTCTTTGTGTTGTACAATTCTATGGATTTTGACAAATACTACATAAAGTCATGTGCCCACAATTACGGTATCATTGAATAGTTGCACTGCACTAAACATGCCCTGTGCTTCATTTATTCCTCCCTCCCTCCCTGCCCCTGAACCCCTGATCTTTTTTACTGTCTCTATAGTTTTGCCTTTTGCAGAATGTCATATTGTTGGAACCAACTGACTTCTATTGTCTTGTAATTTTTGCCATGGATATGCAGGTGCAAATACTGAAAAGCTTTTATAAGGCCAAAATTACCAAAAGTCTATTCTATTTAGTTTTTGTTTATAATATAGGCTGAAATTGTTGCTGTGTTCCCTTGCTTTCATTTGTGAGTTTTGTTGTCAGAGTGCAGACCCAACTTTTAGTAACAGAGAATGAAGACGCTGATAAAACAGAATGCCACTCGGTATTGGGAGTACTGTTTATGAGGGAAATGAACTAGAACAGATTATTCTGTTTCTTCAGCTACTTAGACTTGTTTAAAATGAACATCACTTTAATTGTAACAAAGGAAAGACTGGACAAATGAGCTAATGAAGACTGCATGTGCCTTACAAGTAAGCTCCAGTGTAAAAGACACAGCTGGGCATATTCTAGAGAAACCCCAATCAGAAGAGCTTACTTAGGGGTGCAGAGTTGCCATGGAAACCCCTGATCACATACTCCTGGTAAAGCAGTAGAGCTCCCAGACATGATCTTAGAGGGAAGGCTTGGAATAGAATGAGCCTGGGAATCCTGTTCTGGGTTATGGATAATATAGGAACTGTGCTACGAGGTAAGGTCACCTTCTGTTCCACTTACTATAGATGGTGAAAGATTACCCAAAACGTACATAATCGTTTAAAACAACAATCCTATTTATTTCGCTGAATCTGCAGTTTGGGCAGAGCTTGGCGGGGTACCTCATTTCTGCTCCACTTGGCATCACCTGGGACAGAATCATCTGGAGGCTGGTTCACTCACATGTCTGGCAGTTATTGCTGGCACTTGGCTGGAACACCTGTGTGTGGCCTAGGCTTCCTTACAACATGCTGGCTGGGTTCCAAGGGAGAGCATCCAGCGAGAAAGAGAGCCAGGTGGAAGCTATATTGACTGTTATGACCTCGTCTTGAAAGTCGTACAAAGTCACTTAGCCAGTACCGTCAAGTCAATTTCTACTCATAGCAACCCTGTATAACAGAGTAGAACTGCCTGATAGGGTTTCCAAGGAGCAGTAGTGGATTTGAACTGCTGACTTTTTGGTCAGCAGCTGTAGCTCTTAACCACTGTGCCACCAGGGCTCCTAAGTCACTTACTTCCACTCTGTTCTGTTTGTTAAAAGCAAGTCAGTAAGGCTGGCTCATATTCAAGGAGAGGGTGCACAGATACCCATCTCTTAATGGAGGACTGTCAATGTCACATCATAGGAAGAGCATGTGGAATAGGCCATTTATGGAAAATACAATCTGTCATACCTCCTATTAGGTCTAATTGTTTAAGGGGGTTCTAAGGGATTCTACATTAACCTAGAGTCTTTTCTCCTATATTCATCTACATCTGATTTCCAGAAATGATGAAATCTATCTCAGGAAGGTCGAAGAACCTTTTTTCACCTACCCTCTTCCCTGGAGGAATTGGTCTCTTGTGGCAACATCAGTAACATCAGTAGTTCAAAGAAACTCAATATATCTCCCCATGATAGCACCTGTGATAACTAAGAATCCTGCAAATCAAGATGAGTAGATACTTTAAATGTCACCTGGTTCAACCAGCTACCCTCGGGAAATCTCCTCCACATCCACCCATTACCCCAAGGTAGTCATTCAGCCATATATTAGAAGACAGGGATGTTGAGGGGTAAGTCAGTTTTGTGAGAGCAGTAGGTACTTTTTTAAAGTCTTAGGAATGGTTTCAAAATTAGAGGAAGAACTTTCCCAGGACAAACCCTGCAGGTGTCCACCCTAACCTTGGGCTGTATCACCTGGCAGAATGCTGATGTGGGATCATACTGGTCACTTAGCCCCATGATGGTTTTCACTTTGGTGTGCACACTCTCGGGGGTCCTTGAGCTCACTCGGGTGTGAGCTGTCATCCTAAACATGCTCTGGGGTTTTCCCTGTCGAGTTTAATAAACAGATATATGTCAGTCAAGAACATTTCAAAGGGAAACAGGATAGAGACTGGAGGAAAACTTTTGTATTCTTTGCCTCACTGATAGACTTCAATTTCCTTTTGCCAATTAATTTATGCCTTCCCCCTTCCTTTAAAAAAAAAAGAAAAAAACTACGTGCTCTCAGACTTCTTAAACTATGGCATGTAATCAGTGATGGAGAGCTCACTGTCTTCTGAAATAGCCCGCTCTGTCTTTGGATTGTTCTCATTAAAAAATGGTTCCATTATTTTAAGACAAAATCTGTCTTTCTGCAGCCTTTACATATTGGTCATTGCCCTACCTTCTGAAGCCATAAAATAGGTTTATTTCTTGTGTTTTATGATAACATTTCAGTTCTGAAAACCTTCCTCATCCCCTCGGAGTCTTTCCTCTAGAATAAGCATTTGCTCTTTCCTTAGCCAGTCTCTCAGGTACTGAGCCTCAGCAGGCCCCAGAGTTTTTTGGAGCAAGTTGGAGATATGAGGATTTGGGGCTAGGGTGTGAGCACTGGGGCCACAAGACAGGAGTTGACAAGGTGAGTAGATACCTTCACTGTTGTAGGCCTCAGAGCATCAGGCATCGGGGTACCTCCAGGCGAACCCACAAGACTGATACCATATGTCCTTATTTCCCTGTATTGATCAACCTCAGAAGATATTGCAAACATGATATTCCTAACTATAAGGGAAAAAATAAAGACCCCTTGAATTGGTGAATCCCTGGTGGCGCAGTGGTTAAGAGCTTGGCTGCTAACCAAAAGGTAGGCAGTTCAAATCCACCAGCCACTTCTTGGAAACCCTATGGGACAGTTCTCTGATCTGTAGGGTTGCTATGAGTTGGAATCAACTCGGCAACAATGCATGTGGTTTGGTTTTGAATTGGTACTATGCTGGCAACAAGATTGTGAAGAATCCTCCTGCTAAAAATAAAAGAGTCATATATGTTTTTTAAATAGACTATTTTTTAGAGCAGTTTTAGGTTTATAGAAAAATTGTACAGAAAGTACAGAGCATTCGCCTACACCCTTCTCCCTTGCACACTGTTTCTCCTGTTAACATCTTACGTTCCCGTGGTACATTTGTTACAGTTGCTGAACCAGTAATGGTACATTATTATTAACTAAAGTCCGTAGTTTGTGTTAGGGTTCCCTCTCTGCATTGTAGAGTCCTTTGGGTTGTTACAATGCATAATGTCATGTGTCCACCACTACAGCATCATACAGAATAGTTTCATTGCTCTAAAAATGCCATGTGCTCCACTCATCTTGTTATTTTCTCTGTCTGTATTTTGCCTCATATAGAATGTCATAAAATTGGAATCATACAGTATGCAGCTTTTTCAGACTGACTTTTTTCACTTAGCAGTATGCATTTGTGTTTTAGTGGTTTATTAACTCATTTCTATTTATCGCTTGATAATACCACATTGTATGGATGTATAAGGAGCCCTGGTGTGGTGCAGTGGAAACCCTGGTGGCATAGTGGTTAAGAGCTGCGGCTGCTAACCAAAAGGTGGGCAGTTTGAATCCACCAGGCGCCCCTTGGAAACTCTATGGAGCACTTCTGCTGTGTCCTATAGGGTGGCTATAGTCTGAATTGACTCAACAGAAATGGGTTTGTTTTTTTTTTTTTTTTTTTTTTGGTTTGGTGGTGCAGTAGTTAAGTGCTTGACTGGTAACAAAAAGGCCAGCGGTTCGGACCTACCAGCTGCTCTGTGGGAGAAAGATGTGGCAGTCTGCTACTGTTAAAGATTTACAGCCTTGGAAACCCTAGTTCAGCTCTGTCCTCTAGGGTCACTATGAGTTAGGGTTGACTCAACAGCAGCGGATTTTTAACGGGTATGGGTACACCATGGTTTGTTTATTGAGTTGCATTTACAAGATTTCCTTTAGCCAGAGTGAAATATGTAATATGAACCATCGTTATTGCCCAATCAACCAGTCCTTTGTTCTTTAATACTAACTAGTATTCTAAACCTCCTGAAGTCGAAGACCACTGTTTTCTTCTCTTTGGTATCTCAGATTGATGTGATGTTATTGCACCCACTGAGATGAAGGAATTGTGTGCACTGTGTGTTCCACCATTTCTAGTCAGTAGCAATAGTCCCAAACTCAGCACAGTTTTTATTTGTATAATTTGTTATACCTTGCTATTAGACTGATTCTGGCCTCATTAAGGTCTTTACCTGCTGGAAAACAATATTAAAACAAATGAAGGAGGTTTAGATCAGTTAATCGTCAAAATCTTATAAAATGTGTTGAGTTTCTTTGACCTACTGATACTACAGTATCAGGCAAAATGTTCAAAACACCTTCCTGTCCTCCGTCAGACATTTTAGAACTAGCGTAAAGGAAAGAGCATGGACTCAGAGGGAAAACAACAATAAAAATCGTGTTAATAACATCAAACATATACATAGTGTACTTACTTGGTTCTGGGTTCTTAGCACTTCGCATGTTTTAACTTAATCCTTACAAGGAGGACAGTGGTAGTTCAGTAGAATACTCGCCTTCCATCCGGGCATTCTAGGTTCAATTCCCAGCCAATGCACCTCAAGCACAGCCACCACCTATCTGTCAATGGAGGCTTGCATGTTGCTGTGATGCTGAACATGTTTCAGTGGAGTTTCCAGACTAAGACAGACTAGGAAGAAAGGCCTGGAGATCTACTTCTGAAAATCAGTCGGTAAAAACCCTGTGGATCACAATAGTCTAATCCCATTGTGCATGGGTACCCCATGAGTCGGGAGCTGACTCGGCAGCAGGTAACAGCAACAGTAGTCCTTAGAAAAGCCCTAGAAGTAGGACTGTTTCTACTCCTAATTTACAAAAAGATTAAGGAACTTGTCCAGAGTCCTTTGCTCATAGTTGACAGAATTCAGTACAGGCCTGTGGATTCCAGCTCCAGACTATGTGCTTTTAACCCCTGCACTGAACCACCTCTAACTAGACTTGGATTCAAACCTCAGCCCTGCTACTTATGTATCTGAAACCTAGGCAAGTCACTGAGCCTCTCTGAGCCTTAGTTTTTCCATCTGTAAAATGGAATTTCTTGGCAAAGTTGATCTGGGGTTAGAGATAATAGATATAAAATGTGCAGCACAGTGACTGATACATAATAGAGTTGTTACGTTCTTACTGTTTAGTTTGTTTAATTACTGAGAGGTTCCCCCTACTCTGTGCTACAGTGTTCTGTCCTGGAAGGTAAGAAAACTTCTGCGTATTATATATGTATAGATAATATGTTAAAACATATATACTTCTTTAATGATGGGGTATTTTTTAGGGATTTTGCAGATACCTGGAAAAACAGTTCAGCGACCTGAAGCAAAGAGGCATAGTGATCAGCTTTGATGCCCGTGCTCACCCAGCAAGTGGAGGCAGCAGCAGAAGGTATTTAAACATTCTTAGGAAATGACTTTTTGGTAGCATATTTTGTGATTTTATTTTTAATCATCACTTCAGTAGCTTGACGTTGAATATGTTTAAATATATTTGTTAGCCACGTTGCTTAACTATGGATAAATTTTGTTTGCAAGTTTTAAAAATTCTGGTTTTACATTTGGGTTAAGGAAATAATATTATTTAGATAATTTAGAATTTAATGCCTATCTAAATGAAAGAAGTTTTCAAAGTGTGCAGTATTATTACTCTCTCTCACTTTCTTCCTTTTACGTATTTTTTTTTTCTTCCACTCTTCACAAGCATCATGACCCCCTTCTCTTTCTGGACTGCCCATCCCAAGCTGCTTTCTTACAACATTCCCAAACTAATGGTTCTCTCTCTTATGTAGCCTTAGGGGTATAACGGTGATGAAGATAATGATAATAGTAATAGCAGCCGGCTTCTGAGTGCTAATTATGGTCCAGGCACTTACTCTGTTTATTCATTTAATCTTCACAACAACCTGTGAAGTATGTACTGTCATGTCCCAAGATCATAAAATGTGAGGAGAAACCATGATTTGAGCTTAAGGAGACCGGTTCCAGCGATCAGCAAACTTTTTTTCTAAAGGGCCAGATGGTAAATATCTTACGCTTTTTGGGCCACGGAGCCCTTGTGGCGCAGTGGTTAAGAGTTTGACTGCTAACCAAAATGTCAGCAGTTTGAATCCAGCAGCTGCTTCTTGGAAATTCTCTGAGGCAGTTCTGCTCTGTCCTATGGGATCACTATGAGTCGGAATCGACTTGACAGCAACGGGTTTGGGTTTTGTTTTGTTTTGTTTTTTTGGGCCACAGGGTGTCTGTGTCAACTACTCAACTTTGCCGTTGTAGTGCAAAAAGGCTTTTTTTTTTTGGTCATTGTCTTAGTCATCTAGTGCTGCTCTAACAGGAATACCACAAGTGGATGGCTTTAACAAAGAGAAGTTTATTTCCTCACGGTCCAGTAGGCTACAAGTCCAAATTCAGGGCATCAGCTCCAGGGGAACGCTTTCTCTGTTGGCTCTGCAGGAAGGTCCATGTCATCAGTTTTCCTCTGGTCTGGGAGCTTCTCTGCGCAGGAACCTCAGGTCCAAAGGACGTGCTCTGCTCCCAGCACTGCTTTCTTGGTGGTATGAGGTTCCCATGTATCTCTGCTTGCTTCTCTCTTATATCTCAAAGGAGATTGCATTAAGACACTAATCTTGTCAACCTCATCAGTATAAACTCATGACAGTGATAGAATTTACAACACATGAGGAGATCACATATAATCTCATCATAGTGGTAGAGTTTACAACACATAAGGAAATCACATCAGATAACACAATCATACAATACTGGGAATCATGACCTAGCCAAGGTGCTACACACATTTTTGGGGGGACACAATTCAATCCATGAAAGTCATCAAGCTGATTTCAACTCATGGAGACCCCATGTGTGTCAAAGTAGCACTGCACACCATGGAGCTTTCAATGCTGATTTTTCTGGAAATAGATCACCAGGCTTTTCTTCCCAGGCACCTCTGGGTAGACTCAAACTGCCAGCCTTTCAGTCAAGTGTATTAACCATTTGCACCATCTGGGAACTCCAAAACAGCTATCCCCCCGCCCCTAAAAAAATATGACCAAACCCATTGCCATTGAGTCGATTCCAACTCATAGCAACCCTATAAAACAGAGTAGAACTGTCCCATAGGGTTTCCAAGGCTATAACTCTTTACAGAAGCAGACTGCCACATCTTTCTCTTGCTGAGCAGCTGGTGAGTTCAAACCGCCAACCTTTCTTTCAGTTAACAGCTGAGTGCTTAACCACTGTGCTTCCAGGGCTCCTCAAAACAGCTGTAGACAATAGTAAATGGATGGGTATGGCTATGTTCCAGTAAAACTACTAAATAGGCTGTGGGCTGAATTTGGCCCACGGGCCATAGTTTGCCAACCCTTGCTCTTAACAAGTTATATGACTTTTTTTTTACTTCAGTACTTCCCCTATTATGATGAATTTTTTTAATCATTCCAAACCACAAATTTTAGTCATTTCTTAGTTTGGAAGAACATACAAATATTTAATATCAGTGAAAAATCTCATTGACTTTACAGGATTGAAATGAGTTTATGGAGCCCTGGTGGCACAATGGTTAAGCGCTCAGCTGCTAACCAAAAGGTTGGCAGTTTGATCCCACCCAGTGGTTGCACAGGAGAAAGACCTGGTTATCAGCTCCTGTAAAGAATAGTCTAGGAAGCCCTATAGGGCAGTTCTGCTCTGTCCTATAGGGTCACTGTGAGTCAAAATTGACTCTACAGCACCTAACAGCAGTCTTTGTGTATTAGCTTTTAGTGTAAGAGAGAAGCACTGGTGGGAACAGTTGTGTGGCTGTGAAGAAGGGAGTGTGGCTGGGGCAAAAGACCAGATGATATCGGCCCCAGATTGAACTTGGGAACAGTGTCTAAGGTTGTCTCTGGCCTTCAGCTTTGCAGGCTCAAAACGTGACTTGTTAGTAAACCAAAAGAGAAGCTGTAGCTCTCAGGGATCGATCTAGATGGACTGGATTCACAAGAGAGGGATGTGATATAAGTCAAAAATCAGTTTGTCAATTTACAGTGAGAAATTTAGCCCTTCAAAGAACTAGGTCGTGGTTATGCTCCACATACCATAGAGACGGGTTGAATCTTCTAGCCACAGTGTGCACAGTGTTTATAGATAGCTAACTCTTCTTGTTTAGCTTCTCAAATTTCTTCATTTTAGATATGTTAGCATTGTCACTTAAGGTGCAGATATTTCTTGTTCTGGCCCTGGAGCCTTATGACTTCTTTAAAGTGACTGATGTTACTGATTCTATTTGAGTTTATGGTTCAAGTCGCAGAGTTGGATGGAATGGGATGGAGCGGGCTCATATAATCTGTATCACCTGCAATGTGTAAGATATTTGGACATCAGGACATAAATATAAATATTAAACCAATACATGGTTAAGTATTCATAATGGGCAAATGGAATCTTCCTAAAGAGTTAGAAACTATTGCAGTCATGGAATTTTATCTAAGGAAATGTTTATTCTTTAATCTTCAAATTTGAAATGTCTAGTAGGGAACGTAAGCAATAACTGTTAGCGTATTCAGAGAACACACGGAGTTTTTTTTGTACACATTTATACCTAGCTCGTGTGTGTGTATCTCAATATACATACATATATAATATGCATGTGTGTGTATATACATATATGTACACACAATGTATATTATATATTGTATATGTTATGGAGCCCTGGTGGCACAGTGGTTAAGAGCTCAGCAGTTGGAATCCACCAGCTGCTCCTTGGAAATCCTATGGGGCAGTTCTGCTCTGTTCTGTAGGGTCTCTGTGAATCAGAATCGACTCGACAGCAATAGGTTTATGGGTGTATGTTATGGTTTGAATTATGTCCCCCCAAAATATATGTTGTAAATCCTAACCCCTATACCTGTGGTTATATTCCCTTTTGGGAATGAGGTTTTTTTTGTTATGTTAATGACATTAGTGTAGGGTATGTCTTGAGTCAATCTCTTTTGAGATGTAAAAGGTGCAGATTAAACAACCAGAGTAGGGGAAAGATAGATGCCAAGCCACAAGAAGATCACCAAGGGACAAGGACCTTCCCCTAGAGCCAACAGAGAGAAAGCCTTCCTCTAGAGCCAGCACCCTGAATTCGAACTTCTCGTTCCTAAATGGAAACCCTGGTGGCATAGTGGTTAAGAGCTACAGCTGCTAACGATAAGGTCGGCAGTATAAATCCACTAGGTGCTCCCTGGAAACCCTGTGAGGGCAGTTCTACTCTGTCCTATAGGGTTGCTATGAGTTGGAATCCACTTGATGGCAACGGTTTTGGTTTTCTTGTTTTTGTTTTTTTTTTTGGTAATTTCTAGACTGTGAGAAAATAAATTTCTGTTCATTAAAGCCACCCACTTGAGGTATTTCTGTTATAACAGCTCTTCATAACTAGGACAGTGTATTTCTAAACGATGCATTGTGTTGCTGTTAGGTGTACAACAGCACAAAGCACTGCTGGGTTCTGTGCCATCCTCACAATCATTGCTATGCTTGAGCCCATTGTTGCAGCCACTGTGTCAGTCCATCTCATTGAGGGTCTTCCTCTTTTTCGCTAACTCTCTGCTTTACCAAGCATGATGTCCTTCTCCAGGGACTGGTCCCTCCTGACAACATTTCCAAAGTATGTGAGAGGAAGTCTCACTGTCCTTGCTTCTAAGGAGCATTCTGGCTGTACTTCTTCCGAGATAGATTTGTCGTTCTTCTGGCAGTCCATGGTATAGTTAGTATTCTTCACCAATATCTCATATAGCATGTATATGTTGAGTATCTCCTTTGCCAGCTTTAAAACCGCACCTGTAAGTTCATTCTAAAGACAAACATTTCATGAGATGAAAGTGACTTCTGTGCCTTCTAGTGAATGTTGTTTGGATTTTATTCAGATTTTTGTTAAAATTGTTTTGTTGAATTTTATTTTTATGACTTACTCTATTTAGATGCATTTTTTAACTGTCAAAAACATTTTTATATTGTTATTGACCTCAGGAATTTTAGTTTAAGTGCGAGATCTCCTCTTTATGACCCAGCCAGCTCCCAGTGGAGCTGGTGCTCAAGAAGTATTTGGGGGAGAGAATGAGTGATGAGGTGGTTTAATCCGGCAGTGGTAAAATGTTGTTCCTTGAAAGAAAATGGCTCGTTTATTTTTAATAAAATATTTTAATCCAAACATGAGGAAAGATTTGATGCCATTCTTTGTGTCCTGCCCCTGGCCAGTTGCTATGGAAGTTGAGAAAAATGGAAGTCTTATCTTTTAAAGACTTATAGTCTGATGAGAGCCAAAATGTACAGACATTGTTCCTGGTTATTTCATATACAACCACATCTCATCAAATGCTAGTCTGCATAGTATATACTGTATTGTGATAGGTTTAGACCAGGGTTTCTCAGCCTTGGCACGGTTGACATGTGACTTCATACTGGCCAGGCAATTCTTTGTTACGGCGGCTGTCCTGTGCATTGTAGGGTATTTACCAGGATCACTGGCCTCTGCCCACTAGATGCCAGGAGCACCCCCTTACCCCAGTGTGACAAACTGTGTCTGTAGACATTTCACATGTCCCCTAGGGGCAGAGTCGCCCTGAGAACCTCTGAGATACACGGAGAGTCCAGAGACTTGGGTGCAGGCCTGGCTCGGCCACTGAATGGCTGTTGGACACAGGGCCAGCAAGTCACCTGGCCTTTCTCAGCCTTGGTCACCCTTCTGAAAAACAAAGGGGTGGAATAAGATGACTGCTACGGTTCCTCCAGCGTTAGTGCTTTATCATAAACGTCTGCCTTGATCTGGATGCTGTATTTAGCCTACAGAAGTGGTCAGGCATTCATTTCCTCCTTTGCCATCACCAACGGTCTTGACAATTCTTCTTCTTTTCTCCCCTGTCACTTCCAGGTTTGCCCGACTTGCTGCAACCACGTTTATCAGTCAGGGGGTTCCTGTCTACCTCTTTTCTAATATCACCCCAACCCCCTTTGTGGTGAGTAACCATTTCCTTTTCTCATTTCCTATCACGAGATGGCAGATGGGACACGGCTGAGTTTCACAGTATTTAGTGCTGTTGAGTATTTGAATGACAGAAGAGCTCCTTGGCATTTAGCAGTCGTTCTCTTTTCTATCCAGAAGCATTGCTCCCACATCCTAGTAATATTTCTCTGGTATTCAACTATTGATTCATCAGAACTTACTTTTTTAAAAGGGCAGTGTTTTTATCCTTGCATTCTAGAGATAGTTTAGCTAGCTAGCAAAATAGGTGTCCTGGTGGTGCAGTGGTTAAGCACTCAGCTGCTAACCAAAGGCTGGCAGTTCAAACTCACCAGCCGCCTCACGGGAGAAGGATGTGGCAGTCTGCTTCTATAAAGATTACAGCCTTGGAAACACTATGGGGCAGTTCTGCTCTGTCCTATAGGGTTGCTATGAGTCAGAATTGACTCGATGACAATGGGTTTTGGTAGCAAAATGGGTTTATTGTTTGTTTTTTAGTTTGTTAAAGATTTGGTTTATAGTTCTTTTTCCCAACTATCACAATTAGGAAACCTCTTGGGTCTAAATCTAAAATCAGCTGAAACCCTGTCCTGTCATGAGTATTTTTGACACGTTGGTGCAACAGCTTTTTATACAAATCTTTCGTTCTAAATACTAATCATGGACAGCACAGAAAGCGTGCTTGGTGTATTTGAGCAAGACTTTTATCAAATCCTTCTAGTAGCAGGGTCTGTTGACTGTGACAATAAGGACAATAAGCACTGTGACAGCTGTTGCTTTAAGTAAACAGAACTTTTAAGAGCAAGGCCAGATGCTGAGAATATATGTTTTTAGAAAGCAAGCCAAAAACATGATTCGGATGCAGTTACTTACACCAAATGTAAATGAGGCCGTATAAATAGAGGAGAAGTAAGTTTTGGTAGTTTTGTGTTTCCTGTGTTCAGTGCAGCGACAGGTATCTGCAGCACCTCCTAGACTGGAAATAATCCAAATCTAGTTCAAGTTTCATAGTTTGATGGGAAAACTGTAGTTTCTTTACGCATCCTAATTGCGTTCTGTATATAGGTGTTGATAGCTGTTGTTTTTATATCAGACATGAATTAAATTAGTGTCTCATGATCATTTTCTCTCACCGTAGAGTGATTCTCCCCTTTGCTTTGCCCCAACATACCTGAGAGATGTGACATACTCCCAGGAGGGCAAATGATTGCAGTGTTCTTGGTGGGAGGATGGAGGGGGACAGATGGTTAAAATCTCAGGTTACCTGCATGTAGTAAATCTAATATGCATCCATAGGGGAATATGCCTACCTCTCCCCATTCTGGAAAATACTCACGTAAAAATGGGATTTAAGTAGAAATATACCAGTTGCTGTTGAGACTCATGGTGACCGCATGTGTTTCAGAGCAGAATATGTCCATAGGGTTTTCAATGGCTGATTTTTTTGCAAGTAGATTGCCAGGTCTTTCTTCTCAAGCACCTCTAAACCTCCATCCTTCAGGTTAGTAGCCAAGCATTTCAACTATTTGCATCACCCAGGGACTCCAAGTAGAAATATAAGGGAGGGGTATTTAACCCTGGAGAGAGAGAGAAATGAGCAGACTGTAAAATCACTTCCTGTTTCCTCAGCTTTTTCCTTAAAAGCAAATGTGGGGGGAAAAGAGGAGAAGGGTGAGCAGTTGGAGGAAATAAAGTGGATCCATAAATTTCTGTCCCCAGCAGGAGGCTAAAAGAATGTTTGAAGACATTCCTAGCTCCGCCAGGTAGAAGAATGTTCACCTCTCTTCTCAGGGTACACAGCCAGGAGTTTTGAGGAACTAGATCGTTCCAGGGAAAATAGGAGTCTACTGCTTGGGTGTGGCACAAAAATATTAAATGGACACGTTATGATTTTATATATTGCGTTTATTAAAAAGGAATAACTTGGTACAAACAAATATGATAGATATTTTAAATATATCTAATTTTTTGTTAAAACTCTTATATTACAGCCATACACAGTATCACACTTGAGACTTTGTGGTGGAATCATGATAACTGCCTCACATAATCCGAAGCAGGATAATGGTTATAAGGTATTTTTGTTTTTCTTTCCAGACCTATTTCCTTCTGTGTAAATCTTATACTTTTACTGTTTGAGAGCATAGGTAACTAGTGCATTATTTTCCTTAACCTTAAGCCCTAAACCTTCTGTGATATGTTACTATATCCTCTAGGTCTATTGGGATAATGGAGCTCAGATCATCTCTCCTCATGATAAAGGAATTTCTCAAGCTATTGAAGAAAATCTGGAGCCATGGCCCAAAGCTTGGGATGATTCTTTAATAGATGGCAATTTGCTTCTTCATAACCCAAGTGTTTCCATCAATGAAGACTACTTTGAAGACCTTAAAAGATACTGTTTTCGCAGGTAAGATAAATGAATTGTGTCTTCACTGACCTTAAGTGAATTAAATTATTCAGTCAAATTCTGTCAGTTTTCATTAAATTTTTCTTTTTAATTGTACATATTAGGTTTAATTGTACACTGCATTAGGTTTTAGAGGTATTGGTCAGGGATCAGCAAACTTTCCATTAAAGGGCCAGATAGTAAATATTTTTGGCTTTGCAAGCCGTATAGACTCTGTTGCAGCTATCCAGCTCTGCTGCGGTAGCATGAAAGCAACTATAGACAGTACATAAATGAAGGGGTGTGAGCATGGCTGCATTCGGTGAAACTTTATCTGTAAAAACAGGCGTCCATCTCATGGAGTCACTGACCCCCACCATAGGTTCGTGTGTGTGTGTGTGTGTGTGTGTGTGCGCGTGCACATATGTATATGAAAAGAAACCTTGCTGAAAGTGGCTGGATATTAAACACTGACGTTTTTCTTACATGTCTTTCCAGAAAGTTTCTGTGTATAGGTAAGCATATATATGTGTAATATATTACAAAAACATAAATACAGCTTGTTCTATGCATAGAGTTTTTGTATATAGAGTTTGTTCTATGCCTTTTTCCTCAGTTGTCCTGGGTACCTTGCTATGTTGGCCCCTGTGTTCATTTCTTAGCGCTGCTGTAACAGAAATACCACAAGTGGTAGTATTATTTTCTAAAAATGATTTAGAAAAAGATAGCAAAAATGGGCGTACAACTTAAAGAATGTAATCAATGTCACTGAATTGTACATTAGAAATTGTTGAGATGACTTATGTTTTGTTATGTATGTTTTCACTACAATTAAAAATAAAAGAAATACCACAAGTAGTTGGCTTTAAAGAACAGAAATTTATTTTTGCAAAGTTTAGGAGGCTAGAAGTCCAAATTCGGGACACTGTCTCTAGGGGAAGGCTTCTTGTCTTAGCTTCTGTAACCCTGGGGTTCCTTGGTTCCTTGGTGATCCTCACACTGCTTCTGTCTTCCCAGTTTGTGCTTGCTTGTCCCTGTGTCTATGGTGTTCCTTTCAACTCTGAAGTGATTTGGTTTAGGACAAATTCTACACTGATATGACAAAGAAAGCCCCATTCCCAAACTGGATTACATCCACATTTTTAGGGGTTAAGTTTCCAATATTTTGGGGGGACACAATTCAGTCCATAGCAGCACCTATTAGACCTGACTCCTCCTTTCTAATGGCTGCTGTTCCCATTTATTTAACCCAGTGACACAGACTTGATAGATACATGTGACAGGTAAGAAGCAGACCAGCTTAGTGACAGTGTTGTCCTTTTCTGCAGGTCCCAATACTCCTGATTGTCCCCTTAGCAAGAACTACTGATTTTAAAGAAATGAAATCTCTAGACTGTCTCTAATACTGTATTTGTTGGACCACCTGGAAGCTGTGGTTCCTGTATAGGCTGTAGAACCTAAATCTCACCCAAAGGAAGCAGCCATACTTAGCTCTAGCTGAGTGGTACAGTGGGCAGATGTGGGTCTGGAGTTGCCAAGGCATCTTTCTTTTTTCCCCTCCAAGAGAAGCTGGAACCTGGGAACGGCTTTTTAAAATGATAAGTAATCTAAACAAAACACGTCTTGAGCCTTCCCTCTACCCTTCTGATTTAATCTCACAAAGACCAAGGGGGTTTCCAGTTCTCAGCTACTCCAAGCAGCCCTCGAGTAAACATCCCTGTGAGCAATCCTTGAGTACTTGTGTGTATATATCCACAGGGTAAGTTTCTGGCAGCAAAATTGTATATGCATTCACAAAGTTGACAGCAGTTAACAAAGTGCTCTCAAAAAATGTTATACCAGCTGATGCTCACCAACAGAATATGAAACAGTATATGATCTAAAATTCCCACTTTTTTTCTTAGAACTTTCATGTTATATTTCATAACGCTTAAATCTTTGAGTTATTGGTGAGTTTTAATTTTGTATGAGGCGTGAAATAGGAAACCAGATTAGTTTTTTTTTTCCCCTCAAAAGGCTTGCAGTTGTACCAATACCTTAAACTGAATAATCTCTCTTTTTTTGACTGACTGGAAATGCCACCTTTATCAAACAGTTCCTAACACTGAGTGCTTATTATATGGCAGATAACTTGCTGTAGGCCCTTGTTATGGATTGAATTGTGTCCCCTCCCCCAAAAAAATGTGTGTCACCTTGGCTAGGCCATGATTCCCAGTATTGTGTGATTGTCCCCCATTTTGTCATCTGATGTGATTTACCTGTGTGTTGTAAACCCTACCTCTATGATGTTAATGAGGCAAGATTAAAGGCAGTTATGTTAATGAGGCAGGACTCAGTCTACAACATTACATTGTATCTTGAGTCAGTCTTTTTTGAGATATAAAAGAGAGAAGCCAGCAGCGAGACGGGGACCTCATATCACCAAGAAAGCAGCACCGGGAGCAGAGCATGTCTTTTGGACCTAGTACCCTTATGCAGAGAGAAGCTCCTAGACCAGGGGAAGATTGATGACAAGGACCTTCCCCCCAGAACCAATAGGGAGAGAAAGCCTTCACCTAGAGCTGGCAACCTGAATTTGGACTTCTAGCCTCCTAAACTGAGAGAATAAATTTCTCTTTGTTAAAGCCATCCACTTGTGGTATGTGTGTTATAGCAGCACTAGATAACTCAGCCCTTCACATGTACTAATTAATTTAATCTTATTTTACTAATCATCTTAATGCTGAGGATAGGTGTTGGTGTATCACCAGTTTATAGATTAAAAAACTGAGACACAGAGAGATTAAGTAACTAGCCAGTGGTCACACAGCTAGTGAGTGGTGGGTCCCCAGGACTCAATTTCAGACAGTCTGTCTTCAGCACATGTAAACCATTAAGTTTTGTGTTTCTCATATACATTTTCCATTTGAAATGGGATCTACTTCTAGACTCTCTATTCTGTCCCTTTAACCTGGCTTTTTATATCTAGTACCAAATTGTTTTACTTAGTGTAGCTTTGTAATACATTTTAATATCTAAGAGATTTTTTTCAGAGTTGGCCTCACTAACGTGTTTATTTTTCCAGGTGTATTTTATTTTCAAGGGTATTACTTATTTGAAACCATTTTTCTCTTAAAGAAAAGCTTTTTCATTTGTTTGTTTCCAAAAGAAATGAAAAATAACCTAAACTTCTAGCAGTCAGAGCATTGGAAGTTTTTAAAGACTTATGTTTACCTTTGTATAACTTCCGTTGAATTTTGATGTTTATTGCTATACTATACTAAGTACCTGTGGGGACATTGGTGGTTCAGTAGTAGAATTCTTACCTTCCATGCGGTAGACATGGGTTTGATTCCCAGCCAATGCACCTCATACCCAGCCACCACCTAGCTGTCAGTGGAGGCTTGTATGTTGCTATGATGCTGAACAGGTTTCAGCAGAGCTTACAGACAAAGATGGACTAGGAAGAAAGGCCTGGCTATCTATTTCCAAAAATCAACCAGTGAAAACCCTGTATGTCACAACACAGCAGTCCTATTCTCAGGCGATCATGGGGATGGCATGGGACTGGGCAGCATTTTGTTCCAATGTGCATAAAAGAAAACTTACCCACTCTCTCCCAAATATACGCATATACCCCCAATGCATGAGTTTTAAACTTTATATAGTTATTTTCAATAAATTTGATTGCTTTCATATTTTGTTTAGTGGTAGAGCTTTTATACCTGGGATGGCTGACTCAGTGGCAGCCAACAGCAATACGAAGTACCTAAAACATGACACTTGGCCAAGCTGGACTGTTACTTGACAAAGAAAATGTTTTGTTTTTTATACATCCATCAGAATTGACTCGATGCAATGGGTTTGGGTTTTTTTGTTTTTGTTTTTTTTTAATGTGTGAGATATTCTATCATATTTTGTTAAAAGGACATTTTGAAAACCATCTTTGAAGCTGGTAAAAAGTACCTGGAACCCTGGAGCTGGCCTTGCCATGGGGTAGGCATGCGTTGAGACCATGGTGAGTCTTGTCCTGGAATCTGAGCCCTACATTTCTTTCTTTTATTCCACCCTAAATATGAAAGCTCTGCCATGAATCAAAATTGAACACAGTTGGATTTACTGAAAATAACTAAAGTTTAAAATTAATATGTTGAAGGAGTCTGTGTGTCTATTTGGGAGGGAGTAGATAAGCTTTATTTCATTTTCTTTTAACAGAAAGATATTCAGCTGTCTTGGACATTCTTATTACACTGATTTCTTACTTTCTTAAGAATCTAGTTCCTTGATATTTTGCAAATGTTCCAGTTTTGAGAGCCGACTTACTATTCATCGTTTCCCATGGTGTGTCTGATTCTAGGAGTGTGAACAGGGAGACCAAGGTGAAGTTTGTGCACACCTCCGTGCACGGCGTGGCTCACGACTTTGTGCAGTCAGCTTTCAGAGCCTTTGATTTGGCTCCCCCTGTGGCTGTTCCCGAGCAGAAAGATCCTGATCCTGAGTTTCCAACAGTGAAATACCCGAACCCCGAAGAGGGAAAAGGCGTCTTGGTAACCTTATTTTTCCCTTACTGCAAAATCTATCTTTTATATTCATAACTATTACTATCCAGTAAAAGATGTTTTCAAGTGTTTGTAGTGTGCTGATGAAAAAATAATTTCATCACTGGAAATATTTATATTTATCAGTTGCTGATTTCTTAAAGGAACCTTTCACCTTTAAATTAGATGCTAATATCAGGATATGGGAGTCTTTGGGTGGTGAAAATGGGTAAGCACCAACTACTCACCAAAAGTTTGACAAGTTGAACCTACCCAGAGGCACCTTGGAAGACAGGCCTGGTGATCTTCTTCCGAAAGGTCACAGCTTGAAAACTCTAAGGAGCAGTTCTGCTCTGCACACGTGGGGTCGCCATGAGTGAGAATCCCCTCAATGACAGCTGGTTTGTTTGTTTTTTAATCAGGATGTGAGAGCTGAAATCTAAATGTTGGTTTAAATCTAATGTATTTAGTTTTAATTGCTGTGCTCCCTTAATGCCAAAAAGAGACAGTAATAGAATGTAGATTTATCACATTATAGTTTTTATCCCTTAATTTTCATTTCTCTGATACGAAGTATTTTTTTAGATTATGGTTCCCAGAACCTTTTTAATCTCAGTGAAATTCAAAGAGTCGATTTATTTTGGTTTGTTTGTGAGGTTGATCACATGGTGAAAGCCTGGAAGTACCAGTCCAACCACACACACTGTCAGATGGAGTGAATCCCACAGGCAGGTGTGGGTCCTGCGTTGATTCTCCCATCATCTGACCTCTGACATAGGAAGATTATATGTGGCCAACCAAGACCAGCTCCAGAAATAAAATTCAGCCTTAGTTTAGGGAAGTCTTTGTATTAGTTTTCTAGGGCTGTTGTAACAAAATACCACAAAGTAGGTGGCTTTAAACAAAAGAAATACATTGTGTCACAGTATGCAGGCTGGGATTCCAGATCAGGGTGTCAGCCCTGTTGATTCCTTCTGAAGCTTTAAGGGAGAATCTGTTTCATGCCTCTTTTCTAGCTACTGGTAGCTCCAGGTGTTCCTTGGCCTATAGGTGCATCTTCACCTAGCTGTCCTTCCTCTGTCTCTCTGTGTCTCTTCTCCTTTTTCATGAGGACATCACTCATATTGGATTAGGACCCCCCCTACTCTAGAATGACTTAACTGATAAATGATGTTAATTGATAACATCTTCAAAGACTCTATTTTTAAGCAAGGTCACATTCACAGGTACTGAGCTTAAAATTGCAACATATCTTTTTTGGGGACATAATTCAGTCCGTAACAGTCTTCTTTTAGTTCTTAAAAACTGAAAGTTTTTAAAGATTACAAGATGCTCAATTCTTGATTTAAGTAATTTTTATTTTCAAACTATTTTTCAGACTTTATCTTTTGGTTTGGCTGACAAAACCAAGGCCCAAATTGTTTTGGCAAATGACCCAGATGCTGATAGACTTGCTGTGGCAGAAAAGCAAGACAGGTAAAATTAATTGTGATAACCTATGTGATAAAAATTACAGAGCATCACATCTTCAAAAGAAAAATGGTCCTGGGGAGGCTGGACCTATTTGGAAGTATTTCCCATTTATTTTGCAGTTGATCATTTCACTGAGCCTTCTGTCAAGTCCTCTAACAGAGCAAGATGCTGATCTGTGCGGGTCTTATGATTGGCAAACATAATGTAGAGTAAATCAACCCAGTATTTATCTCATTATTTTATAATTGACTTTATTAGTAAATGGGCAAGGAACCCTGGTGGGACAACAGTTAAACACTCGGCTGCTAACCGAAAGGTTGACAGTTTGAACCCCCTCCACCCCCCACCCAGTGGCTCCAGGGAGAAAGACCTGGCAATCTGCTCCCATAAAGATTACAACCCAGAAAACCCTGTGGGGCAGTTCTACTCTGTCACCTGGGATTACTGAGTCAAAATCAACTTGATGGTGCCTAACAGCAACAACAATAACAATAATGACTCAGTACTGAAAGAGGGAAAGTACTTTGCTTAGTGCTGGCTTTGCAGTTCAGTATTTGCCACAGGGTTTGGTAAGGAGCTAGACTTTCAAGAAAATGTTGGATTTAGGTGAGCAGACCAGAGAGGAATACCTGTAGGATACTGACACAGTTTTTAAGACACATTTGACCATAGTGTTTGTGCAGAGGAGTAGTAAGTGGGGAAAAAAGTTAAAAGGTAAGGAGAATCCAAGCAGTTTTATGTTAAACCAAACATTTGTGATGTTTTGAGGGTGGTGAGGTCTACCAGAGAGTTAGGGTTTTAGATCATGAAAAGCAGGTTCAATTCTATATTGGTTTTTAGGAAGTTAAGCTAATGTGATGTATGCTGAAATGGGAGATTTACTTCTAGTCATCTGGCTTACAGAGAGAAGCATACATTGCTTATCTGTTCTTTGGTGTCCTGTTCTAATACCAAGCATAATCTTAAAGAATACTAAACTATTACTGTCTCAGAATCAGCAGTACTAACCAGACCAAAGAGATACACACACTTATTTTGTACTTGAGGGGATCTTGCCAGCATCTTCCAGTTATGCTTGAAACCAAAACAGAGGACTAAAATTAAAACATTAAGTGTGATTACTGGCATACTTATTTCATAGTATCCTCAAAGACAAAGGATTTTTGTCTAAGCAAATTGCTGATATGGGATGTCATGTATCTCAAATGTCTGTGAAGTAGCAGTCACATTTTTTGCCATTTATTTAAAGATGGTAAATAACAAGAATAGTCTTGCAAATACTACTGTGAGTCTTAACTTGGCTTAGTTGTCCTGTCCTAGTGATTGCTAGTTGCTTCCCTGAGATTAATGAAATGAATGGGTTGGTTTTTCTTTCAGTGGTGAATGGAGAGTGTTTTCAGGCAATGAGTTGGGGGCCCTCTTGGGGTGGTGGCTCTTTACCTCTTGGAAGGAAAAGAACCAAGATCTCAGCGCCCTCAAAGACATATACATGTTGTCTAGCACCGTCTCCTCCAAAATCTTGCGGGCCATTGCCTTAAAGGAGGGTTTTCATTTTGAGGTAAGGTGTTTGCAGGAATTACTCTTCCCTTTCTTTTGCTTTGTAGAATATCTAAGGCATTTCTCTCTCTTTTGAATTATCTCTTTAGGAAACATTAACTGGCTTTAAGTGGATGGGAAACAAAGCCAAACAACTAATAGACCAGGGCAAAAATGTTCTGTTTGCGTTTGAAGAAGCTATTGGTAAGAAGTGATAATGTGAATGATAGAACTGATTAATGTATGTTGTTGTTATGTTGTTAGGTGCTGTCGAGTCAGTTTTGACTCATAGTGACCCTGTGTATACCAGAACCAAACTGCCCAATTCTTTCTATCCCCACAATCGTTGTTATGCTTAAGCCCATTGTTGCAGCTGCTGTGTCAATCCATGTCATTGAGGGTCTTCCTCTTTTACACTTTTTACCTCTACTTTACTAAGCATGATGTCCTCCTCCAGGGTCTGGTCCCTCCTGATAACAGTCCAAAGTATGTGAGATGAAGTCTTGCCATCCTTGCTTCTAAGGAGTATTCTGGGAAAAGGATCTGGGTTTGGATTTGAGTTCAAAAGATCAACAATGAAACAGGAGCACACAGTTTGCTTCTGCTTCTGTGATGTTCGGGTAACTGTTCCTTGAGGTTAAGCTGCCCTAGCCCAAAATTAGCATCTCAGATTTATTTTCAACTGAAAGGAATATCTTGCAAATAACAAAGCCATCAATGTAAGAAAGAAAACGCTTTCCCAGATGACTGAAAACAGTGGTTTTCTGTGCAAGGCTGCTGGTGGCTTGAGAATCCACATATTTTTTGGAGTTATGATTTCCTCAACTGTTGAGTTTGACATCCAGGCCTAATATAGTCCACTTCCCCCTGAAGGCACTACATGAAGATCTATCCTGAGGTCTGTCAGAAAGATAAGATATGGCACCATTGTGATGCTGTTAGCAAAGTGATGGTCACCCAAAAGGACAGCTCCAAGTCCAACCTGAATGACTGAAAAACCCTTGTCCTAAATTATTTGTCAATATACATGAGCAGAAAGGAGAGCTGGCTATAGAAATTTAAAATTCAGATGTTTGCACCAGGAATATTTTAGCTATTTAGTAAAGACTATTATACTTTATGTTATTGTAAAATGCATACTCCTCTGGTTTGTCTGTATCTTCTCTGCAGTACAGATACACATTAGTTGCTTAATTAATTGAATAAAGTGTAATAGCTCAACTTTTGCTCTTTTGTTGTCAGATTTGGCAGACTTGTCTTTCTACAGGTTTTTTTTTTTTAAGTTTAAACATGATCTGACTTTATTTTTTTAAATAGACTTCTATTTTTTTAAGCAGCTTTAGGCTTCCAAAAAAATTCTGCAGAAAGTACAGAGAGTTCCCATATGCCCACTCCCTCTGCACATCACTTCTCCTAGCAACATCTTGCATTTCTGAGGGTTTTTATTTTTTTAAGAAAAGAATTTCTTACATTCGTTTATCAAATATTTATTGTATATTTATTGTGTAGTGACTCTGAATGAGACAGCTGCTGTTGACCTTGGTCTACAGAAGCTTATAGAGATCTAGTTAGTAATCTTGTATATAGGCCAGGTGTCAAGTGCTGGGCGGCTAACCCAAAGGTTAGTGGTTCAAACCCACCAGCTGCTCTGTGAAAGATGTGGCAGTCTGCTTCCGTAAAGATTTACAGCCTTAGAAACCCTATGGGACACTTCTGCTCTGTCCTATAGGATCTCTAATGAGTAAACTGACTCGACGGCAAGGATTTATTGGGACTCAGAGAAGAAAGAGATAAGCATTGACTAGAACAGTTAGAAGTTATTTCATGTGAGCTGGAGGGACTTGAGCTGGACCAAATGAATGGGCATGATTTGGCCAGGCAGGAAACTCTCCTATAGGTTATTCAGCAAATATTTCTTGAAGGTTTGCTGTGTTAGGCACTGGGCTAGATTCTTTAATGTATGGTGGTAAATGAGAATCATCCTTGTACTCACTACTCTAATTGTGATAGGATGTGTACCCACATGTGACTTTACACAGTGCTATGAAGGAACCTCAGGCTCTATATATGACGTGTGTTTTCTGCAGGGTATATGTGCTGCCCCTTTGTTCTGGACAAAGATGGAGTCAGTGCCGCCGTCATCAGTGCAGAGTTAGCTAGCTTTCTAGCAACCAAGAATTTGTCTTTGTCTCAGCAGCTGAAGGCCATCTATGTTGAGTAAGTTTCTATTGGCTCTGTTTAATTAAAGTAATATCTTCAAATGCTTTATTCTTGTATGTAATATACTAACATTTATTGGTCATGGATTTGATTTCTTATAAAAACTGAGTAAGAGATCAGTTTATCCTTTTGATGCCTAACCACTTAATATTAATTACCATTCATAATCACATGAATTCTTAACAAATGAGGACATTAGTTGTGGAAATGGCTAATTGAAAAATATGCTTTTAAACGTCTAGTGTCAAAAAAGATTAAATGTATTGCTTTAAAATAAGATTCAAAACCAGATTCCAAGGTGAATAAAGCATGATATGAACTTACTGTATAGAAAACATTTAAATGAATCTTTTGATGGCTTGTTAACAGTTGTTTAATTATTTGTAGATGCAATATTCTTATGATATATAATGTTGACTGAATATTTGTGAGTGTAAAGCAATGCTCCATTTTCCCAGTGAGGAGACTCCAGAAAATTTTTTTGACCAACTTGAATATACAGGGGTGTGGATCATTTTTAGGAATGAAGTACTCAAGTCTATTCTTCCAATATTTAATTTCTTATTTTACACATGGAATTACAAAATAATATATTAATTTAGAAATATGGCAGTTTGTCCACATGACACTTTTGTGCATCATTGACATTAGAGTTGTTGTCACCTACTTAGTTTTCACGGTTGTTTTAGATGTTTGAGATAAAGCACTTTCTTGCATCTGTGTATGATGCTGTCATCCCAGAGTTTTTTATCCCAAGCCATGAGTACCCATTTGTTTACATAAGACTAGCACAGTTCTTATTTTTATCCTTCATTGGTAATCTGCATAAAATATCCACTTACTAAATAGTACTTTAAGTGATTTTCTTAAAGTAATATTTTATTGAGTTTTTGGTAAAAGTTTACAAGCATGTTAGGTCTCTATTTGAAAATTTCCCCAAAAATTGTTCAGTGACATCGATTACATTTATCACAGTGTATCAACATTCTCTTTAATTTATTCAGTTTATTCCCCTTCCAGTACTCTAGTTTCCCTACCCCCTTATCTTCTCATCTTTGCTTTGGAGTAATTGTTGACCTTTTGGTCTCATACTGATGGTTTCTAAGTAAGGCACTGATTTTATGAGTAATATCCTTTATTTTGTGTGCCACTCTACTATTTCACTAAAAGGTGATCTTGGGAGATAGGCTTGGTTCTAGGTTTAAAGAATTTCTCAAGGTCATAGTCTCAGGCTGATAGTCTCAGGGAGTCCTCTCTTCTCTACTGTTCCAGTTTATCTGGCTTATATATATATTTATATTTATATATATATTTACATATAAATGCATTTGAGTTTTCTGCTCCATATTTTTCTTCCATTCTATCCAGGACCAACTACTGTGATCCTGGTCAGAACAGTCAGTGGTGGTAGCTGGGCACCATCTAGTTCTGCTGGTCTCAGTGTAGATGAGGTTGTGGCTCTTACATACTTATTTCTTCTCTGTGCTCCTGGCAAGTAGAGACCCATAGTTGTATCTTAGATGGCCACTTGCAAGCTTTTAAGACCCCAGATGCTACTCACATCACTAGGATGCAGATCATGATTTTTGTGAACTATGTTATACCAATTTGACTGAGTTGTCCCATGAGACTATGGTCCTAAGCCTTCAAACCCAGATTAAGTGATTTTTGAAAGACCTATTTTAAATCCTGACAATTCAACACTGTCAATTATGAAGTCCTGCCTCTAGGAAAAATTATTAAGTCTGCTTACAATTTTTTTTTCTTATGTATTAGCTCCATCAGGCAATTTCTAAAAAAGCACCGAAGACTAACATGAACTGGGGTTGTTATAGGCTAATATTACTACCCAAGCAAAGTTTTGAACAATAAAGTCTTCTGAACATGGGTTACCCATGATTTGAGAGATTTTGTAGGGAATTCAGTAAACGTGACTCTTCTTGAATCAGATTTTTCTACCAGTGTATTCTAAGTGGAAACTTTAGTGAGTTACTAGTTAGTGAATCAAAGGTGGAGCACATCCTTTAGATGACCATTTCAGCACTTCCGTTGGCCATGAGCACAGATATCTCTTCCTCAAGGTTTGTATGCTCAGAAGTCAGAACATTATGTTTAATAATGCACCAGGATTTTAAGGCATTTGGGTAGATCGGGGGTCAGAAATTTTTTCTATAGATAACCGGATAGTAAATACGTAGGCTTTGAGGACCATTCAGTGTTTGTAGCAGTTATTCAGCTGTGTCTCTGTAGTGCAAAAGCCACCAGAGACAATACATAAAGGAATGGTCATTGCATGGTTGTATTCCAGTAAAACTCTGATGCACAAAAATAGGCTGAAAACTAGGCAGTAGTTTCTTACCCTCAGGGTAATTTGTTAAACCTCTTTTTTTAATGTTAAGTTATTTCTTTGAATAAATGCTAAATTATTCCTGTGAAGCTGGCTATGGTTGTCTGTTTCATTTCTTTTGGAACATACTGGTTGATCCATGCCCTGCTATGCAGGATTATTTATTCCTGATTTTGTATGTGTTTGTATTTGTTTTGACAGGTATGGCTACCATATTACCAAATCTTCATATTTTATCTGCTATGATCAAGGCACCATTAAAAAGTTATTTGAAAACCTTAGAAATTACGACGGGAAAAACAAGTATCCAAAAACTTGTGGAAAGTTTGAAATTTCCAGCATTAGGGACCTCACAATTGGCTATGATGACAGTCAACCTGACAAAAAAGCTGTGAGTAACGTTTACTTTTACCAACTAAACACTTCTCTGCTTACCTTTTTAAAAATACTTTGAGTAGACCAAGTTATTTAATCATATAATTAATTGAAGCTGCTTTTAGGCATTAGACATTGTTATATTTGTTGTTGTTGTTTTTTTTTTTAATTGTACTTCAGGTGAAGCCTGACAGAACAAATAGTTTCTCATGAAACAGTAGTGCACATATTGTTTTATGACATTGGTTAACAACCCCACAACATGTCAATACTCTAACTTCACCTTTTTTTTTTTTGGTGAAAATACACATAGTCAAAGATACACCATTTCAAAAATTTCTACATGTACAGTTCAGTGATATTGACTACGCTCTGCCAGTTGAGCTGCTATTCTCACTTAAGATGAAGGCTTACAGAACAAAATAGTTTCTCATTTAACAGTTACTACACATGTTGCCCTATGACAATGGTTAACAATCTCACAACACATCAACAACATCCTTACTCAACCTTGGGTTCCTTATCACCAGCTTCCTTGTCCCCTTCTGCCTTCAGGCCCTTGTCACTGGACTACTGTATGTCATTAGTCCCATTTGGTTTTACGGGGCTGTCCACTCCCAGTCTGAACGGTGAACCTCGGAGATAACTTCACCACTGAGCTACAAGGGTGTCTGGGGGCCATACTCTCGGGGTTTCTCCAGTCTCCTTTAGGCCAGTAAATCTGGTCTTTTCTTTTGTGAGTTAGAATTATGCTCTACATCCTTCTCCAGCTCTGTCCAGAACCCTCTGTTGTGATCCTGGTCAGAGCAGTCAGTGGTGGTAGCCAGGCACCATCTAGCTGTACTGGACTCAGTCCGGTGGAGGCCTTGGTAGCTGTGGACCATTAGTCCTTCGGACTAATCTTTTCCTTGTATCCTGTTCTCTTCATTCTCCCTTGCTCCTGAAGGGATGAGACCAGTGGAGTATCTTAGATGTCCGCTCACAGGCTTTTAAGACCCCGGAAACTACTCACCAAGGTAGAATGTAGAACATTGTCTTTATAGACTGTGTTATGCCAATTGAGCTAGATGTTCCTAGAGACCATGGTCCCCACAGCCCTCCACCCAGCAATTCAGTCCCTCAGGGAGTTTGGATGTTTCTATGGGGCTTCCACGACCTTTCCTTGTACAGGTTGTGCTAGTTGACCCTGTATTGTGTACTGTCTCACGCTTCACCCAAGATACCACTTATCTATTGCCTATTTAATATTTCCCCCCGACCCCTCCCATTCCTGGTAACCCACAAAGATTATTACATTTTGTGTGTGAACTTTTTCATGGGTTTTTACAATAGACATCTCCTACAATATTTGTCCTTTTGTGATTGACTTATTTCACTCAGCATAATGTCCTCCAGTTTCATCCCTGTTATGAGATGGTTCACAGATTCTTCATTGTTCTTTCTCGTTGCATAGTACTCCATTGTGTGTATGTACCATAGTTTGTTTATCCATTCATCTGTTGATGGGCTATTGTGAACAATGCTGCCATGAACATAGGTGTGCATATGTCTATTCAAGTGACGACTCTTATTTCTCTAGGATATGTTCCTAGGAATGGGATCGCTGGATCGAATGGTATGTCTATTTCTAGCTTTCTGAGGCAGCACCATATGATTTTCCAAAATGGTTGTATCATTTTGCATTCCCACCAGCAGTGCATAAGAGTTCCGATCTCTCTGCAGCCCCTCCAACATTTGTTATTTCCAGTGTTTTTGATTCGTGCCAGTAATGCCGGGTGAGATGGTATCTCATTGTGGTTTTAATTTGCATTTCTCTAACGGCTACTGATCATGAGTATTTCCTCATGTGTCTGTTGGCCATTTGAATGTCTTCTTTGGTGAAGTGTCTGTTCATTTCCTTTGCCCATTTTTTAATAGGATTATTTGTCTGTTTGTTGTAGAGGTGTTGGATTTTCTTGTAGATTATGGAGATTAGACCTTTGTCTGACTTGTACTGTCCAAAAATTTCTTCCCAGTGTGTAGGTTTTCTTTTTACTCTTTTGGTGAAGTCTTTTGAAGAGCATAGGTGTTTGATTTTTAGAAGATCCCAGTTATCTAGCTTATCTATTGGGTTTTGTGTATTGATGGTTATGGTTTGCATCCTGTTAATGCCTTGTATTAAGGCCTGTAGTGTTGGTCCTATCTTTTCTTCTATGAACGTTATAGTTTTAGGCTTTGTGTTCAGGTCTTTGGTCCATTTTGAAGTAGTTTTTGCATACGGCATGAGGTATAGGTCCTGTTTCATTTTTTTTGCAGATGGATATCCAGTTTTGCCAGCACCATTTGTTAAAAAGACTGCCTTTTCCCCATTTGATGGACTTTGGGCCCTTGTTGAAGATCAGGTGACCGTAGGTGGATGGATTTACATCTGGGTTCTCAATTCTGTTCCATTGGTCTGTGTATCTGTCATTGTACCAGTACCAGGCTGTTTTGACTACTGTAGCTGCATAGTAGGTTCTGAAGTTAGGTACTGTGAGTCCTCCAACTTTATTCTTCTTCTTCAGTAGTACTTTACTTATTTGGGGCTTCTTCCCTTTCCATATAAAGTTAAGGATTAGTTTTTCCGTCTCTTTGAAGAATGTTGTTGGTATTTGGATTGGGATTGCGTTGTATTTGTAAATTGCTTTGGGTAGAATTGTCATTTTCACAATGTTGAGTCTGCCTATCCATGAGCATGGTATGTTTTTCCATTTATGTAGATCCCTTTGGATTTCATGCTGTAGTGTTTTGTAGTTTTCTTTGTATAGGTCTTTCACATCCCTGGTCAGATTTTTTCTTAAGTATTTTATCTTTTTAGGGGCTATTATAAATGGTATTGTTTTCCTGATTTCCTTGTCATCGTTCTCCTTATTGGTGTATAGGAATCCAACTGATTTTTGAATGTTTATCTTGTATCCTGCTACTCTGCTGAATCTATTAGTTCCAGTAGATTTCTTGTGGAGTCTTTATTAGGGTTTTCTATGTATAGTATCATATCATCTGCAAACAGGGACAGTTTAACTTCTTCATTACCAATTTGGATGCCCTTTATTTCTTTTTCTTGCCTTATTGCTCTAGCTAGAACTTCTAGCACAATGTTAAATAGGAGTGGTGATAAAGGGCATCCTTGTCTTGTTCCTGTTTTCAAGGGGAATGTTTTCAGCCTCTCTCTATTAAGAATGATGTTGGCTGTTGGTTTTGCATAGATGCCCTTTATTATGTTGAGAAATTTCCCTTCTATACGTGTCATGGATTGAATTGTGTCCCCCAAAAAATGTGGGTAGCAGCTTGGCTAGGTCATGATTCCCAGTATTGTATGATTGTGTTATCTGATGTGATTTCCTTATGTGTTGTAAACTCTACCACTATGATGAGATTATATGTGATCTCCTCATGTGTTATAAATTCTATCACTGTGATGAGGTTATACTGATGAGGTTGACAAGATTAGTGTCTTAATGCAATCTCTTTTGAGATATAAGAGAGAAGCAAGCAGAGATACATGGGAACCTCATACCACCAAGAAAGCAGTGCTGGGAGCAGAGCATGTCCTTTGGACCTGAGGTTCCTGCTCAGAGAAGCTCCCCGACCAAAGGAAGACTGATGACATGGACTTTCCTCCAGAGCTGATGGAGAAAGTGTTCCCCTGGAGCTGATGCACTGAATTTGGACTTGTAGGCTACTGGACTATGAGAGAATAAATTTTGTTTGTAAAGCCATCCATTTGTGGTATTTCTGTTGGAGCAGCACTAGATGACTGAGGCAGTACCTATTTTATTGAGAGTTTTTATCAGGAATGGGTGTTGGACTTTGTCAGATGCCTTTTCTGCGTCAATTGAGATGATCATGTGATTCTTTTCTTTCCTTTTATTTGTGTGGTGGATTATGTTGATTGATTTTCTAATGTTGAACCATCCTTGCATACCTGGTATGAATCCTAGTTGGTCATGGTGTATTATTTTTTTGATATGATGCTGAATTCTGTTGGCTAGAATTTTGTTAAGAGTTTTTGCATCTATATTCATGACAGATATTGGTCTGTAATTTTATTTTTTTGTGACATCTTTGCCTGGTTTTGGTATCAGCGTTATGCTGGCTTCATAGAATGAATTTGGAAGTGTTGCTTCCTTTTGTATGCTCTGAAATAGCTTGATTAGTACTGGTACAATCTCTTCTGTAAATGTTTTGTAGAATTCTTCAGTGAAGCCATCTGGGCCAGGGCTTTATTTGGTTGGGAGGTTTTTTTTTACCTTTTCAATCTCTTCTCTTGTTATGGGTCCATTCCGACTTTCAACATCACTGTGTTGTAGATTGGGTAGGCCGTGTGTTTCTAGAAATTTATCAATTTCCTCTAGGTTTTCAAATTTTTTGGAGTATAGTTTTTCATAATATTCTGTTATAATCCTTTTTATTTCAGTTGGGTCTGTTGTAATGTCTCCCATTTCATTTCTTATTTGGGTTATTTGTGTCCTCTCCTGTTTTTCTTTTGTCAGTCTGGCCAGTGGTTTGTTGATTTTGTTGATTCTTTCAAAGAACCAACTTTTGGTTTTGTTGATTCTTTCTATTTTTCTATTCTCTATTTCATTTATTTCTGCTCTGATCTACACTATATCTTTTCTTCTGGTGGTTGTGGGCTTTTTTTGCTGTTCTCTTTCTATTTGTTTGAGCTTTGTAGTTAATGTTTTGATTTTGTCCCTTTCTTCTTTTTTGATATGTGCATCTATTGCTATAAATTGCCCTCTGACGACTGCCTTTGCTGTGTCCCAAAGGTTTTGGTATGATGTGTTTTCATTCTCCTTTGATTCTAGGAATTTTTTTATTCCATCTCTGATTTCTTCTATTACCCAGTGATGTGTAAGCAGGGTATTATTCAGTTTCCATATAGTTGATTTTTTTCCTTGCTCTTTCTATTGTTAATTTCTACCTTGATAGCATTGTGGTCAGAGAAGATACTTTGAATTATCTCAACGTTTTGGATCTTGTTGAGGATTGCTCTGTGGCCTAAGATGTGGTCTATTCTGGAGAATGTTCCATGTGCATTGGAAAAGAATGTACACTTTGCAGTGGTTGGATGGAGTGTAATATATATGTCTATGAGGTCAAGTTGGCTGATTGTGCCCTTTAAGTCTTCTGTATCTTTGCTGAGTTTCTTCTTAGTTGTTCTGTCCTTTACTGAGAGTGGTGTGTTGAAGTCTCCTACTATTATTGTGGAACTGCCAATTTTTTTTCAGTGTTGTTAGAGTTTGTTTTATGTATTTTGGAGCCCTGTCATTGAGTGCGTAGATGTTTATTTTGGTTATGTCTTCATGATGGATCATCCCCTTAATCATTATCTAGTGTCCTTCTTTGTCTTTTATGGTAGATTTTGGTTTAAAATCTATTTTATCTGAGATTAGAATTGCCACTCCTGCTCTTTTTTGGTAGTTGTTAGCTTGATATATTTTTTTCCAACCTTTGATTTTTAATAAATTCACATCTTTGTTTCTGTAGACAGCATATTGATGGATCCTGTTTTCTTATCCCTTCTGTGACTCTCTGTCTCTTTATGGGTGCATTGAGTCCATTTACATTCAGTGTAATTATTGATAGATGTGGATTTGTTGCTGTCATTTTGTAGTGCTTTTTTTTTGTGGTGCTGACATTTTCTTTGTTCTTCTTACTCTCTTGTGCTGAGTTACTTTTGTTTGTGGATTTTTTTTCCATTTCTTTTGTTTTTGTAGATTTTCTTTTTGCTGAGACTTTATGTTTTTCGTCTTTATTTTTATGAGTTGGTTTGTTAACTTTCTTTGTGGTTACCATGAATTTTACCCTTATCTTTCTAAGTTTGAAGGAGTCTACCATTACTTGGTATCGCCTTGCTTTCCTCTCCATTAGAAGGTTCTATACCTATGCTGTTTATTCCCTCTTCTATTGTTTTGATGTTGTTGTCATTTACTGATTAACTGCTCTGATTCCCTGTTGTATTTCTTCTGGTTTTGGATAGTTCTCTAGAGTTCATTTCCTAGATTGGTATCTGGCTGGTATGATCCTGCATCCTAGGTTCTGCCTGTGAGCTGAAGCTGTTTGTCCTCAGATCGAAGAACTTGCTTTAATAATTTCTTGTAAGTTTGGTTTGACTTTTACATATTCCCTTAATTTCTGTTTATCTGGAAATGACCTAATTTCACCATCAAATCTGAATGAGAGTTTTGCAGGATATATTATTCTTGGCTGACAATTTTTTTCTTTCAAGATTTTATGTATGTCATCCCATTGCCTTCTTGCCTGCATGGTTTCTGCTGAGTAATCTGAGCTTAGTCTTATTCTTTCTCCTCTGTATGTGATTTCTTGTTTTTCACGAGCTGCTCTCAGGATTCTTTCTTTGTCTTTGGTTTTGGCGAGTGTGAATATGATATGCCTTGGTGATTTTCTTTTGGGGTCTCTTCTATATGGGGTTCATTGAGCTTCTTGGATGGCCAGCTTTTCATCTTTCATGATATTGGGGAAGTCTTCTGTCAGCAGTTCCTCAATGATCCTCTCTGTGTTTTCTGTTTTCTCCCCCTGTTCTGGAATGCCAATCACTCATAAATTTTTGCTTTTAATTGTGTCCCACATAACTATTAGGGTCTCTTCATTTTTCTTTGTTCTTTTTTCTGAGTTTTCCTGAAACAGAGTTGTATCCAAGTGTTTGTCTTCAGTTCCACTGATCCTGTCTTCCACGGTTTCAAATCTGCTTCTCAGCCCTTCTGTGACATCATCCATTTCTGAAATCTTGTTGTTTATCTTTTGGATTCCTAATTGTTGTTTTTGTATAATTTCTAATTGTGAATTTATTTTGGCATTTTGTTCCTGCATTATCTTCTTGAATTCTTCCAATTTTTTGTCTGTATTTTCCATGAATTTGTCTATTTTTTCCTCATGTTTGTCAGCTTTTTGTCTCAGCTCTTGGAGAATTCTGAGTATTAGAGATTTGAATTCCCTATCAGGTAGTTCTAGTGCATTTTCTTCCACTGGAAAGTCATCTGGTGTTTTATTTTGGACACCTACTGGAACCATCCTGTCCTGTTTTTTAAATGTTTTGATATTGTCTGCTATCTTCGGGGCATTCAGTAGTTATTTTTCTCGTTTATTGATTGTAGATTTGTTTGTTTCATCCCTTTTTAAAAAAAAATTTGACTATGTCTGAGCAGGTGGACTGTGTGTTCTTTGTTGTTTGCTCGTCTGTGGGCACAATACTTTTCACCTCCTTCTCCAGTTGGCAGGGTCAGTCACTCAGATATGGTACGGCAGGGCAGGTCTAGCTGAAGAGGAGTTACTGGGACTGGTTGTTTGTGGCACTTACTACAGCCACCAGAGCGGGTCAGTAATCAGCGCAGGGCAGGTTCCCGTAGGCCGTGCCTGTGCTGCTTGTTGGTGTGATGTTAAGCACACGGTGCAGGTAGGCAGGATGTAGCGGGGAGATTGTTACGTGTGGAGCTAAGATGGATATGGGAGAGAAGAGAGAGGAACAGGAGCCAAAAACACACAAGCAAACAAAAAAGAATGCTAGGGGAGCTTGCCGTTGGAGTGTGGAGATAAGAGAGTATGAATTGGAGAAAAACAGAAAGGGGAAGAGGAAGAAAAGGAAAGAAAAAATGAATAAATAAAAAGCAGAAAGGTTAAAGAACTGCAAAGTTCCCAGGGATCCCACCGGTGCAGCTATGAGGTCTGGGGAAGTCGCTCTCAGGTGTTGCAGTACAGCCTGGCTAGAAGACGTAGAGGTATACAATGCCAGGTATTCAGGGAACAGAAAGAGAAGGAAGATATAGAGAGACGAGAAACTGAGCAATGAAGAAAGACAAAAAGGGAAAAGAAAACATAACAAATTAAAAAAAAAAGAAAAGAACAAGAAAAGCCCCCCCACCAAAAAAAACCCAGCAAAACAAGAAATGCCCTCAGGGATCCCTCTTCATGTCTGTGCAAGGTGAGGAGGTAGTCTCCTTGCCACGTAGCACCACTTGGCCAGAAAGGGCTCCCAACTCAAGAAAAGGATAACAAACAAATAATTCAAAACAAACAAACAAACAAAAGCCCCGGGATCCCACCAGCGCGGCAGGCCAGACCGGGAAGCAGTTCCACACTCAAACGGAGCTCCATAGCCCCTCAGAAAGAAGCAAAGATGGCGCACGTTGCCAGGTAGTTGAGCAAAAGGAGGGGGAGGTGGTGAGAGGTAAGGAAGAAATCAAAAGAAGCAGAAAAAAAAGCAACACCAGCAGCCAACAAATGGCACTCAGATAGGCAGCTAGTGCGGGCTGGTGGAATCCAAGCAGCTTGTGTTTCTCGGACAAGAAACTGTGTCCGTGGGAAGCAGAGGGGGCCAAGTTTGGGTGAAGAAGGGTAGGGAGTGGGAAAGCATATATCACAAATTACCAGAGCCCTGCAGACCCTCAAGAAGAAGCAAAGATGGTGCACAGAGCCAGGTATTTGAGCGAAAGGAGGGAGATGTGGTGAGAGGTAAGGAAGAAATCAAAGACGCGGAAAAAAGCAACACCAGCAGCCAACAAATGGCACTCAGAGAGCAGGCCCGTTCAGGTGTGTGGAATCCAAGCAGCCGGTGTTTCCTGGACAAGAGGTTGTGGCCGCGGGAAGCAGAGGAGGCCAAGTGGGGGTGAAAAAGGGTGGGAGGTGGGAAAGCGTATATCGCAAATTACCAGTTGTTTTGTCTCCCGCTGGAAGCTCCGTGAAGGTGCTTTCTCATACCCCCTGTTTGCTGGTTTCCGATAGGAGTCCAAGATGGCAGATCCACGTTGCTTTAGCTGGTAGGGGACCTCTGCATGAATCTCTGCTCACTCTACATTCTCTGTCAGTTTTCTCATTCCATTTGGTGTTTGACTGAGTTCTTTATCTCTTCATTTGATGTTTTAGGGTTTCAGGATTGTTGTTTTTTCTGTTCGGCTTAGTTTTTCGGATCTTTGCTGTGGAGGGACGGCATGGTGCTTCTGCCTAAGCCCCATTTTGCTGGAAGCTCTGGGCATTGTTATATTTGTTTAGCATTTATTTTCTTGTTTATCCAGTGGGTAATATTACTTATGTCAGAATACTTTATGAAAATTTATGATTTAAATATATAACATGTGTAAATTAATTCCTAGGTTCTCCCTACTAGTGAAAGCAGCCAAATGATCACCTTTACATTTGCTAATGGGGGTGTGGCCACCATGCGGACCAGCGGGACAGAACCCAAAATAAAGTACTATGCAGAACTGTGTGCCCCACCTGGAAACAGGTATGATGTTAATGGCACCTGGCTTGATTTTTATAACCTGAACTTCCAACTGGTTCTTTTCAAAGTGTAAGTGAAATTTTTCACCTTTCCAATATGTAGTTTAATTAGAAATGCTGTTTCAAAACCTGAGCAATATTTGTAAGTGATACTGACAGTTGCTTGAAGCATCCAAGGACAAGACTGCTTGCTTACTTAGTTGTAGACAATTCTGCAATTCCTTTATTCTCTCCTAACTTTCTTTATATGAGAATGTTTCCTGCCTAATTTCAGTAATAATAATAATACTTCCTTTTTCTAAATATTTATTATTTGAGGCTAGCATGAAAGAGTTCTCCCTTTTTCTCCTGCAATCTTCCGTGTGTCTGATAGAATATATTAAAATCCATTTCATATGCACTCAACAAATATCTTTGAGTATCTGCCATGCACAAGTCTGCTGGACCCCAGGGAAGATAAGAGCCACCCCAGAAAGAGTCTTTGCTGTCAATGAGCTGATAACCTGGTAGCTTCAGTGCCATGTTTCTGTGACCTTGGCCAAAGGTTTGACTTGGTCTCTTTCTAAAAACCATAACCCTTTGAACATTATCAGCCTTGGTGCATGTAGTTTCCACGTGTAAATGTGATATTGCATACTTGTCTGGCACTCAGTTAACCGGTGCTTCCATATTCAGAATATAGTTGAGAATCAAAAAAAAATATATTGTTTTAAGATGAATTAAGTCAACACTGTCCAGTAGAAATAAAATGTCACGTATGCAATTTGAAATTTTTATTAGCCACAATTTTTAAAATATGAAAAGAAACATGAAATTAATTTTAATAATACTTTTTATTTAACTTAGTACATTCAAAATTTATCATTACAAATAAAAATTATTAAGATGTTTTATACTCTTTTTTTCATACTAATCCTTTTGTATTCATTCAGTATTTTATACTTAACCATATCTCAATTTCATGCAAATCTTTCATTAGAAATGTTTGCTCTGTATTTAGATCTCATAAAACTTACAGTTGAAAAAGTAGAGTTTGATACCCAAGTTGTTCTAAACATAAAGTTTTCCAGTAACTGAACTAAGTGTCAGTTTTTATATTTTAATTTCAACTAATTAAAACTAAAGTAGAAATTTAGTTCCTCAGTTGGACTAGCCACATTTCAAGTGCTCAGTAGCCACATGTGATGAATGGCTACTGGAGTAGACAGCACAGGTCTAGGTAGTTTTTACCACATATACAAACCAAAGCTTTGCTTATAGAAGGGTTTTTCCAGTCATATAATCAAATTTGCACTATGTGGTTATAAAGCAGAGAAAAATCTCCAAATAAATTGGCAAGCCCGTAACAGATTAAGTGTAGGAAGTTAGAGGGGTGGGGGAAGAATTGTACAGTTAGATATTCCTTAGGCAGGGAGAAGTGACTGCTGTAGCAGAGAAGGAAGTACTTTAAAAAACAAAACGTGGACCCAAAAAGTCAAAAAATATAGCACTTTAGGAGTTTTATCATAAAGGAAATAGCATTCTATATCTTCACAGTGCCTGAGGCTTCTGAGTAGCAGCTTTGGTCCAACAGTCAGTCATGATTATTGTTCCAGATGTCAAGGTGTCTAGTAAAAGTATATTTAAGAAGTCTTGTGACTGTGTAATACATCTTGCTATAAATTCCTGTTCAAAATCTTTTCATGCTTAAAGGGAAAAACTCAACTATTAAGCCACTTGAGTGAACATATAAAACAATTCATTTTCTAAAAGTTCTAGATTACCAAAATTTTATTGTGATATTGTGCTAGTATCAATATTTCCATGTACATGAAATAATAAGCTATTTGATACTGTATTAAGTATGATTTTCCGTAGATATATCTTTGTGATTCTTATTCTCATTTAGGATTTTCATGTTTCTGTGTCTCATTCTTTTAAAAACAAATAGATCTAAGTTCCGCTTAAGGATGTATTTTCTGTATATGCTTGTCCTTTCCTTTTCATTATCCTCTGAAAATGAATCTCACATTTCAGAAAACTTTCCTTTGTAATAATAATAACACTATTTAATATTTTAAGTATCTGATATTTAAAATTTTTATATGGGTTAATTAGTAGACTTAAATTCAAATATTAATCTATAAATTGCTGAAAATACTTTGGAAATTTGTCCTTTTATTATATTCTTTGAAATGTTGCTGCCGTTTATTAAATGGAACATTAGGCACTAGGTCAGCCCATGGGTATGCTGTCAGGGCTCAAAGAAAGCACCACCATACCTAACGGTATAAGAGCAGTATAACTGTGGCTAAGGTTTCCTTGTTTTCTGATAACGTTAAATATTGTTACTCTGTTTGATACCATGGATTTAATTTGTTCCTAGAATTCCATGACCTGCTAATCTTTTAGAATAGAAAAGCCTTTGTAAATATTAATTCTGCTTTTAAAAGATTTTTTTGTTGGTGGAAATGTCTGGTTTTCTCCAACTTTTTATTTGGAAAAGTTTAAAACCTATAGAAATGCTGATATAATATCCATATGCTCTTATACAATGTCTATATACCCTTATGTAATATCCATATACTCTTCACCTAGACCAGGGGTTGGCCAACTTTTTCTGTAAAGAACCACATAGTGAATATTTTAGGGTTTGCAGGCCATGTAGTTTCTGTCACAACCACTCTGTTCTGTAGTTGAAGCATGAAAGTAGCCATATACATAAAGGTATGGCTGTGTGCCAATAAAACTTTATTTATAAAAGCAAGTTACAAACCATAGTTTGCTAACCTGACCTAGACTCATTGTGTAGTATTTTCTCTCTCACTATATATATTATGTATTTATTCATTTTTGTTGGTTTTCTTTTCCCCTGAACCATTGAAAGTCTCAGATCTCATGATACTTCACTCCTAAATACTTCAATATGCATCTGTTAACAACAAGCTATAAGGAAAGGCATGCTGGAACTCTTGGGCATGAGCTGAAGCTGCATCCATAGGTGGAATTCCTTCTTCAGGGAAACTTCAGTCATGTTCTTAAGGCCTTTCAACTAATAGAATCAGGCCCACCCAGATTATCTAGGATAGCCTACTTTACCTAAAGTCAACTGATTAGACTTTAATCACATCCACAAAATACCTTCACAGCAACCCCTAGATTAGTATCCGATTGGATAACTGAGGACTATACCAAAACCAAACCCAAACCAGTTGCCGTTAAGTCGATTCCGACTCATAGCAACCCTATTGGACAGAGTAGAACTGCCCCATAGGGTTTCCAAGGAACAGCTGGTGGACTCAAACTGCCAACTCTTTGGTTAGCAGCTGAGCTCTTAACCACTTTGCCACCAGGGCTCCAAATAAGGACTATAAAACCCACTGCCATAGCGTGGATTCCGACTTGTAGACTCTGTAGGACAGAGTAGAACTACCCTATAGGGTTTCCAAGAAGCAGCTGGTAGATTTGAACTGCTTGCCTTTTGGTTAGCAGCCAAACGCTTAACCACCGCACCGCCAGGGCTCCAACTAAGGACTACAGCCTGGCCAAATTGACATATAAATTCAGACTTACCCGAAAGTCCCAAAAATAATGGGTTTTCTCCCAATCGAGAATCAAATCTAGAACCCTGCACTGCATCTAGTTCTCCTTTAGCTTGATGGTTTTTCATGATGGTTAGAGAAAGGTAAGTGCCTATTTCTGTGGGTTTTGGCAAATGCATAATGTCACATATCTACTGTTACAGTATCACACAGAAGAGTTACATTGCCCTTAAAGTGCCCTGTGCTCCACCTTTTCACCACCCTCCTTCCCCTGAACTTCTGGCAACCACTGATCTTTTTACTGTCTCTATAATAACAATAGTTATGCCTAGAATGTCATATAGTTGGAAGCATACAGCATATAGCCTTTTCAGACTGACCTCTTTCACTTAGCAATATGCATTTATGGCTCCTCCATGTAGCTTGATAGCTCAGTTCTTTTTATCACTGAATAATAGTCTGTTATGTGGATGTTCCACAATTTATCCATTCATCTATTGAAGGACATCTTAGTTGCTTAGGTGTGTGTGTGTGTGTGTATGTATGTATGTATATATATATATATATATATATAAAGTTAGCGTATGTGCCTTCCTGAGAACTGTTGGTTTTTCAAAGCGTATTTATGGAGAAGGAAAAAAAAGACTTGTGTAATTTATATGTATTTATGAAGCATGATTGTTTTATATGTTGCCAATGGGGCTAAAAATAATTATAAATGACACTACATTTTTTGAGAACTTTGGCCCAGGTTCTGTGCTAACTGCAGTATATAATTTCTCTTAATCTACACTACGGCTCTCTTGAGAAGATAATTTTACAAATGAGGAATCTGGGACTTAGACTACATCACTTGTCCAATGGCACACAGCTAGTAAAAAGTAGAACCACATTCAGGGGACATCTAGGTCAATTGGCATAACAAAGCTTATTAGGAAAATATTCTGCATCCTACTTTGGTGAGTGGCGTCTGAGGTCTTAAAAGCTTGTAAGTGGCCATCTAAGATGCATCAATTGGTCCCAACCACCTGGAGTAAAGGAGAATGAAGAACACCAAAGACACAAGGAAAATATTAGCCCAGGAGACAGAAAAGGCCACATAAACCAGCGACTTCATCAGCCTGAGACCAGAAGAACTAGATGGTGCCCGGCTACCACCAATGACTGCTCTGACGGAACACAACAGAGAGTCCCTGATGGAGCAGCAGAAAGACGGGGTGCAGAACTCAAATTCTAGTAAGAAGACCAGACTTAATGGTCTGACTGAGACTGGAGAAACCCCAGAAAGCACGGCTCCCAGATTCTCTATCAGCCCAGAACTAAAACAATTTCCGAGGCCAACTCTTCCGACAGGGATTGGACTGGACTGTGGGACATAAAGTTATACTTGTGAGGAGTGTGCCTCTTAGCTCAAGTAGATACAAGAGGCTAAATGGGCATCTTCTGTCCAGAGGTGAGATGGGCAGGCAGAGAGGGTTAGGAGCTGGTTGAATGGACATGGGGAATCAGGGGTGGAAAGGAGGAGTGTGCTGTCACAGTGTGGGGAGGGCTGTTGGGGTCGCATAGCAATCGTGTGTGTAAATTTTTGTATGAGAGACTAACTTGAAATGCAAACTTCATTTCAACTACAACAATAAAAAATGAAAAAATAGTACAGCCACAATGTCCATTATAAAACGGATTGTTTTAGTTATTCTGTTTAGCTATTGCAAATGTAAAAATTAGTTACAAGTGTTGCCTTTCCAATTAAAATAAAGTTTGCATATATTAAAATTGGGTGAGTATAAAGTAATGAAAAATATGAATTGAAGGATTTTTTTTTAATTCAGCTTTTCAGCTTTCAGCACTTTCAGTAACTTATGGTAGGCTAGTAGTCTTGGAGGACAACAGATGTAGCTCCTTTGGCCTGTTTCCTGCCTGTAGAATTCTAACAGGCAGACAGCATTCTTTCCTTTCATTCTTTCTCTGTTGCCTTCAGTCTAGCGGATGGGTTTTCTGCTCTGGTAGTTGGTTAGATCCATCAGTCACAGGCAAACTCTCTTTAATGAAAGATTGTGTAGCCACGTCCTTGGTAAACATTCTACGTAAACATTTGTACAACAGAATTTTCCAAATCTTTAAGTTCTGTTTTCGTTTGGCACAGTTGGTTATTTAAGTCCATCTCTTTCCTCTCGCATTTTACTGTAAGTGGCAAGGAGAAAAATCACACGGCCCCTTTAAGATCTTGCTTAGAAATATCCTCAGCCAGATGTCCAGGTTCATCACTTACAATCAATGCCCATGGAAGCAGCAGTTGAGAAATCAAAGGATGCATTGCGTCGGGCAAATCTGCTGCAAAAGACTTCTTTAAAGTGTTAAAAAGCAAAGACGTCACTTTAAAGACTAAGGTCTGCCTGACCCAAGCCATGGTCTTTTCAATCACCTCATATGCATGCGAGAGCTGGACAATGAATAAGGATGACCGAAGAATAATTGATGCCTTTGAATTATGGTGTTGGTGAAGAATGTTGAATATACCATGGTCTGCCAGAAGAATGAACAAATCTGTCTTAGAAGAAGTACAGCCAGTAATGCTTCTTAGAAGTGAGGATGGCAAGACTTTGTCTTGCTTACTTTGGACATGTTATCAGGAGGGACCAGTCCCTGGAGAAGAACATCATGCTTGGTTAAGTAGAGGGTCAGTGAAAGAGAAGAAGACCCTCAATGAGATGGACTGACACAGTGGCTGCAATGATGGGCTCAAGCATAACAACAATTGTGAGGATGGCACAGGAACAGACTCGATGACACCTAACAACTATAGCAGCCTGACACATAAGCTGCTGGGACACTGTTTTAAACCAGTTTTACCTAATATTTACCTTCCAGTTGTTTGCATGTAAATGTTTCCCATATGCTTGAAAACTTGATTTCCTTAGGGGGATCAATCACCTTGTTGTTGCTGTTAGCAACTCCACGTTCAGTGAAACACTGCCCTGTCGGCAGCATCCCCATGATGGGTTGGGATCAGAGTGTTGTGATCCATGGAGTTCTCAGTGGCTGACTGGCAGAAGTAAATCGCCAGGCCTTTCTTTCTAGCCCATTTCAGGCCAGAAGTTCCTCTGTAACCTGTTCAGCATCATAGCAACATACACTCTACCACTGACAGATGAGTGGTAGCTGTGCATGAGGTGCGTTGGCCAGGTCCCCCACATGGAAGGCAAAAATTCTACCACTGAACCACCAATGCCCCTATTAGATTCTTGTTTATACTTTAGTTGTGAACCTTTAGTCTTGGAGGTAGAATGATAAAGATAAAACCCACTGGGTCTGAGTTCCTGGCGTGTGACTGCACAGTCCGGGTAGGCGGCTCCTCACCTCTGTCTATTCTAGGAAGATTTTACAGACGAGGCTGCAGCTTAGCTTTCCAGTGGTTTGATGGCACACATTCCTGTCTCGGGAGACTGAGAACTCAACAGAGATGTCTTGTTTTTAAAAGTTCAACAGAATTTAATGACAAGCAGAGCCATGAACGTTTTCTCTGTACTGTTAGGTACAACCATGGCAGATGTTTTAGATGTACTAGGCCAAAAATTGTGTTTCTTAAAAATTCTTGTGAGAGGAGCAAAGGGACAATTTTGTTTATAGTAAAAACCTTGGAAAAACCTTTGGGGAAAATCATGCATATTGTCTCATGGGGCTTTTGTCTAATTCAACAGATGTGTTCCCATGCTTAGGTCATCAGAGTTTTATTTTACCTGAGTTAACCCTACTCTTAACATTAACTTTCAGTGTTACTTAATCAGTGTGCAGAGTCATTAAAATATGCTTTGGAATACCCATTGACCTGGAATTTTTTTTTCTTTATTTTTCAGTGATCCTGAGCAGCTGAAGAAAGAATTGAATGAACTAGTCAGTGCTATTGAAGAACATTTTTTCCAGCCACAAAAGTATAACCTGAAGCCAAAGGCAGAGTAAAGCATTCCAGCCTTGAGTGAAATTAAATTTACATAAAATTAAGCTGAACTTGATTTTGTTAAGCAATGTTTTTAAGGGCTTATAACTTTAAGTATTACAACAAGTGTTTCTATTTTCTTAATAGACTTACATTCCGTGTTTTACATTTGATTTTTAAGGTAGATAAATAAAAAATGGCCAAACCTAACAAACCAGCATTCCTATTAAACGGTTGAACCTGACATATTCTCAACACTAACAAAATAAATAAAATTTAGAGAGGAAAAAAATAAAGATATTTAGCATTTAAATTAAAAAAAAAAAAAGGAGGTTGAACCTGGGTATTATCTAAATTAAAAAAAAATTTTTAAATGAAGCTTTTAAAAATAACTAACCTTCAACAATAGTATTGTAATTAACATGCCTTAATTTATGTAGGTCATAAATGTAGGTCTTCTCTGTATTTCTTTTTATGTATAATTGAAATGGCCAAAGAGCTTAGATAATTACTAAAGTCTGTGCTTGTAGGAGAACAACGTTTTAGGCATATATGTATTTACATTTTTATCAATTGCTTATAAAGTGAAATAAACAAACAGATCATATTTTTGTGTTTGTGTTTGGGGGACGTGCAATTCACAGGAACCTGTAAAGTGGAGCAAAACATGCTTTAAAGAAATAAGTTTTTTTGACCTACAACTTTTTAGTACTGATAACACAATTAACCATTGTGTGGAGTTCTAGTGGCACAGTGGTTCAGAGCTCGGCTGCTAACCAAAAAGTTGGCAGTTCGAATCCACCAGCCGCTCCTTGGAAACCCCATGGGACAGTTCTGCTCTGTCCTGTAGGGTCACTATGAGTCAGAATCAACTTGACGGCAGTGAGTTTTTTTAAACATGGTGTATGTGCAGGGAAAAACACCTTAACCATCTTTGTTTGGTTCTGTTAAAATCCATTTCTCTCTTTAAATGTTGAAAACCAGACAATTGGTTATTTAAAACCTGCAGTGTAGTTTATTGTCCTTTTTTTATTACTTAATACAATTTCACGTAATTCTTAATTCTAAGCCAACAGTGACTATGAGCATTAACTATTTATTATCTGACCTTGATTTCTGCTTTACTCATGTGTCATCAAAATCTAAAACTAGACTTTATTATGTTTATTATTTAATCTGTGCCTTCTACCCTTCTCTTAACTGATAGTGTTAACAACCTTCCAGAATGACTGCACTTGACCACCCATGAGCTAGAACCAAACTGTTCTCTATATATTTTGTATATTTTCTGTCATTTTCTATTTTGAACTTGAATTCAAGTTAGTTACAGCAAATGATTGCCTATTATTATTAATATCAATCTAAGTGGTTATTAACAGTTTCAGAGCAATGAAAAATTATACTACTGACAATTATTTTTCTAAAGTAAAGGGAATAAGTGTTTTTTTAAACCTTTGTGATACATAGCTTGTGTCCTACCAGAACTCTCAAATCTATAATATCAATGTATTCTATCAGCTGCTTCATTGTAGAAGCCATCTTTGTTTTGTTTTACCGTGTTTCATATCCTCAAACCATACTCTGGAAAAAGAAACTTTAGATCTGCATCGTCTCTGCAAACGTATTTTTTGAGCACCTATGGTAGTGCAGTGGTTAAGAGCTTGGCTGCTAACCAAAAGGTCGGCAGTTCAAATCCACCAAGCGCTCCTTGGAAACCTGATGGGGCAGTTCTACTCTGTCCTATAGGATCGCTGAGTCGGAATCGACTCAACAGCAGTGGGTTTGGGTTTGATGTCTTGTACCCAGTAACAGAATTTGTTTCTGAAAATACAAAAGTGATTAAGACCCAAATGTGTTGTGATGAAGCTCATAGCCTAGTTGGAGGGTTAATGCTTTTAGTTGCCGTCAAGTCGATTCTGACTCGTGGCGACCCCATGTGTTACAGAGTAGAACTGTTCTCCATAGGGCTTTCTTGGCTGTAATCTTTTTTGAAGCCTGTCGGTAGGTCTATCTTTCCAGGTACCACTGGATAGTTCAAACCACCAACCTTTGGTTTAGCATTGAGTACAAACCATTTGTATCACCTAGTAACTACAGTACGTACACATTCTATAATAAAGTTATTTGCAGGTTACTCTGAATTCAGAAGTATAAGAGATATTCATCCTACCAGACAAGGCCTCATAGAAGAGGTGGTGAGTGAGCTGCTTCACCTGCTGGGTTGAATAGCAGCCCAAGATTGAGGAGAAAGTCTTCCAGGCATAGAGCACAGCATTAACAAAAGTGTTGGGAAGGGAGAGGGTTAAGGGGAAATGGTGAAAACAGTTCCCAGACAGAAACTTCAGGACTTACCCACTTCGGGGCCATTCACGTGAGAAGATAATTTAGAGGAGATCCTCCTTTATCTAATTTCTCATATGTATTTCTGGGAAATAGCACCCCGTGGATGCTTGTTAAGTATTTTTTGACTTTTTCCTGTTACTATTGGAAGTGAAATAGCATTGTGTGGTACATAAATCTTGCAACACAAGGCCCGTGGGTTCTTATCTTGATATGCTATGAAACAGCTCTGTGGCTTTGGTCAAGCCACCTAATCTCTCAAAGTCTCAATTTTGTCTTTTTTTAATGAAGAGATTGTACAAAATGGTCTCTGAGGGCAACTGTCAGCATCAGTAAATCATTGGCAGTTCTCTGGAAAAATGAGTAGCTAGCCCTCGTACAAGACCTAGCATCTGAGGTCCAGAAAAACCAAACCCGCTGCCGTCAAGTCCATTCAAACTCATAGCAATCCTGTAGGACAGAGTAGATCTGCCCCCTAGGGTTTCCAAGGCTGTAATGTTTACGGAAGCAGACCGCCACATCTTTCTCCAGCAGAGCGGCTGGTGGGTTCAAACTGCCAACCTTTAGGTCGGCAGCCGAGTGCTTAGCCACTGCGCCACCAAGAAAATAAATACTTTGTACCAAAAAGGGGCAGCCTTGTGTTCATATCCTGCCTTGCATGCCCCCGGAAGGGGATGTGTGGTGAAACTGGGGACAAGCGAGGCAAAACCACATGGTGTGCACGTGCCATGAAAATGCTTTCCACTGGAGGAAGGTGGTGATCACTGGCCTGTGGTCAGGACTGAGCACTGTCCCAGCAGCCTGCTCCGCATTCTAGTAGCCAGACCTGCTCGGACAAGTCCATCCAATGAGAAGTAGAGGCAGCACCTCATTTTCTCTTGGTGCCCAGAAAGGATAGGCCCTAGCTTCAGTCTGAGAGAGTGACTTGGGGGAGGAAATGTCGGCTAACTGCTTCATTTTTTTTTCCTTGTGGTCTCTCTATGAAATAACAGCTGTGCATCTTCTTGAAGAAACAGTTCCCTACGCCTGTCTTTAAAAAATACCACAAACATTTATTTATCTCATCGATTTACCTCAATCATCACGCTATTAAGGGAAAGTCTTGCAATTGCCTTGGCATTGGAAGCTCATGTGGTTTTAAAAAGAAATGCTTTAAATGACAGAATAAATGTGTGTCCTACTTTGAAGAGATTTTGAAAGGATTGTATCTTAATCATATTTATAATTTCTACATCCTAAAAGACCACATCCTGAAAGCTATTTGTACATTCATTCATATGCTCACTGAGTCATGTTTGAATCCTGCTGTGAACCAGACACTTTTCTGGGTACTGGTAATGAACAGGGAGTCCTGATCTCCAGCTCAGTCTAGCAGAGGAGATACACATGAACACAGAGAACTGCGATATCGTGAGTTGCACTGCAACATGGTAAAGTATTTGAATGTGGGCAAGCAGTTCTATAATGCCCCCTTTTGGACTTGTCTGTCTTTTAAGACTATCAAGTTCAACAGAAATTCTATTTTTGTTTAAAACAGTATTACTCTGGGAGGCTATTTGCGTGTTACTTTCCTGCATTGTTCCTTTGTTCCATTCTTATAAGCATATTTGTGTAAAATAACTCAGCCATTTAAAGCAAGATGTCACACTCTTAGGCAGGTGAAAATCGAAGTTTAAAATATAACCTCATTTCTTCCTCTATAGACTTCTCCGTTTAAGCAAAACATAATGACTGTATTAGTTTCCTATGGCTGTCTTTAAAAAATTCCACAAACTGGGTGGCTTAAAACAACAAATTTATTCTCCCAGTTCTGGAAGCCGTAAGTCTAAAATCAGGGTGTCAGGAGGGCCATGCTCCCCCTGAAGGCTCTAGAGGAGAATCCTTCCTTGTCACTTCCCAGCTTTTGGTGGTTGCTCACAATCCTTGGCATTCCTTACCTAGTACCTGCATCACTGCCAATTTCTGCCTCCATTTTCACATAGCTCCTTTGTGTCTCCCCTGTGTGTGTCTGTCTTCACATCCCCCTCTCCTTAAAAAGACACGAATCATTGGATTTAGGACTCACCTTAGTCCAGTATGTCCTCATCTTAACTTCATTACATCTGCAAAGACCCTTTCCAAGTAAGGTCCCATTCACAGGTGCCTGGGGTTAGGACTACAACGTGTCTTTTGTGGGGGCACAATTCAGCCCACACAATGACTACTCAGATTGACTGGAGAAGAAAGAAAACAGTCTGGAGACGAAAGGCCCTCACACGTAAGGGCGTGGCTACCATGATGGAGAACAGTGTCAGAGAACCTTTCCACCCGGCTCCCTCATATAGGTCCTTGAACGTAGAATTTGAGAGACCAGCTGCCAGCCACCTCCCACTCAAGCCCAGATAAGGCCACATTGGAGTTTGCCCCAACCCTGGTGCACAATGCAATTAGGCACACTAAGAGCCAGCTCCAGGTCTAAATGGCTTTCGAAACCATTTCAAAATAGCATTGTGCAATTTCTAAAGCAAGTTAGGGTTAGCAGGTTGCAGAGATGACAGAGCCTGATTGTGTCATTAAAATACATTGTTCTGAGCTGCTTCCCTGTAACTAGAAAAAGAGCACTTAAAAAATCTGTATTTAGGTGGCAAAAGTAAAATGTAGTTCCACAACTGAGAAGTGTTTGTGTGGTTTAATAAAAGCAAACTTTAGGTGGAGACTTGCACTAATTATCACCTTTGCTGGCTCAGCAGGCTTACGTCTTTTCATTTTGAACCTTAAGGTAGTTCATTCCCTAAAGAGTAATCATTGATTACCTACCCTCTGCAAGCTTCTTTGTGCTCATGGCTCTAATTGTCATAAGTATAGGGCAGACTACTAATTGAAAGGTTGGCAATTCAAACCCACCCAGAGTCGCCTAGGAAGAAAGCCCTGGTGATCTGAAAACCCTGTGAAAGGCAGTTCTACTCTGCACACATGGGGTCACTATGAGTCAGAATCAACTCAATGGCTGCTAACAACACACACACACATACACCAATAAGAGTTCTTGGGTGGTACAAATGGTTAAGCGCTTGACTACTAGCCAAAAGATTGGCAGTTTGAACCCACCCACAGGTATCTTGGAAGACAGGTCTGGAAATCGGCTTCTGGAAGGTCACAGACTTGACAACTCTATGGAGCGGTTCTAGTCTGCACACATGGGGTCACCATGAGTCGGAATTGACTCGAAAACAACAACAACATATAATATCATCTATAACTGCGTGGATCATAACAAATTATGGATAACATTGCGAAGAAAAGGAATTCCAGAATATTTGTGTTCATGCATAGCCTGTACATGGATTGAGAGGCAATCGTTAGAACAGAACAAGGGAATACTGCATAGTTTAAAATTGAAAAAGGTGTGTGGCAGAGTTGTATTCTTTCACCTTACTTACTCAATCTATATGCTGAACAAATAATCCAAAAAGCCAGACTGTACGAAGAAGAATGTGGCATCAGGATTGGAGGAAGACTCATTAACAACCTGTGATATGCAGATGATACAACCTTGCTTGCTGAAAGTGAAGACTACTTGAAGCACTTACTGATAAAGATCAAAGACCACAGCCTTCAGTTTGGATTACACCCGGACATAAAACGAATATTTTGACAACTGGACCAATAAACAACATTATGATAAATGGTGAAGACACTGAAGTTGTCAAAGATTTCATTCTTCTTGGATCAACAATCAATGCCCAACACAACAAAGGGTCCCTGATGGAGCATTAGAACGATGGAATGCAGAACTCAAATTCTAGTAAGAAGACCAGACTTAATGGTCTGACTGAGACTGGAGGTGCCCCGGAAAGCACAGCCCCTGGACTCTCTATCACCCCAAAACTAGAACAATTTCCGAGGCCAACTCTTCAGACGGAATGGACTGGACTGTGGGACATGGAGTGATACTCGTGAAGAGTGTGCCTCTTAGTCAAGTGGATACAGGAGACCAAAGAGGCAGCTTCTGTCCAAGGTGAGATGGGAGGGCAGAGAGAGTTAGGAGCTGGTTGAATGGTCATGGGGAATCGGGCGGAGGGGAGGAGTGTGCTGTCACAGAATGGGGTGAGCGGTTGGGAGTCTCATAACAATGTATGTAAAAAAAATCTTTTTTGTATGGGAAACTAACTTGAAATGTAAATAAACTTAATTATAACAGTGAAGAAAAAAAAAAACAAAACAAAACCAATCAATGCCCATGGAAGCAGCAGTCAAGAAATCAAACAGCATATTGCATTGAGGAAACCCGCTGCAAAAGACCTCTTTAAAGTGTTAAAAAGCAAAGATGTCCTTTGATGACAAAAGTGTACCTGACCCAAGCCATGGTATTTTCAATCGCTTCATATGGATGTGAAAACTGGATAATGGAAAAGGAAGACCAAAGAAGAACTGACACATTCAAATTGTGGTGTTGGTGAAGACTATTGAATATACCATGGACTTGCCAAAAGAACCAACAAATCTGTCACGGAGGAAGTACGGCCAGAATGTTCCTTAGAAGTGAGGACAGTGAGACTTCAACTCACCTACTTTGGACATGTCATCAGGAGGGACCAACTGCTGGAGAAAGACATGCTTGGTAAAGCAGAGGGTCATCCAAAAAGAGGGAGACCCTCAATGAGATGGATTGACATAATGGCTGCAACAATGGGCTCAAATATTGATTGTGAGGCTGCGTGGGACTGGGCAACACTTTGTTCTGTTATGCATAAAGTTGCTATAAGTCAGAGCCGACTTGAGGGCACCTAACAACAATAGCAGCAATATATAATATGTATTACATGAGGAGCCCTGGTGGTGCAGTTGTTAAGCGCTTGGCTGCTAACCAAAAGGTTGGCTGTTCAAACCCACCAGCCACTCCATGGGAGAAAGATGTGGCATTCTGCTCCGTGATGATTATAGCCCCGGAAACCCCACGGGGCAATTCTCCTCTGTCCTGTAGGGTCACTATGAGTCACAATCGACTCGACTGCCATGGGTTTGTTTTTTTGGTGTGTTATTACATATCTATCATATAAAAGAGTACAGAACTGCCCCATAGAGTTTCCAAGGAGCGGCTGGTGGATTCAGACTGCCGACTTTTTGGTTAGCAGCCAAACACTTAACCACTGCACCACCAGGGCCCCAAACACAAATATATTTATATTATTATAATATATTGTATAAATTAATATATATGAAGAGATTTATTTTAAGGAATTGGCTCGTGTGATTGTGGGGCCTGGCAAGTCTGAAATCTGTAGGGCAGCCTGGCAGGTTGGAACTCAGACAAGAGTTGATGACAATAGTCTTGAGGCAGAATTCCTTCTACTCCAGGAAACCTTAGTTTTTGCTCTTAAGACCTTCAGCTGATTGGCTGAGGTCCACCCACATTATCAAGGGCAATCTCCTTTAATTAAAGTCAACTGATTGTAGATGTTAACCACATCTGTTAAAAATACTTTCACAGCAACACCAAGAGTAGCGTTTGATTAAATAGATGGCAACGGTTTGGTTTTTTGTTTTTTTTTTTTAATAGCCTAGCCAAGTTCACTCTAAAACTAATGATCACACACTCTGTTTCTAGTTGTTTTTAAAGTGCCATGGATTCGTTTTCACAGGCCAGTTCGCACGCTCTTCCTCCGCCCTGGATAATAAAAGGTTGATCAGGTAAATGGCAAAGAGGTTCAGTGAAAAGGAGAGCAAGAATTCATCTGTCCAGCGTCACAGGGAACACTGCAAGACTGAGGGAGTCAGGCCTCCCACAGAGGGGCACACAAATAAGGAATATGGCACTTGTTCTTCAGACGTTGTGTACTCTGGTGTCCAACGTGGAATTGAAACCACAATCTTTGTTGATAAGGCACCAAGGAATTTAAATGGGGATGAGTTTGTTAGGCTTTTTGGGAAGACTGATCTCATTTGAGATCTACATCCCATGTCTGGTTAGAACAAAGAGTCTACGTTTAGTACCTTCTGTGGAAGGGCTGCTGTACAGAAAGTTGTTAAATTATGGGACTGCTATGAAATTTGCCTCTGTACGTCCCTTGCAATTATGCATTTCTGTGGCAACAGGCTGGATCCATTGCACAAAGTAAGAAAAAGGAAAAGACTCTGGAAGCAGTCTGTGAAGTCTTAGAGGGTTTAGTCAACGTTATTCTCAGAAGAAAGGCTTGGTGGGTGATCTGTTTCTGAAAAATTAACCGTTGAGAACCCCATGGAACACAGCTCTACTCTGACACACATGGGGACACCATGAGTCAGAATTAACTCAGTGGCAACTGGAAACAAAAAAAAAATTACAAAGGTGAACGTTTAATTTGTTTCCAATCTTTCGCTAATATAATGTTGCAATGAATAGCATTGTATACATGTCAGGTTGCTGCCATTCTAGTACAGCACAAATGCTGTTTTAACAGGTAAAATGTCTCCTTGTTGAAAGGGTGGCATGCGATGATCTATGTAAGAACACTTTGTAAATTTCACAGTCTTAAGTATTACTATCATTGAATAAATGAACAAACCGGATTTATAGACTACATTTCAAAATACACCAGTTTAGCGTTTACAGCACTCTCTTACAAAACCAGTATCTTTTTTTGCTGCTTTTATTCCCCAGATATTGACAGTAATCTTTAAAAAGAAAAGCAAATCAATAATCGTTTCCAGGTGGTACCCACAAAAAACCCACGGGGATTAAGGCTGTGAGCTCTGTAGCCAGACTTCCTGAGACAGCATAACTATGTGATATTGGACATGTTTCTTAACATTTCTGTTATGAATTGAATTCTGTCCCCCCAAAATATGTGTTGAAATCCTTACCCTTATACCTGCAAACGCAATCCTGTTAGAAATTGTACGTTCAATTTCTGTTTTTTGTGGTTACCCTTAAACTCTTAACATGCATACTTGCCTAATCAAGTCTAAAGCTAGTATCTCTAGCCTCCACCCAAACAACACAAGGAATATTATTTTTGCTTAGATAATATATCCAAACTGGACAAAATTCAAAAAGTACAATAAGACATACAGTGAAATGTCTTTGTCTGCTATTATTCACAGCCACCCAGTTCCTATGCATTGAGGCAACGACTTTATCAGTTTCCTTTCAGAGAGCTTCTGTATAAAGCAATTATGTGAAGGATTCTTTTGTCTTGATTTATTTTACCCAAATGGTAACTCACTGTACACACTGTTCTGTGCTCTGCTTTTTTTGCTTGAAGATTGTGAAAGAGTGCTTTAATATTTGTAATTTTCACTCCCTCCTTCTCTACAAAAAAAAAAAGAGAACCCAGTTGCTGTCAAGTTGATTCTAACTCATGGTGACCCTGTGTACATCAGAACAGAACTGTGCTCCGCTGGGTTTTCAATGGCTAATTTTTTGGAAGTAGATCACCAGGCCTTTCTTCTGAGGTACCTCTGGGTAGATTCAAACCTCCAGCCTTTCGGTTAGCAGCAGAGCATGTACCGTTCGTACCACCTAGGGACTCTTCCTTCCCTTTAGATGGAATATATGAGAAATCCATGTTCATTGTTATAAACCACTGAGATTTTGTAGTTGTTTGTTAATGCAGCAAAATCTGACTCATACAGAAATGTATATCATACTCTAAAACATATTTCATTCTTTTTAATGGCTAAATAGTATTCCAAGGTATGGATATAATGTGACCTATTTATTCAGTCCCCTGTTGATGAATATTGAGGCTGTTTCTAATTTGTGGTTGTTTCAAACCATGCTGCAGTGAATGACATTGTTATATTGCTTTTATCTTCAGTAGAGTTTTTTTTTTTTTTTTTTTAATTTGTGGAAGTCCCTTGTGCCCTACATTGTAGAAGTGTTATTACAAAGCAATTTTATGTTTCCTTTAGTGAGATCCTAGGGGTTTTACTGTGTTGTTGCTGCTGTTTTTTTTTTTTTTTTTTAACTGTTTTTTGGTTTTGTATTTTTTAAACTGTTACTTGCTTTAAATACCTAAAATTGCAGTTACTAATTATAAAACACTATTTACACATTATTGTAAAGAATATGTTTTAAAATGATTTGTATAAATTTATGTCTAGCAACATAGTGCTACCCCAAACAAGTATATGGGAGATTAAAGTGCCAAAATAGACAAAATAACATTGAAGAAGTGTAAGGAGACAATTTTGATTGGTCTCTTGCATTTCGGAACATCTTTTTTATGCAGAGACACTGATAGCTTTTTTTCTGGACTCTCATTTCAAGGACATTTGTACAGCATGGAACATAGATACAGTGTCTCCCTACAGGGCAGAAGGCATATTTGTTTGACTTCCAAGTTGATGAAGATAATGCGTCCCTCTGGAGTAGAAGTCAGGTAGGTTTGTGAGCATCTCCCTTTAAAAAATTGGAGTTTCCTAAGCTTGGGTTCCTCGCTGTGATACATGCAGCATTCATCTCAGCCCCTCTGTGTCACCCCCCACCACCAATGGGACTTGGGGGACAAGGGTAACTGAGGTGAACATAAAGCTTATACTGCCTGTTGTGCTGTGAGTAATAAAGTTCTTTGCCTCTGACTCAGTAGTCTCGTGTCTTCTGCTTGTAACTATGAAATAGTGGGAGGTTAACTTGTCAGCTGGCAAGTTGGACAAATTCCCAGATCCTTCAATTCTTGACAACAAAAAGAGGGACCATGGTATTACCAAATATTAAAATTATAAAGATATAGTGAGACAAATAAACCAATGTATCAGAATAGCAAATAAGCACATACAAATGGAAGAAATTGGTATATGACAAACATGGCATCATAGGCCTGTAGGCAAATAAGAACTATTAGATAAAAATTCTGGGACAATTAGCTAACCAAATGGAAAAAGTTAAAATTAGATCCCTACCTCAAACCATATAGAAAAATTCCGTTGTATTAAAGACCTACATGTGAAGAGCAAAACTTTAAACATTTTATAATAAATTGTAGGAGATTATATTTATGACATTGTCTTAGTTTCCTGGTGCTGCTGTAACAGAAATACCACAAGTGAGTGGTTTTAGAAAACAAAAATTTATTTTCTCATCGTTCTGGAGGCTAAAAGTCTAAATTGGGGTCTTAGCCATGTCTATTCCCCCCTTGTGGGTAGCCCCATGTGTTCCTTGGTTCCTCACATGGCATCTGTCATCCTTGCATGTATGTGTCTCTATGTCTAATCTGCTCTTTTTACAACTCAGAAGTGATTAGATTCAGAAGCCCCTCTATTTGGGTATGAGCCAATTAACATAACAAAGAAAACTCTATTTCCAAACAGGATTACACCCACAGGTATAGGGGTTAGGATTCCAACACATATTTTGGAGGGACACAATTTAAAATCCACAACAGATATCGTGGTAGAGAGTGATTTCTTAAATAAGACACAAAAAGCCCAAACCATAAAGCAAAAGATTGAATCGCATTAGAATTTAAAACTTCTGCACGACAAAAGACAGCATAAAGTGAGTTAAACGACATCCCTCAATCTGGGAAGAGATATTTGCAACCCTCTAACTAACAAAGTTATGATGAGTTTTTATGCTACTTTTATTAGCGTTGGATTTTTGCACCAGCTTGTGAGTAGAAATTCACACTTCATACAGCTTTGTGATGGGAGTCTCTGGGTGGTGCAAATGGTGAAGCACTCCACTATTAGCTGAAAGGTTGTTGGTTCTAAGCCACCCAGAGACATCTCAGGAGACAGGCTGGGTGATCTGCTTCTGAAAGGTCACAGCCTTGAAAACGCTATGGAGCAGTTCTACTCTGCACACATGGAGTCGCCACTAGTCGGAATCAATCGACTCAATGGCAACTAACAACAAAACCTGTGTGACACAGGATAAGAGTTTTGATTTCTGATCATGAACTCTCCCCACCTCTGCTGCTCAATCCTCCACCCAGAGTCTCAGGCAAACTATAAACTACCCTGATGCTTCCCAGGACTAGGGGGCAGAGTTTTGTTTTTGTTTTTTTTTTTTCTTTCACTAGAGTCCCTGGGTTGTGCAACAGTTAACATGCTCAGTTGCTAACTAAAAGGTGGAAGTTCAAGTCTACCTAAAATGCCTTGGAAGAAAGGCCTGGCAATGTACTGCCGAAAAATCAAGTCATTGAAAACCTGATGGAGGACAGTTCTATTCTGACACACGTGGGATTGCCATGATTTGGAATCCTACTTGACAGCAACTGGTTTTTCACAGAGGGATCAGCCTTTTCAGGTTTCTAGGGAAGTAAGGGATAGGAGTAAAACTGCCCCATAGGTGTTTTTAGGCTGTAATGTTTATGGGAGCAAAACGCCAGGTCTTTCTCCTGCGGAGCCCCTGGGTGGGTTTGAACTGCCAAACTTTTGGTTAGATGGGGCAGTTCTAATTTGTCACAAGGGTGGCTATGAGTCAAAACCAAGTCAATGGCACCTAACAACAGCACATGGGAAAGGATAGGACACTTTGAATAAGAACACTGAGACTTGAAAAAGAATCCAAGAGAACTTTTAGAAAAAATAAAAACCAGAGTCAGTTCCTACCCCCTGCCTCCTACAGCCTGGGGCCATGTTTCCAGACTTGTGTGTGAATGTTGAACTCCAGTCCCTAACCCATGAAGCACAGCAGGTCTCAAGCCTCCCAGAGGCGACGGGTGCTTAGGCTGCTCTTCTTAGTTCTCACCATTTTGGACACCTAGGGAATTTCCCTTTCTTTCTTTGAAATCCAGCTGTGTATTTAAAACTTGTTCTATTTTCTCCAGCACTAATATCGATTTAAACTGTGAGTGTTATCCACACCTGCTCAGTCTGCATGTTGCCAGAGCTGCCCCACCCACCCCTGACTACACTCTCCTCTACACCCTGCTAGCTCCCAATGAACTCTCATTTCGGGAGCAGGGGTGCGCAACAGGCTTAAAGGAATTCTGAGAGAGTTAAACTGTTAAAATTTAACTTGAAAAATGTTACTGGTTTTGGAGAAGCTTTCCTTTTCCTTGCTGGCAAAACTCTAGCCATTTAAAGGGCATATTGGTTTCCTAGGGCTGCGTGACAAAGTACCACCAAGTGTGTGGCTTAAAACGAAATAGGGTCTCATGGTCCTGGAGGCTAGAAGTCCCAATTTAGGGTGGCAGCAGGGCCATGCTCTCTCTGAAGGCTCTATGGGAAGATCCGCCCTTGTCTCTCCCAGCTTCTGATAGCCCCCGGCATTCCCTGGTTTGCAGCTCCAGCACAGCTCCCGTCTCTGCCTCCTTCATCACATGGCGTTCTTCCGTGTCTCTTTCTGCGCCTCGTCTCCTCTTTTATAAGGACACCACTCTTACTGGCTTAGGACTCGCTCTACTCCAGTATGAACTCGTGTTAACTGATAACATCTTCAAAAATCCTATTTCCAAACACAGTCACATCCACAGGAAGGGAGGAGGGTTAGGACTTTACACGTCTTTTGAGGGGACATAATTCAATCCGTAACAAAGGGAAAAACTGCTACAAACTTTACAGCAAACATTATACTGTTTCTGAAGCAGCACAAATGCTGAGTTCCTAAAATCTTCATTTTCAAAGGTTGAAGTTTTTTGAATTTTTCAAAATAGCCTCTTGGGTTAGCCTTCTGTTCTCCCTGCAGATAGAAGGGAAAAGAGAGGCCATCTGAAAGTTGATAAAATCCAGAGAAAAGAGAAAAGAAGAAGAATTGCATCCCTAAATAATAATGATAATGGCATGCTTTAATACACACCAGGTTCTGTCCTCAGTATTTTATGCTTATTAACTCATTTAATTTCATCAACAAATTTGTAAGAGGATGACTGTTTATCCTCATAGGTGGGGACACTGAGATACAACAGAGGCCCGTTTAATAAGTCGCCAAAGTTTACATAGCCAGGAAGTGATCCTCAGCCATCTGAGACCAGTCAGTGCAACACGTATGGGATTGTACTTCAAAGAAGCATTCAAACCTAAAGGAGCGTTAGCTTCTCATGGTCCTGGAATATTAAAGAGGAATTTAACTCTTCCAATCGGTGAAGTCTTGTCATTGGTTATAAGAAGAAGTGAGTTGTGACTATCAGTGGTCAATGTTGAGATAACATGTGATCTTGTAGCATGTGGAGTTTAACTGGGATTTTGAAGCCCTGAATGGGCAAGAATACAGGAAGAGAATACTGGAGACTTGGGAGAATGTCTAGGGTACCGAGAACAGGTGTAAGTGTTATCCTGGGTACTGAGAACAGTTGTAGGCGTTATCCTAACACACTGTGTGTTAGTTAATCTTGGAGAACTCACAGGAAATGGGAAAACAGTCGGGAAACAGACTTAATTTATAAAAAACCTTAGATTCGGAAAATGCTACATTATCCATGTATATTAACTAGCTTTTGCCGCATAATCAAACAAGCAAACCAAACCCATTGGCATCAAGTTGGTTCTAACTCATGGAGAACTCATATGTGTCAGAGTAGAACTGCTCCATAGATTTTCTTGGCTGTAATCTTTATGGAAGCAGATCACCAGGCCTTTCTTCCATGGTGCTGCTAGATAGGTTTGAACCACCAACCTTTCGGTTAGTAGTGAGCACAAAGGGTTTGTGCCACCCAAGGACCTCGTTGCATAACAAACACTCTAAAACTTAGTGGGCTAAGACAACAGTCATTTAATTAGCTCATGATTTTGCAAGTCATCGCTGTGGACTGGGATCCGTTTTGTATTTCTGGGCTGGGCCAGATTTGGCTTAGCTTGACTGGAGCTCACACGTGAGTCTGTGATTAGCTGAGAGTACTGAGGACTGGCTGACTATTAGCTAAGGTGTCTCAGTTCTCTTCTGCGTAGTTTCTCTTCCTCCAACAGGCTAGCTCAGGCATGTTCACATGGCAGTGATGGCAGGGGTTCCAAGAGCAGCAAGAGCTTGAGGCCCAGACTCAGAATTTATACAAAGTCATTCCCATCACATTCTATCTTCCAATGCAAGTCACAAGGCCAGCCCAGATTTAGATGGTAAAGAAAAAGTCTCCACTTCTTGATGGGAAGAGCTATAAAGTATTGAGGTCATTTTTGCAATCTGCTGAACAAATTAGCCTAAATCACCAAACAGATGATTTGTAAAGAATTATTAATAAAGGGAATCAAATAGACTATCTTCATTTTAGCAACACATTTGAAAGTCTCTCTTATAAAATGTTTATAGATGAGAAATCTTCATGGATTCCTTGCTGGTGGAACATGAATAGCCAAAGAATCAGTTAGTGATTATTATGAACTTGGAGAGATCTAGCGGCATGCTGTTGTTGGTGTCTGATTTTAACATTGACTTATTCAACATTTTTATCATCAGTTTTTATGAGGACAGAAAAACACGCTGCTCACATTTGCTGGCAAATGTTGTGAAGGGTCTTGGATGCAAGCATGAAATTTCAAAAATTCAGCAGACTAGACCAGTGTTTCAAAACTAAGAGAGTACAGTATTTGACAATAAGAAATGTAAAATAAAAAATAATAGAAAGACAAATCAGTTGCACAAGTAAAGTATCAGAGAGATCTGTCTTAAAAAAAGTTCACTAAAAAAAAAAAATCAGAAAAGATATTCATTGGGTGGGAAACTGGATTAGAATCTGTATTTTTTATTTTAGTTTTATGGAGATCCTGTGCTGTGCCTGATTCCACACCAGGTATTTATTTAATTATATACTATATAAGCAGAGCTTGGCTGCTAACCAAAAGGTCGGCAGTTCAAATCCACCAGCCGCTCCTTGGAAACCCTATGGGGCAGTTCTACTCTGTCCTATGGGGTCACTATGAGTCAGAATCGACTTGACGGCAACAGGTTTGGGTTTGTTTTTTATACTGCATAAAGACATTCAGTGAGAAATGCTTATGTATATTGTAGTTTAGAGTGAAAGAGTCAGAGATTAGAAATACACTAAAGTACCAGAAAGGAGAGTTGATGAAATTCAGTTCTCGAGGAGAAGACGGGGATTATATTTAGAGTACAACCAGAAGATTTAACTTTGGAGTGGGGTAGAAGTGCTCTCTCTCTCTCTGTTTTCTTAGAAATGAACAGGAAGGGATTTGTGAAATAAAGTATAAAGATGAGGGGGGCTCATACTGGAAAGGAGTAGAATTGCTCAATCTTCACAGCAGAGGAGGGGAGAAGACCACTCAGAAAAACTGGAGTGGTAGGTCAGAAATAGAGCTTTAAAGAGGCTTTAAAGGGTGGATAAGAGATGAGTAAAAGGTTTACCAAGAGGCAGTGAGGGCCTAGTTACGTTTGGGCAATTTGGAATTGTAAGGAAACCGAAGAGCTTTCTTACTTTTCCTCCTTCTTTCCCCTCCCTCCACCTCCCTCCCTCCTTCCTTCCTCCTTCCCACCAAGGCCCCCCGTCCCTCTCTCCCTCCTCCCCTCCTTCCTTCCTCAACTTCTGATCTAATGTTGAGGAACAAGGCTGACTCTCTCCTATACATTGTATTATTCGGATGAGATATCCCACAATAAAGAGCAGAGATAAACCTAATTTTTAAAATAAAGCTTTCCCCATTATAAAATAATGCATGTTTATTGTAGATAATTAGAAAAATATAAAAATTCGATGGAAATAATCATCTTTGTCTCCATCAGCAAAGTTTATAGACGTAGCAAATGTTTCTGACTATCGGGGTTGTATTCCTAAGGGAGAACAAGTCTGTTCCAAACTGCTTTTCCAAAAATAATGTTTTAATAAACATAGTTGAAAAGTCCAGTTGCAGACATGGTATGTAAACACTCTGGGTTGGCCTGGTTTGCATGGCACAGTATCCGCTGTATCCTAAGAATTCTTTTATGGAGCCCAAGTCACACCAACCCTAGCCTCCACTTCTCTTATAGGAGTGGTGGAATAGGCCTTATCGATGTGGACACATTTGCATAGAAAACTGAGAACCATCTCCTCTCTCCTCACTGAGTCAACGCCCTTCAATTTAGCCTCTGTATTTTCATCTCTACTAAAATCCTACGCTCAGAGACGACAGCCTTGCAAGTGCCCAATTTTCCTAGTCTATATTATCCTTGACTCCTCAGGAGTTCTTAACTTGGTATTCAAGTTTTCCCCAATGGATCTGTGCATAGAATCCAGGGAGCCTGTGCATCTGGAAGTAAAAAAGAAAATTACTTTTTTTTTTTTTTTAGTTATGCCTAGTATTTCTAAGTCCCTGGGTGCAAATAGTTAACACACTTGGCTGCTAACTGGAAAGTTGGTGGTTCAAGTTCACCCAGAAGTACCTCGGAAGAAAGGCCTGATGATCTACTTTTGAAAAATCAGCCATTGAAAACCCAGCGGAGCACAGTTCTACTCTTACATGCATGTGGTTGCCGTGAGTCAGAGTTGACCCCACTACAGCTGGTGGAAAGTAGTTCTAGTAAAAATTTAGATTTCCCTTCAATTTTGAATGTAGACAACAAACCACAATAGCATTATTGGGTTTTGTCAGCGACAAAAAGCACAGATTTTTATGTCACAGTTGTTGCAGGCATCTCAGAATATCATATATCCTCATTATCCATAAGCTTGTTGCTGTCAAGTTGATTCCAACTCGTAGTGACCTTATAGGACAGGGTAGAACTGCCCCGTAGTGTTTCCAAGGAGTGGCTGGTAGCTTCAAACTGCCGATTTTTTTTTTTTTTGGTTTTATTTTATTTTTTAAACTGTGCTTTAGATGAAGGTTTACAGAGCAAATTAGTTTCTCATTAAACAATTAATACACATAGTGTTTCGTGACATTGGTTGCCAACCCCACAACATGTCAACACTCAACACTCTCCCCTTCTCGACCTTAGGTTCCCCCTTACCAGCTTTCCTGTCCCATCCTACCTTCTTGTCCTTGCCCCGGGACTGATGTGCCCATTTAGTCTCATTTTGTTTTATGGGCCTATCAAGAGTGACTTCAGTATTGGGTTAAAAGTGTGTCCAGGGGCCATACTCTTGGGATTTCTCCAGTCTCTTACAGACCAGTAAGTCTGGTCTTTTTTTTGTGAGTTAGAATTTTGTTCTATGTTTTTCTCCAGCTCTGTTCAGGACCCTTTATGATGATCCCTGTCAGAGCATTGAACTGCCAACCTTTTTGATTAGCAGCTGAGCTCTTAACCACTGTGCCACCAGGGCTCCATCCTCATTACTACCTTAAAATATGATAGTTATTAGACTCGCTGTTAGATCTTGTTATTTAATATGTTAATAATGAAACCAAAAAACACCAAACCCACTGCTGTTGAGTCAATTCTGACTCATAGTGATCCTATAGGACAGAGTAGAACTGCCCCATAGGGTTTCCAAGGCTGTAAATCTTTACAGAACAGACTGCCACATCGTTCTCCCTCAGAGCGGCTAATGGGTTCGAACCACCAACCTTTTGGTTAGCAGCTGAGCACTATAACCTTTGCACCACCAGGGTTTCTGTGTTAATAATAAAGAACATATAATATCACACTTTCAAAAATATATTGATAACTGTATTTCCATATAATTGGTTTCCTCTGCAATCTTATATATTTTATTTTAGGCAGTTAAAAGTATTAGTTTAGTAAGAAGTCTACAGGCTTCATCAGGCTGGCAAAGGCGTCTATGGCATAACAATTGTTAAGAACCCATGCTCTTGAGTAGCGACTGGGAAACTATGACCTGTGGGCTTAATCTGGCCTGCTGCCTGTTTTTATATGATTGTGAACTTAAGAATTTTTTAAAAATTTTTTTATTTTTAAATAGTTGAAAAAATGAAAAAGAATGCTATTTCATGATGTGAAAATTACATGAAATTCAAATTTCAGTGTCCATAAATAAAGTTTATTGGAACACAGCCATACTCATTTGTTTACATATCATTTATAGCTGCTTCAGCTCTAGAATGGCAGAGTTGAAAGTTGGGTCAGAGGCTATACGGCTTGCAAAGCATAAAATATTTATTAAACGGGACTTTAGTAAAAGTTCGTTGAGCCCTGAATTAGAAGAGTGCAAGGGTTCTGAGGACAAGGATGATGTCCCATATTTCTTTGATCACTCCAGTGCCTAGCTTCAGTGAATCCCTACTGGTTGAAAGACTCAACTAAGCCCTTTGTGGTACACGCCTGATGGTTGGGGAATCTTGGGCGAATTCTACCTCCCTCAATTTTTTTCTCTAAGCTTTCCATTCAAGGACTCATGTTCCCTTGAATAATAGGAGAACTTCATCTTCCATTTTATATTTAGCAACAGGAAAATGAGAAAAGGACCAAACGTCTCTAGCTCAGCTTTACTGTTAAAGGAAATTACTAAGTAATAAAGCAAGCTCCCACTGTAATGCTATTGCACAGTATGAATTATCATGCAATAGACAAAGGGATCAAAAGGAGACTACCCCACAGCATATTTGTTCGGTATGTGCTGATCAAGAGGACCTTGGTCCAATGAATGCTCCCCTGAAGCTAAAGGGTCAGTGAGGCCAACGGAAGCACAGCCCTACCACACAACACCTTGCAACAAGAAGGTTATATTGAGGTCAAGAAAATAACCAGACTCTCCTTATTTCTTCTTAAAAAAAAATGCAAACAAACATAGCTCTGTATGACATCACCTTCAAAAACAGTAGCTTTCAAAGGCAGTAACATGGTAAAGAAGAAAAGAATTAGGCTCAGAGGCACAAAACATCTAGGTTAAAATTCCAATTTCTCCCCACCATGTTTTTTGCCTTAGGTAACTCACTTAAACTCTCTAGGCCTAAATTTCTTCATGTGTATAACGAGGGGAAATAACACTTTCTTCTGAGGGTTCCTGTGAGGATTAAGTGAAGTAAGACATGTAAACTACAAAGCACTATACGCTGTGCAAGGGGCCCTGGTGGTGCAATGGTTAAGAGCTCGGCTGCTAATCCAAAGGTTGGTGGTTCGACCTTACCCAGTGGCTCCATGAGAGAAAGACCTGGTGATCTGCTCCCTAAAGATTACAGCCAAGAAAACAATATGGGGCAGTTGTACTCAAATAGGGTGAGTTGGAATCAGACTAGAGAGCAGCCAACAACAGCAATACATTGTTAGATAACATGCAAGACAATGATGAATAAGAACATTTGGTACAGTGTGAAGCTACAGGCTGTGCCCAGAAAGTTGATATTTTTTTCTCCCTTGGATAAGTTGAGTCATTAGTTCATTCTTTCATTTAATCTGCCCCCTTCCGGAAAGGATTGAAGGTGGTTTAAATGTATACAATGCAACATGATAAAATTTAAATATAAGTGGAAAAGAAAATAGCACCGAAGAAAGAGAAAATGAGGGAGATAGAATGAAGCTAGGAGTAAGGTTGAAAACTGATGCTTCCTAGACTTTCAGGGTTTCTAAATCAGTAAAATTTCTCCCAAATCATTTGGAACCGACGGGGGGTGATCAGATGTTCTTTTGCCAAGTAAAGACATTAAAAAACCAAAAGAAACAGGCAAACAAAGTCTCCTACCCCTGACTCTCATTATCATTTCATGAAAGAAAGACTTTCTTTAATGAAAATCTGTTTTAATACCTACAAACAGGCAAGAACGTGAACTCAGAATACAGGGTAGTCCAGTTTAATTTATGAACTAACACATTGTTATCTATGTTTTTCTTGTATGGATAAAAAAAACTGGCACAAATTAGCAGTGGCTTAGAAAAGTTATTTGTGAATCCCTGAGCTAGTACAGGGATTCATACCTGAAAAGCGATGGACCCCCAGATCTGACCCTTGAGCCCATCAGTCAGGTCAAGGATAGAGATACAAGCGGTTGCTCAAGGAATGAAAAAATATTCCTGGTAGATCGTTGAGAGAAAAATCTTCCTGGATTCTCCTTAAAAGAACAATGTGTAAAATATCGGACAATAACCTGAACAATATTCTCAGAATGAAGGGGACATTTTTATAAAATGTATTCCCCCATATAGGCCAATGGGATAATGTCAAAGTGCAATTTGATAAAAGGAATTTTCTCTCGACACAGTCCAGGTAAATTGCTCGTCCCTTGAGTTGACTTGCTACAGGACTGATTTGAGGGGATCCAGGTTCTAGAGGACAGTCAGACTACATATCCTTCCGATCAGTGTCTAAAATAATATTTTTATCAACCAAACTTTGGCAAGTATTAAATGCTGGTGAATTCTCAGTTGTTCTATGACTTTAAAATCCTTTAGTAGGATCTCTGAAAGTCAGATCCTATGCTGATGGTGAAACAGGGAGGCGCAGGTTTTAACCTTCAGCTTGCCTGCAGGGAAAGACTGACCTACCTTTTAGGACAGCTGAGAAACCTCGTGAGGAGGTATATAGAGGGAAACTAGAAAGTTTCTAATCTAAGGGAATATACTATATGAAGACAGTCAATGAACTCACAAGTGTCATGTGTTACAAATTATTTTCATTCATTCATTCACTCAGGAAATAAGTTTGGAGTACCCACTATGCTCCAGGCACTGTTCTATGCACTGGAGATACAGCAGTGAAAAAAACAGACAAAATTCTCTGCCCTCACAGGAGGCTGGGAGTGGAGAAACAGATGACAAATAAGGTACATAAGTAACTAAGCAGTTTGTGATCAGCTGCTAACCTACAGTTTGGTTGTTTAAATCTATTCCTCAGTGCCATGGATGAAAGGCCTGGTGATCTGCTTCCATAAAGATTTCAGCTAAGAAACCCTATGGAGTGCAGTTCTGCTTCTGCGACACATGGGGTCGCCATGAATCTGAATCAACTCGACGACAACAGGCTTGGTTTTTAATATAGTATAGGGTGATGAGTGCTACGGAGAAATATAAAGCAGGAAAAGGGGATAAGAAGTGTGTGTGTGTATAGGTATAAGCAGTGGTTTCCAGCTTTAAGAAGTTGGTGAGAGAAAGTCACATGGAGGTGATATTTAAACAAAGACCTGAAAAACAATTAAATAGGGGGCAAGGCAGACATCTGAGGGACGAGCACACTAGGCAGAGGGAAGAGTGGGTGCAAACAGCAAAAGCAGTGTGACTGGAGCAGAGTTATCAGGTACAGAGTGATTCAGGAGATAACATTGGAGCCATTATTCCCTGTCCTAGAATGTGTCCCAGCTGGAGCTGGACTCACAAGGACCCACAAGGACTCACAAGGACACATCAACTGGGCCCTGAGGTATAAAGACAATAGCTAGGGCAATAGTAGAAAACATCTTTTAGGGAACATTTCACAGAGACAAATCATAAACAGAGCACTTAAGACCCACATACTTTCTACTCTTATCTTTTTCCATTAGCATTTAGTGAATAGTAGGATTCGTTGGACCAACTAAGACCCTCCTGACTGTTGTTACTGAAACCTGTACCAATAATTGTTAAGAAAGATGATTCAAAATGTAGAATCATAGTGACTTAACAGTTTCTAGCCAATCTGTGAAAAGGTGAAGCCTTCAATGGTTTTGCCCATTTGTAATGTTAGTCTATACTGATGATTCTGTAACATTCCTTGGACTCGGATAGACATGGCTCTGGCAGCACGCTTGTCTGTTTTCCCACTTTTGTCTGTCCTGTAATATTCCTGGAATTTGGGCAGACATGGCTCTGGCAGCACGCTTGTCTGTTTTCCCACTTTTGTCTGTCCTGTAATATTCCTGGAATTTGGGCAGACATGGCTCTGGCAGCACGCTTGTCTGTTTTCCCACTTTTGTCTGTCCTGTAATATTCCTGGAATTCGGGCAGACATGGCTCTGGCAGCACGCTTGTCTGTTTTCCCACTTTTGTCTATCCTGTAATATTCCTGGAATTTGGGCAGACATGGCTCTGGCAGCACGCTTCTCCATTTCCCACTTTTGCCTCTTTGAACATATACTGAATAAAACCTTTCTTTTTGCTTTACTAAACTTTGTGATGTTTTTACCCCAGAACAAAAGGTAGTGGCATGGGAATTGTGGGGGGGGTCCTTTTGGGGTCCTGTAAGTCATTATAGGAGCCTTGGTGGCATAGTGGTTAAGAGCTCAGCTGCTAACCGAAAGGTCAGCAATTTGAATCCACCAGCCGCTCCTTGGAAACCCTATGGGGAAGTTCTACTCTGTCCTATTGGGTCGCTATGAGTCCTTTTTTTTTTTTTTTTTTTTTAAGCCATTGTAAGGACTTTGATTTTTACTCTGGGAGCCATGGGAAGCTAAGGAAGTGTTCTAAGCAGAGTAGTTACCTGGCCCAACTAATATTTTAACAGATTCACTTGTCTGTTGTGTTGAGAATAGACTGTAGGGTGACCAGGACAGCAGCAGGGAGACCAGTTAGCCTGCTACCCCATTACTACACATTATGTACCAGCAATGGTATAACAGCATTTGGAGTAAAATGAAATGGGGGGCCTGCAGTGTTGGAAGTTTAGTCAGCATTCAGTCTGGATAAAATCACTGAGATCCATAACAGACAATTTACAAATAAATTTCCACGGAACTTAGGCAAATTTAGATCTCATAATAAAGTGATGTGCTCTGTAGCCCTTGCTTGGGTTTGCACTTGATGTCCAGCCCCACAAAACCAGCTCAGGTGGAATCCCTAAGTGAAGACTGGATATCATCGAAGAGCTGCATGGAGCAGTTGCTTGTGTAGAGCGATGATTTAGCTAAAAGGAGAGGGAACTGAAAAGGAAACTGGAAGCAGTGCCCAGAGTTTTATCTGCTTTATCCATAAAAGGAGATTAGAAACTTTACAGAAGCCTACTTTGGTGCTTGAGGATAGAATCTACCCGTTCTCACAATGCATGGATTTATGAAGTCTCATCCATGGTAAGAATGAGTTTTTCCATGCAGTAATAAATTTATTCAAGTCACTAAGATTCCAACATCTACACTGGTTAAAGCAGGGTCCCAAATCTCTTTGCTCATTTTATTTTTTTGTTCCTGTGTATGTTATCGTTCTCGTGCTTTTCAGAAAGCAATTTCAGGGACCTAGTGTTGTAGGCATGTCAACGTAATGTAATTTCTGATCTTGACGTCAATCTATTTTGTTGTCATAAACAGTGTTTCTGAAAGCTAATTAAGATACTACTACCCATCTGTCTATTAACTGTATTGTGATGACTTGTGTATTGCTATGATGCTGGAAGCTATGCCACTGGTATTTCAAATACCAGTAACTTCCAGACAGAGACAGACTAGGAAGAAAAGCCTGGCAATCTACTTCCAAAAATTAGTCAACGAAACCTTATGTATCACAACAGAATATTGTTCAATGCAGTGCCGGAAGATGAGCCCCCTTGGTTGAAAAGCACTACACAATATCCGCAACAACGGACTCAGACATACCAATGATCATGAAGATGGCGCAGGACCAGGCTGGGCTTCCATTGATTTAATGGCATGAATGGTTCACCATCTTCCAGAGCTCTGTAGCCATCTTAAAGCTGATATAAATGTTTCTGGCATTTAGCAAAGAACAATTAATTATGCAGCAAGTGACTAACTTAAGAAAGAGCCTATAGGGGAAGCCGCCAAATAATGATCCGCTGCAGGATATCAGGGAGAGCTGGAGTTGGTGAGGTTGTTGACACAAGGAAGCAACAGCAGCTGTGAAGGTTGATGCCTTCCCACCAGAAGTTTTTACTCACTGAGCCAATGGTTAGTTAGTAACCTGATGTCAGCTAAATGCCCCCACGTGGGGAACATCACACTCCTTGTGCTGCTGGGTCACAATAGTCAGGAGAACGGGGGCTAGAAGCAGAATCACAGCATTTGGCCCCATTCTCTACTTAGTTTTGTTATTGGTGACGAAGTACTACCAACAGAACACCTTTCTGGGCCCCAAGGAAGCTCTCTGCTGCCATCACCAAGGCCCTGTTGCCCCACGCCTCTGCTGTGGTGGTGTACCAGCTCTGCTGGGAGTCAGGTATCCACACATGAAGGGAAGGAGCTAGTTCCCTCCTGTAGCGACGGCACTTGCAGGCGAGAGCTGAGTGGTGAGCTCTTGCTTCTCCACGCTGCACTGGGACAACTTGGCTCTTGCTTCCCTGTTTGACAGTCTTCAACTTGCTCTCCCAGATGTCACCATCAAACTCAAAGTCCCCTTTTACTGTTTATCCCAGCGCTGCTAGAAAACTCAGGACAAATAGGTATGATGGCGAGCTGTTCCTTACTCCCTGAGACAATGCTTTAGGAAAAAGTTTGAAAATCCTTATCACTTACCGAGAGATTTCTGTTTCCAGGAAGCTAAAAGGATTATAAAACCCCTCATGATCATTCCTAGTGGCACTGACTATGGCTGGGAACTAGAAGGTGATGCAGCCATCACTGCTTCTCACAAGCCCACGGCCCTTCCCTAACCCAGGTCAGGGGTCAGGTCCTTTGCAACTAGTTTATAAATCTCTGAGCTGGAACTTGCTAGATTTCAGCAGTGAGGTAGCGGGAGGGATGTTTTCTCCCACAGCTACAACAGCACGAGAGATATGGGGTCTAGGCCTGTCTCCCTCACCCCCGCTGTTTCGTACCTATGTGACCAGGTCAGGCTCCCCATCTGCCTACCTGTACCTCAGCCTTCCTGCACTATGGGACAGGGGTGGAGATGGAGTAGGGGGAGAGGGTAAGTGAGGAAAAGAAAAGGGAGTAGAATGGCAGGATGGGAGGGGGTTCTGGCCAGCATGGTCTGTAAGCAGAACATCATCTCAGTAAATCATCTCTGACCCCCACCCTCTGGCCTGATTCCTTTTCCCAGGATCAGGGGCTGACAGGAAGGCCCCATCTTAATCGTTTCAATCATCATTTGTGAGGTCATGTGTGCAAGGCAGTTAAGGATGTCAATGAAATGGATGACAGTGTACCTGCCTTGATATGTTAGCACTCTGGAGGGAAGAGTGTTCAGCAGACCACTGCACAGAGAGAAAGAGAACTGTACAATTGAGTTATAGACAAAAACATGACATAATTATGGTATAACCCAAGAGATGACAATATGACTTAGCTGGTTTACCTCGTCTTATAACCTAAAGTAGAACAACTTCCATAACCCTATAAACATTCCGGAATTCCTGGGTGGTATAAACAGTTAACATACTTGGCTGCTAACCAAAAGATTAGAGGTTTAAGTCCACTAAGAGATGCCTCTGTAGAAAGGCCTGGCTCTTTACTTCTAAAATCAGCCATTGAAAATCCTCTGGAGCACAGTTCTACTCTGACACATATGGGGTTTCCATGAGTCAGAGCTGACTCCATGGCAATTGGTTTTTATAAATGTTCTATTCATTAGAGTATTTGTGTCTTTTTAATAAGGATCTGAGGCCAAGCACACAAATAACTATGATATAACAAAGAATGAGCTAAGCGCTACAAGAGGTCTGCACAGTGGTAAAGTAGAAAGTGTTATTAGGGACTTTGAATCTTTGGGACTCTAGCATCTACTACCAGGTCTGTGGCCTCCAACAGGCACAACCCTCTTAGTTTCTTTATTAGTCAAATGGATTTAATAATTCCTGCCCTGCAGAGTTTTAGTGAGGATTAGAAACAGTGTATATAAAGTGCCTAGTACAACGCCGCAAAGGGACTTATATTTCAATGAATAATAAATAGTCACTACTATTATGAGAACTTTAAATCAAGCTCTCATATCCCACTTAAATATATCTCCCCTGGACTGAGCACCCCATAGACTATTCTATGAAAGATTCCTAACCAAAAAGGTTCTAAGAACCTCAGGCAGCTTCTAGGAACACACTGTCTGCTCCTGGGTGGGAGAAGGCACCTTGGACCTCTACTTGCCATCTGGGCCCCGGCAGCAATTCTGACTCATGATGGCCACATATGTGTCAGAATAGAACTGTGCTCTATTCTGAAGACGGTTTTCAATGGCTAATTTTTTGGAAGTAGATCGCCAGGACTTTCTTCCGCAGCACCACTGGGTGGACTTGAACCTATCTCCATTAGCAGCCCAGCACTTTAACCGTTTGCACCATCAGGTAACAGTAGCTGCTGCCACTAGCAGAGGTCCATGGAAATGCCACTGTGCTAAGCACTTTAGATACGCTTCTCACTTCAGCCTCATAGTGATCCTGTAAAGTGTGTATTGGTCCCTTTTCCCTGCCAAGGGAGCTCCAGCAGCTTGCACACCAGTGGTGGAGCAGGATTTGGGTTCGAAACTAACCATGCAGCTCAACCTCTCAGCCACTTCCTGAAACCCTGCCTTCGGTTACACTAAACAAACAAAAAATGATACCCTTTCATTTCTCCACCACCCCATCTCCTTCTCCCCAAGTCCCTCTCCCTCATTGTTCTTGTTCCCCTCTCCTTGGTCACTCTTCTCCGGAGATAGGGGCAAGCCTGCTGGTGTGTGTCTGCTGGACTCTCAGGAGGGAGAACACGTGCAAACAGCCCCTGCCTCACTCAGCAGTAAGCTAGAAATGGGGCTACCTGGCCTTTAATTGGGGTAGAACGCTTCAGCCTTCCCTAATTCCCCTCTTCTTTTTCCAACTCCATGATTTTCCTGCCCCGAGTGCATAGGACCTCCCTGCCTCAGTTCACTCCCTGACATTATCCAACCCTAGGACTGGACGAAGGGGTGATGCGGGGGAGAGCCAGGTGGTTTGGCCGCCTCCCCGTGTTTCGTGCAGTTTTCACCGCGTCCGTTTCGGAGGGCGAGGGCGAGGCCACCGAGGGAGAGCAGACAGCGGGCTGGCAGTGCCACCTGCTGAGAGCCCCGCGGGTCGGGCGAGCGGCGGGCAGTGCCACCTGCTATAAACAGGCCGCCCAAGGCAGGGTGTGGGACCGCACATACCGCCGAGAGGGCCTTAATCACACTCGGGGCCCGAACCGGCGCCCAGGGCCCGCGCCCCTCTCGCTCCTCCAGGTGGGAGTCCGCGTCCCCGGGGCGGGCTGAGGATGGGCCCCCCGGGAGGAACGAGGAAGGGAGGGGAGGGAGGCTGCGGCAGCCCCGCACTGCTGCTGCAGCTGTCGCCCGCGTGTGAGTCGGCCGTCCCGGCCGTGCGGCCCGGGCAGAGTCACACGGCGCAGTGGGGGGAGGGAGGAAGGGCACGGCGCCCCCCTCTCGGGTCCCCGGGGGCCGAGTCGGGAGATCTGACTCCTGCCCTGCCCTCGCCTCCCCCCACGCTCGCCCAGCCCGGGAGGAGGAAACGCGAGCCGCGCACAGACACCTCCTCCTCCTTTGCCGCCGTCGCCCCCGCCCCCGGCCCCGCCACTGTGCCTGTTGCTGCCGCCGCCGCGGGACCTCCTGTCCTCAGCCGGGAGGAGGAGCGGCGGGAGCCGAGTCAGCGGATCCCGGTTCCTCGCGGCAGGAAGCGCGCAGCCGGCCCGGCACGATGGCCGCTCCGCCCGCCCAGGCAGTCCCCAGGCGGCCTCCCGGCACCTGCGCGCCCCGGCCCGGCTCCGGGCTCTGAGCTGCTGCCGCACAGGTAGGCGCCTTCTGGGGCTGGGCGCATGCCACCCCGCTCGCTGCTCCGCCGGCATCCTGGCTACTCGCCGGGCCCACGGAGAAGCCGGGATAGGGCAGCCTTGGGCGTTTTTGCCCTCCTCGCCGCCGGGGAGGGGGCGCGGGGAGGATGTTCATTGCCACCTCGCTGCCCCCCCCCCCCCGCCCACTTGGACGGAAGCGAGACCTTCATGTTCAGAATGACCCGGTAGTCCGGGCAGGTTCCCTTCACCCCAACTCGTCCTCCCACCCCTCCGTCTCCCCCCTCCCGCCAGATATCTCAAGGGCTAGCGTGTGTGAAGGGCGACCACATTGGGCGAGGGTGGTCAGAGTGACCCCATGCCACCTTTTAAAAGTTCAAGGTACTTTGCAGCAGTAACTTTGGCAGCTTCACCAGTGCGCTCACCATTTCTTTCTATGGGCACATCCTGTACCAGTCATTTTGAAACCCTGCTTAATTGTTTATAGCAGCTTCCTGATCGCTGTGTGATTATGAGAGCTCCTCAAATTTAGCCGCACAGTGCTGTTGTTTTTTTTTTTTTAAATAGGTGTCATTTTGTTTGAAATCCACCCAGATGTGGCTTTACCTGTTACAATTTTATTTAAAATAGCGTATTCTCTGAAAGTTGCTTAAAAAGGAAAAGAAATTGAAAGTGATGATTCTTCCTTCCACCAGTTTAATTTTCAGAATGTCCTGCATTAATGGGTGTATACTTCATAGTTCTCTCATTTTTTCTTTTAGATGATTGGATGATTTCATTTCTTAACAAAATCAGACATTGAAAGAGCATTTTAAAATGACCTGTTTGAAACTGGTCACACCCAAGAAACTCAGCTGTCGCTACAATTCCAATTTCTAAACTTTTGGCACTGTAGCTAAGGTGAAAACAGAGTCCCTGATAAACAGACCTTCTTTAGGAAAGCAGAAATTCATTCTCTTCCCAAGAGATGCAATGGATTGCTTGGAGTTGGAGCATGGCTACAGCTTGGTTTTATTGTGTTTGGGGAGCCTGGGTTGTGTGGGAGGGCCTGGGGTGGAAGAATGAAAGGAGAGCTGTTCCAAGAGGCTGGGAAATCACCTTGCAGAATGACTTTTCGGTTTTCTGTGGACTTCATGTTCTTTCAGTCCCTTGGGTTAGGAATTCCTGAAGCAGGTGAGTTCTGCTGCACCTTTTCCTAGAGTGCAGGTGGTTTCTCTTAGCTGGAGGGGAGATGCCTCATGATCAGCTTCTTCCTGGGAACTTGGAAGACTGGCCTTCAGAGATAAGGACTGTGCATGAAAACATTTGTATGAAAAAGATTTGACTGCTTTTGTAAACCAGTATTTTACTACTGCTTAAAATGGAATGCACCACAGTCTTGAGTCTGCCTATTTCTTGTTTTTGTTTTGTTTCTATTAAGTTATAGAGAAGTAAGTCTGTAAAAAGTGCTTTCTCTTCAGATTTTCCTATAAGGATACATTGCCATAGCATGAGCTACTGGATAGTGGCCACGGCTGTGAGTTAAAGGGTGGTGTGTAAAATGTTTAGGGGACATTTTATGAAGAGAATGCAGTGACATATATGAAGTATCCTGAAACTGTTAATTGAATGCAGGGAGAAATAAAAGGGAATAAAGCTGGAAAGAAAATCACTAGAAGATAATGAAAATAAATACCTTTATGTGGATTTGTCCATTTGCCATTTGAAAACCTGTAAGATAGGGAAAAATTTCAGTGATGTACTTATACATTAGCATCAAAGTAAAGGTTTGTAAATGGTACTCTCTGCCATAGTCTGTCATTATCTCTCCTGCTGAAAGCTCTGGGTTTTTCTCCTTCTATGATAACATTTCTGGTTGGGTGTCAGGCATGTCAGGGTTGACTTTTATCTCTCATAACATAGTTTATCATAGTACCAGAGGCTATGAAGAGGAAACGGGCAACTCTGAAGAAATTTGACTTGTGGCTTCTCCCTCATTATCTGGCCATTGACAATCCTGTCCCCTACTTCCCTAGAAGACAGCCTTGTCTAGAAAAGCTGCAGTCACAATCAAACATAACCTGCATGGAGACAGCCAGGTGTGGGTGGGCTGCTCCTTTCTTGTGCTCAGCCATATTTCTGGCCCAGATCTTCTAGAGTGCCCCACCAGCGAACAGTGAGGAGTGCCAGCCCCAAGCAGCACAGATCTTGGCTGTTCCCCATTGACACCAGCATGTCCAGTCACTATGGCAGCTGGCGTAGAGCTGCCTGCTTTTATGGCCACTGCTTCTTGGTAGGGTAAACGGTATGGAGGAGAGCAGGGAGCTTGAGAGGATACTGGCTTTGATTGTGTTTTTTACTTTATCTCACAAAATTATAGCTTCCCCAAGCCTCTCTATCTCCCTTAACAGCATTTCTCTCAAGGACCCCATTCCCTACTCTTTTCAGATTCTGCAGGGAACCTAAAATGTATATCAACCCACAGGGGGCTTAAGTATGAATATATGTGGGTGCCTTGGTGTACTTCTCTTTGCCCTTTTCCCTATCTACTGTACCTGTCCTTTTCTAGTTTAATAGACACATTAATCCCAATACTTGATGTATTTCCCAGCTCTTTTTTTTTTTTCCCCCTTGGTTGTTAAAACTTGGAGAGGCAGAATCTGTTCGTTAAAACGACTGTGCGCTTTGACTCTGGTCCACTCAGCAACCAAGGAGTTGGGCTCATATCCCTCTAGTGATGATCAAGGATTTAGGTTTTCAGCGCAGAAGTGTTACCTTACAATTTCCTTTGCTGACTTTATCCTCATTTCTTCCTCTCCACCCTCACATTCCCACAAATATATTTTGTAACCAGATTCTTCACAAAAAGGCATAAAGGCTTCCATTTCTAAGGTTTTTGACATTTCCAAGCTGAGATTTCCATTTGATAGGTTCTTAGACTTAAGAGCAAGTGTCCCTTTTCAAGTTTCAAATGTTTAGAAAAAGATTTGTCATATTTGGGCTACACGAAACAATCTTGCACGTAGGTGTCAGAGAAGCTGCCCAGAACACAGGAAATGTTTTAGCTCCACCTCAAAGGCATTTCGTTTTAAATGTGCCTGATTTCTTTGAGGGAAGCCCCGGCTATTTTTCTCTTAAAAAGAGATTATACTTATTTAGCAACACATTATATATAATCAATGATTCTAAACTTCCAAAGTAAGTAAGCACTTCAGGGTTTGTTGTCAGGACTTAATGAATTTATACATGTAAAGGGTCGAGTCCCTGTGTGGTGCAAATGGTTGATGAGGTCATCAGCAAACCAAAAGGTTGGAGGTTTGAGTCCACCCAGAGGTATCACGGAAGAAAGGCCTGGCGGTCTACTTCTGAAAAATCAGCCATTGAAAACACTATGGACCATAGTTCTACTCTGACACATGTGGGGTCTCCATGAGTCGGGGTCAACTTGACGGCAACTGGGTTTTTGTTGTCGTTGTTGTTTAAAGGGTTTAGAACATAGGAAGCACTCAATAATTATCATTAGTGCTGTTCTTATATTTGTGTATTTTTACTTTTAGAGTATGACTTTGACATTAAGTTTAGATAATTGAGGCCAAGCAAAATTTAGATATAAGAACAATACAGCTAATCTACGAGAAAGATATTTGACTGTTATTCCCTTGTAAAGTATACCATTATATTAGAAGGAACAGGAGTTTGGGCATAAGACAGCCCTGGATTCAAATCTTGCTTTCACCATTAACTGACTATGGGACCGTTCTGTAAAATGGGGATGATAAAACATATTTCTTAGAGTTGTGAGAGTACAGAATATATGAAATATGTCCAAGAAGTGGTCAACAGATGTCACTCTAGCAAAGTGGTTAAGAGCAAGTACAAGCTCTGGCTCCGAAGGACCTGGGTTCAAATCTTGGTTCTGTCACTTCCTACTAGTGTGAACCTTGGGCAAATGGTCTCCTTTCTCTGCTGCACAGCTTCAAATGAGGGTTGATAATAATATTACTTACAGGATTCTTGTGAGAACTCAGTAACACTTAGCAGGTGCTATTATGTATTAACAATTATCATTACTCTTAGGAGAATCACTTAAAGTAGCTGAGCAGATAGATAGCACAATCCCAGACGGTCAGCTGGGACCCTCCTCCTTTATTGCAGTAAAGTCTAACAGAATGCAGGCAAGCGACAGTGACATCCTCAAGGGCTAGCCTTGAGTTGGCTCTAATTTATGTAAGAAGGAAATCATTCAAAAGCATCATTACTTCACCTGTCAAATTAGAGGGACGCACCCCAGTACTGGAGTATCCCTGATAATGAGGAGATAATTCAGGAGCTCTGTGTGACGGTGAACTAGCCCACTGCTCTAATCGCCTGTGGGCGATTCCTGGATGAACAGCACTCTGCTCTAATTGAGGTGAGTTTCTCTGAAGGAAGTGGACAAAGAGTTTAGCTAAATCAGTGATCTAATAACTGCATGAGATTAGAGTACTTCAGGCTGCAGTATAATTCTGTTCAGGAGTATGCCGTCTCCATCTGGTGTGAAGAACAGAAAAATTAAAACCACTGATACGAAGGGGGAAGTGAGTGCCCACTAGGGGACTTCCTGTCCATCCTGCGGGTCCCCAACAGCCAGTAAAGATTGGCTAGTTCCCAGCCTATTGACACCATAGCCAAAACAGTGGGCTCAGACATACCAACGATCACGAAGATGGCACAGGACCAGGCAGCATTTCGCTCTGTCATGCATAGGGTTGCCGTGAGTTGGAGCCGACTCGATGGCAAGTAGCAACAACAATAACAAGTTCCTAAGCTGTCCTGGAAGGAACCCTGGTGGTACAGTGGTTAAGAGCTCAGCTGCTAACCAAAAGGCGGCGATTCGAACCCATCAGCTGCCCCGTGGGAGAAAGATGTGGCAGTCTGCTTCTATAAAGATTACAGCCTTGGAAACCCTATGGGGCAGTTCTACTCTGTCCTGTAGGGTTGCTATGAGTTGGAATTGACTTGATGGCAACAGGTTTGGGTTTTTGTTAACCTGACTGAGAAGCAGAAACCCTGGTGGCATAGTGGTTAAGAGCTATGGCTGCTAACCAAAAGGTTGGCAGTTTGAATCTACTAGGCACTCCTTGGAAGCCCTATGGGGCAGTTCTACTCTGTCCTATAGTGTCGCTCTGGTCAGAATCGACTCAACAGCAATGGGTTTGGCCTAGAAGCTAGAGATTATCAGCATACTTCCCTCCATTCTTCTCTTTCTCCCTCTTCCCTTCCACCAGCATTTGTGATATGTGAGGGCTGAAACTGCAGAAGCTGAAGTATCATTAGCTACTGGAGAGTCCCCTACTCCCTGGAGTTTACTGGGAGGGAGTGAAGGGGGCTGGGAAGAGAGGGGGTTCCCAAAAGACAGCTTACTCACTTCTGCCATTGCTTTTCTCACGTCCTGATCAATAAATTCCAACTTTCTTCATGTACGTCTACCACATTTATGTGTTTGGTGGAAATAGAGAGCAGCTTTCTATCCCCACGCAATGTTGCGACATTTAGTTTTGTACATTATGAAAATTAGATTCATCAGGTCTTAGAGAAAGAAGAAAACTTAGAGATGATCTTGTTCCATTCTCTTATAACTATAAACATGAGATTTAGAGAAGTTAAGTAACTTCCTTTTTCAACTTCATGCTGGAAACTATTTTCATGAGTAAACTGACAGTTCTTTGCAGCATTTGGATGGGAATCAGGGATTTGGATTGTCCTAATTCTGTTGTCAACTTGGACAAGCCCCTTAATTTCTCAAGGACCAAATTTCCTCATTTCCAATATGAAGGAGATTTCTAAATAGCTCAAAAGACCTTTCTAGCTTTAAAATTTTATGACTCTAAGTACATGATTCCAGAGATATTTAGCATAGTAGGAGTCACAAGAATTATTGAAACTGTTCTACTAAAAGGTTATTTTTGAGCTTTGGGTACCTACTGTGTTTAAGAACTGTGCTAGATGTGTAGAGCACAAAGAGTCTCTGCAGAGGGCTAGAGGAGAACCTGAGTGGTGTCAGTGTTAACGTACTCAGCAGCTAACTGAAAGGTTGGAGGTTTGAGTCCAGCCAAAGGCATCTTAGAAGAAAGCCCTGGTGATCTACTTCTGAAAAATCAGCTATTGAAAACCCTATGGAGCACAATTCTACTGTAACACACATGGTGTAGCCATGAGTTGGAGTCAACTCAGTGGCAACTGGTTTAGTTTTTTTGATTTAGCGGGACAGGGCTTATACATAGATGACTTTAATAATAATAACAGAAATGGAATAACAAATCATGGGATTTCTTGCTGAGGGTTTGAAGCACAAGAGGCCTCCTTGGAATAGGTGATTCCACCTGGGACTCAAAGGATGGTCAGAGGTTGCATGCAAATTATGTCAATTGAGATCGTTTAAAAAATAGTTTAATGGTTTGTTTATGTTATTTGAATGGTTCATCTGTTTCTTGGAGCTTTTTATTGAAAGGTAATGCAAACAGTTATTCACTTAATCTGAGTTACCATGAATTCAGTAGAATCTGAATGGCTTACAAATAATTGTGACTATATCTGAAGTAGAGCTTATAGTTTACAGTTTTTATAAAGAGACTAAAGATTGATTGAAAGGTGAAAATTTCAGGTGCTCAAGTAGTTTGTCAATTAAATGGCAGAACTAATTTGATGACTGATTTTCTTTTAAGTTGTTTTATTCTGATAAAAAAAATCTAACAAAACATTTGCCAATTCAACATTTTCTACCTGTACAATTCAGTGACATTGGTTACTTCCATCACGTTGCGCCACCATCGCCAGTATCCATTTCCAAGCTATTCCACCACGATAAACAGAAACTCAGTGCCCCCTAAGCTAAAACTCCTTTCCTCTTCCCTCCCACACCTGGAAACCACTAAGAAACTTTGGTCTTTATACATTTGCCTATTTCATATAAGTGGGATCATACAATAATTGTCCTTTTGTGACTTATTTCACTCAGCACAATGTTTTCAAGATTGGTCCATATTGTAGCATGTATTAGTGCTTAATTTCTCTTTGTGGCTGAGTAATGCTCCCGTTGTATGTATATACCACATTTTATTTATCCATCCATCTGTTGATGGACATTTAAGTTGTTTCCACCTTTTGGCTATTTTGAACAATGCTGCAATGAACATTGGTGTACAAGTTTCTGTTTGTGTTACTGCTTTCATTTCTTTTGGGTATATACCTAGGACTGGATCTGCTGGGTCATATGGTGGTTCTCTGTTTAACTGTTTTCCACAGTAGCTGTACTATTTTGCATTTCCATCAGCAATGGATGAGGGTTCCAATTTTCTCCACATTCTTGCCAACATCTGTTATTTTCCGTTGTTTTGATCATAGCCATTCTAGTGGGGGTGAAGTGGTATCCCATAATAGTTTTGATTTGCATTTTTTAATGGTAACTAATTTTTTTTAACCAAATGATTGAAATGATGAAATCGAGTAATTTTTGCACTCAATTTTGAACCTGTACACCAATGTTCATTGCAGCATTGTTCAAAATAGCCAAAAGGTGGGAACAACTTAAATGTCCATCAACAGATGAATGGATAAATAAAATGTGGTATATTCATACAACAGGAGTATTACTCAGCCACAAAGAGAAATTAAGTACTGATAACGTGCTACAGTATGGATCAATCTTGAAAACATTGTGTTGAGTGAAATAAGTCACAAAAGGACAATTATTGTACGATCCCACTGAAAATAATTCTGCTCTACTTGTTGCCGCCATATTAATAACTGTCACATAATAATAACTGATAGATCTTGGGTTTATCCTTTGTAATGATTTAAACATATCTTGGGATTAGCAGCTGTCAGCAGTTAGAATTTGAAACAGATTCAGTTACCGGAGTGGACGTTGAGCCAGGCATTTAATGCCACTGTTACCTGTAGGTGAGAGAGAGAAAAGTAAAAAGAGAGAGAGAAACCATTATTTATGGGGTTATATGAACTTACAGTCTGTTTTTATCATCTGGAAAAGCTGTTAAAGATGAAAAAGACAGGGAATACACTTTCTTGAAATACATTGGAGGTCTAAGTAAAGTTTTATTTCTGAACTTCTGAACATTTTAAATGAAAAAATTAGCCCTTAATTATATTAAATTATATATAAAATTTTCTTTAAGCTTACATACATATACGTCATATAGGAAAACAGTCAAAGTAAAAAGTAGGCTAGCTCTATTTCAGAAAAGATAGAATTTAAATACTGATTTTAGTGCCTGGTACTCAGTATAAGTTAGTTGTTGTTATCATCAGCAGGAGTATTAGAATGTGATGTTGACACTAAAAAATTAGATGAGATTGTCCAAAGAAAGCAGATGGAACGAGGAGAGAGAATAGAGTCAAACAGGAGAAGAAAAGCCTTCAAAGGAATCTTGAAAGTAGCAACCGGAGAGGTAAGATGAGAACCTGAAGAGTTATAAGAAGGAAGGAGAGGTCAACGCTGAGATGAGACTTTCATCAGAGAGGACAAGGCAGTTAAGGACTGAAAAATGCCCTTTGGATTTCACAACCAGGAGGACCTGGGCGACCTTAGTGGGAGAATTTTAACGGATCCATATTGTTTCTGACCCTACAATCCACACTGTGATCTTACAAACCAAGTATAGGTGGGCAGTAGAAAGTGGAGACACCAAGTGTAGAGTTTATGTTGCAGACATTTGTGTAAGAAAGAAAGAGTTGTGCCTAAGGGAGGTTTGAACTCATATATATATTTAGGATGGGAGAGACTTCATTCACTCTTTAAAAATGTTTGCTGAGTCCCTACTTTGAGTCAGGCACTGTGCCAGACACTGGAGATACAGTGATGAATAAAGCAGAAGCAGTCTTGGCCTTCACTGAGTCTCCCCTCTGCACGTGTATATATACTCACACAAATGCTGGAGAGACTGAAGATCCAGGGGCAAATGCATTAACGTGAGGGGTTGAGATCCTGTGGAAAACTTAGCTTTGGACAGAAGGGCTTTTTCATTCAGTGAGACAAGAAGTGAGGATGCATCAAATGCAGTTGTTGAAGATCGAGAGGGAAATGCAGTTGAGAGTTTGGGTCTAGCAGCAGCAACACCCTCTATTGATGATGTTGAACAGGAGAATTAACAACAGACATCTTACTTTGATTTGAAGGTTTTTCTTATCCACTAAACCAAATATTAACCATGAAAAGCCTGACCCAAACTGCAAAAGCCTGCCAGAAACTGCTTTATAGCAATGTAAATTTGTCTTATCCTGCTAGAAAAGGATAGTTGTCAAACCATTACTCCCTAATTTAAATTCCCAAAGGCCTCATGGCTGCAGGTTGGTAAGACCCATTCCCATCCAGTCAATTCCTACTCATAATGGCCCTAAACGACACAGTAGAACTGCCCCATAGGGTGGAAGGCCAAATTACTAGCAGCCAGTCCAAGTAACCTGATATCAGTGGATGTCAGTAAAGAGGGAAGGCAAGGTTCAATCAATCCTGTTAAGATTAGCCAATGGTTAATCTTCTATATTTCTCCCTTCTCTTTATACCTAACTTCTTAAAGCCATTTGCTTTTTCTGGAATCAGAATGGCGTCCCGTATGCATGTAGAATACTCAGAATAAACCCTATGTTCAAGTTTTGGTGAGTTTTGATTATTTTTTTTAACAACAGTTAGAGGTAAGGTGTTGGGGTGAGGGCTTTTAGTACATGAATTAAATAAAACAATGTTTGTAACAGTTTTTGGAACACTATAGGCACTGAGGGGAGCATTGGTGGTTCAGTGGTAGAATTCTCATCTTCCATGTGGAGGACCTGAGTTCGATTCCCAGCCCGTGCACCTTGTGCGCAGCTATCCCCTGTCTGTCAGTGGAGGCTCGTGTGTTGCTATGAAGCTCAACAAGTTTCAGACTAAGCCAGACTAGGAAGAAAGGCTTGGCAATCTACTTCCACAATCAGCTAATGAAAACCCTGTGGATCGCAGTGATCCAATCCACAACTGATCATGGAGATAGCACAGGACTGGATAGCATTTTGTTTCGTTGTGCACAGGGTCGTCATGAGTCTGAGGCCAGTGAGACGACAGTTAACAACAACAATAGGCACTAAGTGTTAATGGCATATGAATTTGTGATTCAGAATCTCTGAACTGCCTCGGGGAGAGCCTTTTACGATTTAAGTGGTTCATAAATGATGTTGTTGTTGTCAGGTGCTGTCCATAGCGACCTTACGTATATGTAGAACAGAATGAACCATCTTCACAATCGTTGTTATGCTTGAGCCCATTGTTGCAGCCACTGTGTCAGTCTATCTCCTTGAAGGTCTTCGTCTTTTTCGCTGACCCTCTGCTTTACCAAGCATGATGTCCTTCTCCAGGGACTGGTCCCTCCTGACAACATGTCCAAAGTATGTGAGACTAGTCTTGCTTCTAAGGAGCATTCTGGCTGTACTTCTTCCAAGACAGGTTTGTTCGTTCTTTTGGCAGTCCATGGTATATTCAATATTCTTCACCAACACCACAATTCAAAGGCATCAATTCTTCTTCAGTCTTCCTTATGCATTGTCCAGCTTTCACATGCTTATGAGGTGATTGAAAACACCATGGCTTGCATCAGCTGCACCTTAGTCTTCAAGGTGTCATCTTTGCTTTTTCAACACTTTAAAGAGGTCTTTTGCAGCAGATTTGCCCAATGCAATGTGTCTTTTGATTTCTTGACTGCTGCTTCCATGGGTGTTGATTGTAGATACAAGTAAAATGAAATCCTCGACAACTTCAATCTTTTCTTTGTTTGTCATGATGTTGCTTATTGGCCCAGTTGTGAGGATTTTTGTTTTCTTTCTGTTGGGGCATAATCCATACTGAAGCTGTGGTCTTTGATCTCCATCAGTAAGTGCTTCAAGTCCTCTTCACTTTCAGTAAGCAAGGTTGTTTATCACCTGCATATCACAGATTATTAATGAGTCTTCCTCCAATCCTGATGCCCCATTCTTTTCCATATACTCCAGTTTCTTGGATTATTTGCTTGGCGTACAGATTGAATAGGTATGGTGAAAGAATACAACCCTGATGCCCACCTTTTCTGACTTTATCCCCTTTTTCTGTTTGAATGAATGCCTCTTGATCTATGTACAGGTTCCTCATGAGCACAATTAAATGTTCTGGAATTCCCGTTCTTTGCAGTGTTATCCATAATTCGTTATGATCCACACAGTCGAATGCCAATGAATAGTCAATAAAACACAGGTAAACATCTTTCTGGTATTCTGTACTTTCAGCCAGAATTCATCTGACATCAGCAATGATATCCTTGATTCCAGGTCCTCTTCTGAATCCAGCTTGAATTTCTGGAAGTTCTCTGTCGTTACACTGCTTCATCTTCATCTTTGGCCTTAGTGGTTGGTGTGTAAATTTGAACAATAGTCGTATTAACTGGTCTTCCTTGTAGACGTATCGATGTTATCCTATCACTGACAACGTTGTACTTCAGGATAGATCCTGAAATGTTCTTTTTGATGATGAATGTAATGCCATTCCTCTTCAAGTTGTCACTCCTGGCATAGTAGACGTTATGATTGTCCAATACAAAATGACCAGTACAGTCCATTTCAGCTCACTAAAGCCTACGATATTGATGTTTTTGTGTTCCATTTCATGTTTGATGATTTCCAGTTTTCCTAGATTCATACTTTGTACATCCCACATTCTGATTATTAATGGATGTTTGCAGCTATTCTCATTTTGAGCCATGCCACATCGGCACGTGAAGGTCCTGAAAGCTTAACTCTGTCCACGTCATTAAAGTCAACTCTACTTTGAGGAGGCAGCTCTTCCCCAGTTGCCTTTTGAGTGCCTTCCAACCTGAGGGGCTCATCTTTGGGCACTCTATCAGACAATGTTCTGCTGCTATTCATAAGGTTTTCACTGGCTAATTCTTTTCGGAAGTAGACTGCTGGATCCTTCTTCCTAGTCAGTTCTTAGTCTGGAAGCTCAGCTGAAACCTTTCCGCCATGAGTGACTCTGCTGGTATTTGAATACTGATGGCATGGCTTCCAGCATCACAGCAACATGCAAGCCCCCACAGTACAACAAACTGGCAGATGCGTGGGGGTCATAGGCAATAAGGTCAATTAAAAACTTGTCTGGGTACGTAGACTATGGTAATGGATAAAAACCTGAAAACCAAAGATGTTGCCATTGTGTCGATTCTGACTCATGGCAATTGTGAAGGAGCCCCCAAATCTAGGTGGTTGGCATAAGGAGAGACTTCTGCTAGAGATGTAGGCTGGACTCCATTTTGTTGTTTACTGCTCATTCTGAGCTGGCGTTCAAACGTCAACTAGCCAGAATACCTCAGGAAACCTGCTGGCCTCCCTCCCCTCCCTTCCTTTCACAGCATGCTCCCAGGAAGGATACTTACTCAGGCTGACCTCCAAAATATCCATCGATTAACAAGATGTTAACTGACTGAAACTATATTATTAACAAAACAATACTTAAGGGATCTCATAATTGTCTGGTGTCTGTTAAAGCATGATTTTGTAAATATCAACCAATCAGAATTTTTCCTTTTAAGTTTCTGAATTTTCTGTACTTAAACTCTGTGAAAAATTCCTTTTGCTGGAGTACTTCAGTGAATCCTCACCAAATGCTGCCCGATGTGGATTCCTTTATTCCTTCAATAAAACTCTTTGCTTTAACTTTAACGGAGATTCCAGTTTGCTCTTTGACATTTCTTGGTGTCAGAATTGTGGGATTCGAAGGCACCTTATCTTCAGCAACCCCAGGAGGTTGCAGACCCAGAGTTCTGGCACCAACAGGAGCCCACTGAGCTCATCTGTTTTCAGTTTCTTCAGGGGTTGCTGAGATAAGCTGTCTTGAATTTCAAGCTCTGCTTTCTTGTTTTGAGCTCATTGAGATTTATTGAAGGATCTGTTTCATTTTTTTCTGGTTTTGTTCTTGCAGGAATTTGCCTCTGCTAGTGGTACTAGTATGAGGTTCTGGGAAAATGTTTGTCTTAGAAGTTTTTGAGTTTGTGGCATCTCAGGCTCCATAAGATTTTGTTGAGTCTGAGAGTTCTAAACTTTGAACAAACTTGAACTTTCTTTGAAAATGGAAAATACTGTATCTGGGGGCAATGTGGAATTCTCTTTTGGGACTCCTGCCTGATATATGGACAAGCACTATGGCTGTGCTACCTGCTTGTACCTAGCTGCTTGGCATAACCTTACTGAGGACAGTTGGACAGATATGGCCACTTTGAGTAAATTAGAAAAATAAGGCTCCCGAATTAAGAGAAACAATGGGGTGCTTATCTTAATTGATATTTTGAAACCTTTAGAAGACATGATGAGAGTAAAATTGCTTCCCTGAAGGATAATGTTTCCAAATTAACTAAACAAAGTAAGAAATTGCAATGCCAGATTTCTGTTCCAATTATCCAAGTTGTCCCAGGACCGTCTGCTCCTTTCTGGCCGCCTCTCCTTTGTATCTTCCTCTGCCATCTTATTCCTTTGTTACTGCTAAAGATTCCTCTAAAAACACTTTTCTAAACTTCCTTTTCTCCCTAAGGAACCTACTGGGAACATAAAGCCTTTTCCGGAAATGAGTTTTAAAATTCATCGCACAGTGGATATTGAGGATCCTCTCGACATTACTTTTACCCCCGGACATGCTCAGTATTACATAAAATTGGTAAAGATTCCCAAAACTGTGAGAGGATCCTTACAAGTTTGCTGAGGAATTTAGAATCCTTGCTGAGGCTTACAGTCTGGAATCACTGATTTATCAACTAGTTCACATGAGAGCCCTGGTGATGAAGCAGTGGTTAAAGCAACTGGCTGCCAACCAAAGGTGGGCAGTTCAAACTCACTAGCTCCTCTGTAGGAGAAAGATGTGGTGGTCTACTTCCATAAAGATTACAGGCTTGAAAAGCTTATAGGGAAGTGCTGCTCTGTCTTATAGGGTCGCTATGAGTCAGAATTGACTCAACAGCAGTGGGTTTTCAGTCCACATGATAACCGGGCTGGGGAGGCACAATTGTGATTAGAACAGGCTGACTGGAGAAATCCCAGATAGTTTAGTTCTAGACCTAAAGAGAACAGCTACCCAACTATCAGAAGATTCTTAGGCTATCAGTAAGAGATTGCTAGAGATCATTCCAAAGGCTTCCCCCACAACAATGGACTAGATAAAAATTCACTCTTGCATACAAAGTAAAGATGAAAGTGTTTATGATTAGCAGGCCAGATTATTTGAAAGATTTACTGAACATTCTGGGATCGATCCATCATCCCCTGGGGCTATAGAAGCTTTCAATGCAGTATTTATGTCTGGCCTAAAACTTGAACTTTCTACCTTAGTAAAAAGGCATCAACTATATTGGAAAGCAGCTACCATTGCCGAGCTGTCCAGTTTAGCCTACAAACTTTCTCAGAGCTTGGAGACTAAACAAACCTCCAAGGTAAATAAATTAATGACCTTACAACTACAACAATTACAGTCTCCCAACCAAAAAAGTAAATTCAAGCCCTTTGGAGACACTAAACCCAGAATTTGAAATTATTGCAAGAAAACCAGGCATTGGAAAAAAGACTGCTAAAAGTTGAAAAACAACCAAAAGAAACAGTCTAAATGAGAGACCCTTCAGCCACATATGAAATGAAGGGGCTCTGGGGACACAACAGGGGCCTTTCCTTTGGTGGCACTACATTCACAAGAAGAATATGCATATACATTATATACATTATCATGTATATTAATGGAGAACCTTGCAAATTTCTAATTGACAATGGTGTTACACTCTCTGCAATAAACTCCACTTGCTTACAAAAGCCCCTGTCCTGGAATATTAAAATTACAAAAATTGTGGGGGTTACAAATCAGGAACAGACTTTGATTCATTCAAAGACTATTTCAATATCCATTAGCCCTATTGAGGATTTATATCAATTTTTACTTAGCCCTGATACTTCTGTTAATTTGTTAGGCTGCTATCTTTTGTCTAAGTGGACCCACCATTTACAGTTTTGAGAAAAAGGAGAAATATTATTGATCTTGCCAGATCCCCCCAAAACCCTAACAAGGGAACTGAATCAGAACTAATTCAAAGGGAAGAAGCTGCTTGCTGTTTGCAAGCATTAGACATGCACAAAGACAATTTAATCCCCTCTAACTCATTTCCCTCTGATCTTTTTTCATTAATTCCTGAAACCTTATGGGCCAGTACATCTATTCATGTGGGGCAAGTTTTATCAGCAGAACCCATTAAGGTTCAGGTAAGACGTGTCTAAGCCTTTACTGAGATTCCCTCAATACTCCCTTCAGTTAGAAGCTAAAGAGGGATTAAAACCAAAAAACACACTGCCGTAGAGTCGATTCTGATTCATAGCAACCCCATAGGGTTTCCAAGGCTGTAAATCTCTACAGAAGCAAACTGCCACATCTTTCTCCCATGGAGCTGCTGGTGGTTTCGAACTGCTGACCTTTTGGTTAGCGGTTGATCACTTTAACCATTGCACCACCAAGGCTCCTTAGAGAGATTAGCTCCTATTATTCAGGACTTCCTTTCTAAAAGATTCATTGTTCCTTGCACAAGCCCTTGTAACACCCATGTACTCCCTATTAAGAAACCAAACAACAGATACTGTAGGTTTGTCCAGGATTTGCAGCTATCAATCACATTGTTATTCCTAGATTTCCAGAAGTTTCAAACCCCCATTTACTACTTTCTAATGTTCCTCAAGATGCTACACATTTTACTGTAATTGATCTTTGTAGTGCTTTCTTCAGTATTCCTGTATGCTCTGAAACCAGTATTTGTTTGCCTTCACCCGGGAAAATCAACAATTTACCTGGACTGTGATGCCCCAGGTTTTACCAAATCGCCCACTTGCTTTTCTCAAATCTTACAGGCAGACTTGCAACCTTTACAATTTGCAAACTAGTCCACGTTGCTGTAATATGTCAATGACTTACTGGTGTATTCTCCCTCACAACAGGCTTGCCTGGAAGATAGTATAATCTTGTTAAAACATTTAGCTGCCAGAGGGCATAAAGTTTCTAAAGAAAAACTACAATTAGCCCAGCCTTCTGTTAAGTATTTAGGTAATTTGATTTCTGCAGAAGGCATTTTTATTGATCCTCAGCAGAAAGAACCTATTTTTGCTTTTCCGAACCCTAGAATCAAAAACAATTACGTGGGTTTCTGGGGGCTTTGCAGCTACTGTAGAACTTGCATTCCTAATTTTTCCTTGTTAGCTCAACTTCTATATATGTACTCAAAAGCCTCTGAACCAGATTGTTTCCAAATTGCACTGGAGGATCAGGAAGCTGTAATAAAACTAAAAGAAGCTCTAGCAAACACTCCTGCACAAAGCTTTCCTAACTATCACCTAGATTTTTCCCAGTTTGTACATGAAGCCTCTGGAAAGGCTTTAGGCATTTTATCCCAGAAGCATGGAGAACATCAGAGGCCAGTAGGCTAGTACAGACTGCAGCTTGACCCTGTAGCTAAAGAGTATCCACAGTGCCTTAGGGCTGTTGCTGCCATAGCCAAACTAGTTAGAAGCACTGCAGATATAGTGCTGGAAAGTTTTCTAACTGTTGTGTTCCCCATGTACTATCTGTGATACTTATCTCTGCTTTGACTCAACGTCTTTCTGCCAGTTGATTCACTTCCTGTAAAGTGCTCCTCCTGGCTGCACTTAATATAGTATTAGACTACATTCTGTGCCTTGTTTAAATCCCACCATTCTCTTTCCAGAAATTGACAATAAAGATTACCCAACACATGATTGTTTAAATTTAGCTGAACAGCATTTAACTTCCCAAAGAGATTTAAGAGAAACTCCTTTGTCTAATCATGATTTAGTTCTATTTGTTGATGGCACCTATTTGAAACCTGATCCTACTACCTCTTGCTATCAGGCTGGATATGCCATCACAACATCTACTGAGATTCTTGAAAGTCAAGCCTTTCCCGAAGCTACTTTGGCCCAACAAGCTGAATTAATTGCTCTTACTAGAGTCTGCATACTTGCTAAAGGAAGGTCCATGAGTGTTTACACAGATTTTAAATATGCCTTTGGAGTGACTCATGATTTTGACATGCTATAGACATAGTAACCTCTTTTGTTATGGTAACCTGTTATGGGTCTGTTAGGGCAACCTCTTTGACATGTTATAGTAACCCCTTCTAGAACTGCCATAAAAAAGGAGATTTAGTAGAACTTTTACACAACTTTGTACTTCCCTCTGAGATTTTCTGTAATAAAAATACAAGTTTTTCAACCTGAAGGAGTCCCTTAGACTGCAGAGATCAGAGAGAATACCCTTGCTGATAAAGCAGCCAAAAAAACCACCCCTCAATTATCTTAGCCCTAATAAAACAGAAAAAGATTACCCTGATTTGTTCATAAATAATCATAACCTTAATGAACTAACTTTAGAAAAATTAATTCAAAAACCAACAATTAGCTAAAACTGAGGAAATTAAAAAATGGACAAAAGCAGATTGTTTCATGATCCTATAAACAAATTGTGGTTGGGGCCTGATCAAAAGCTTGTCTTACCTAAATCATTTCATGTCCCTATGTTGAAAGCTCTCCATGAAGGATCTCATTAAGGACAAGATAAAATGATTGAAAATTTGTATAAATACTGGTGGGGACAATTTTTGGAGGCTGCAGAGCATGTTGCCTCTCATTGCTCTATTTGTTCCCTCTTTAACCCAGGGAAACCTTTTAAAGTTTCACCTAGAAAATACCCATTGCCTTTAGGACCCGAGCTTGAATGGCAATTAGATTTTGTCCAGCTCCCACCTTCAAATGGTTGCAAATCTGTATTAGTGATGATTTGCAGATTTACACATTGGGCAGAAGATTTTCCTAGCTGCCATGCCACTGCAACCTTTGTAGCTAAGAAATTCTTGAAAACATAATCCCCAATTGGGAGCATCAACATTTCTTTGCAGTGATAGGGGGATCAATTTGTTGGAAAAGTAATTAAAGAAATACATAAGATTTTTCCTATTTATCAAAGACTTCATTGCCCTTGCCATGCACAATCTTCTGGGCTTGTAAAAAGAACTAATGGTATAATAAAAACCCAATTAGGCAACCTTTCTGAGTCCTTAAGCTTATCCTGGGCTAAGGCCCTTCCCTTATAATAATATTTATGCCTGGTGCCATCGAGTCAGTTCAGACTCATAGCGACCCTATAAGCCAGAGTAGAACTGCTCCATAAGGTTTCCAAGGAAGAACTGCTGGATTCGAACTGCCGACCTTTTAGTTAGCAGGCCAGCTCTTCACCACTGCACCACCAGTCCCTTCCCTTAGTCTTTCTAAATTTGAGGTCCACTCCACTTGGGCCACATAAATTAACCCTACATGAAATTATTGCTGGCAGGCCTATAACTCTCCCTTATTTTTCAACTTATTCTGATTCTAATTTAATTCAACCTGAATTATTGAAATATTGTCAGTCTTTAAGAGACAATAATTTGAGAGCACCTGTCACGAGTCAAAGAAGCTTTTACAATCAAAATTTAGAAATAAAAAACTACCTACTGTTGAACCTGGTGATTATGTATATTGGAAGAGGCGTCAATTCAAAGATTCCCTGGAGCCTCACTGGAAAGGACTATATTTGATCTTTCTCACTAACCCTTGTGCCACAAAATTACAGGGAGTTAAAACTTGCATCCACCTATCCCAGCTAAGAAGGCTAAAGCCCCTGCTGGGACTGTTAAACCTACTGAAGGACTTAAATTGAAGTCTAAACATCCTTGTGGCCAGAAGCAGATGACATCAAAGTAGATGGCTACTCCCAAGATCACAGAACAAGATTTCATGCAACCTGTTGAAATTTTTGGACTTTGTTTCCTGATTACTGGTATTATTATGGTAGTTGCTTTATTACACACACGTGGTATCATCCCTTGTTTTAATATCCTCTTTTTTCCATGCAAGGAGTCCTGGTGGTGCAGTGGTTAAGAGCTCAGCTGTTAACCAAAAGGTCAGCAGTTGAAATCCACCAGTTGCTCCTTGGAAACCCTATAGGGTGATTCTACTCTGTCCTATAGGGTCACTATGAGTTGGAATCAACTTCACAGCAAGGGGTTTGTTTTTTTTCTCATGCAAATAACTGAAGGAGGATTTTGCTTTATCATAGCTAATATTTTTATAATATTTGCCTTATTGTGTTACTTTTTAGTGGTAGTCTTACATTATGAAGTTTTTCTTAGGTGTTCTCTTATTGGTGTATATCATGATATACTCTTGTATATCATGACTCTTGCTGGTGCCTGGCATGATAATGCTTTTGTTATATTGGCTTGATCAGTAATTAATGCCAGTAATCTGACTGACTGTTGGATTTGTCATCAAATCCCAAAATCTGGACATACTAATTTAGACCCTTTAGCTATGCCTGTGTTTAACTATAGCTCTGTACCTGATTCTCTTATAAATCCTAATATTTCCTTTAAACAAGCAATACCTTTCAGGTAGGGTGCCCTCCAGTATTATTAACACGTCCCCAGGTGGTGTGTTTCAATTTAATTCAACACCCTCTAGTCAGTGATACAGAGGAAAGCTTGGAAAATTGTACCAAAAAAACAGGGAAGTTTTACCCATGTACTGATTGGTCACTCATACACCTAAGGAATCCCAGGTATCTTCAAACACTTATACAAGGATGTTGCGGTAGCACCAATGAAGGCAGCCACTTTGTCATAGCATTTACCACCCTACATATTGGAGGCTATTGTCTATTTATAGTAACTCTTTGACTAAGGAAAGGCTTGAAAAAGTCAACTAAACTATCCCTTCTCCACAAAATGACTAGAAATAATATGATATGTGCTCCTCATGGATATATAATTTTATGTGGGGTATCAAAATACCCCACTGAGAAAAGCCCAAATCCGAATAATGAACCCTATGCTTGGGCATTATCATACTTAGATGGTTTTAAAGTGACAGGTCAATGTGCACTAGTTTTTTTAGAGGTTCCCCTCAGTTTCCACTCTTATAATGAAAGTGTACACTGGACCAATGATCTGAAACTCATTTCCTGACACAAAAGAAATTATGAAAATCCTATAATGGACAGATCTTGGAATGGATGGGCATTTCTCCCGGGCCTTTTTCCACTTGTGGGTATCCCAGACTTGAAAAATCTCTTTGCAATTTGTCTGCTACTATGCTCCAAATAATGAATGAACTAGCTAATAGCATAGAAGCCCAACAAAATTCTTTAAATTCTCTTGCCAAAATTGTGTTTGATTATAGAATTGACCTTGATTTTCTTCTAGCACAACAAGGAGAAGTTTGTGCAATTGCTAATACCACTTGTACTTGGATAAATACATCAAGAGAAGTAGAAAAAGACCTTAAACAAGTCCACCAGAAAGCTACATGGCTTCAGCTACTCCCTATGTCTAACTCCCCTTTTCTTAATATTTTTAATTGGCTACCTACTGAAATTCGTTCTTGGCTATGTTCAATTTTACAAACTGAATTAATTCTCTAAATCACTATAATAATTATTATAAGGTTAATCAAATGTTTTATGAAATGTTTATCAAATGCTTGTGCTCACATTGCAACACTACTTGTTACACAAAAGATCATGTATTTTGAAGAAACAGCAATTCCTTAGAGACTAGTTCAGCTCTTCACCTTGTTCAGTGCCCCTCTCTGCCACATATTCCTGTTAATCCAGCCCTGTTCTTCCATACTGGTGTTAAAAGATCACAGAAGCAGAGGTCCAAGCTATGGCATGACAAAGATGGCATAGATGGTGCCTGACTACCTTTCATGGAGAACATCTAGGATCTTAAAAGCCTGTTTTAAATAGACAGCCATCTAATAAACACGAAGAAAATAAGTCTACGCAGAAGAAGACACTCTTATAATAGTGATCAGTGAATTTCCATGGAAATTCTTGATCAGAAGGGGTGGGTTGTGAAGGACCTCCAAAAATCTAGGTGCTTGGTGTAAGAAAATACTTCTGCAAAGAGGTAGGCTGGACTCTGTTTTGCTGTTTAGTGCTCATTCTGAGCTGACTCTCAAAAGTCAGCTAGCCAGAATACCTCAGGAAGCCTGCAGGCTCCCCTCCCCTCCCTTTCTATAACAGCATGCTCCCAGGAAGGATACTTACTCAGGCTGGCCTTCAAAATATCCATCAGTTAACAAGATGTTAATTAATTCAAAGTTTATGATTAACAAAACAATGCTTAAGGGATCTTATAATTATCTACTGTCTGTTAAAGTATGATTTTGTAAATATCAACTGTCTTAGTCATCTGGTGCTGCTGTAACAGAAATACTACAAGTGGATGCCTTTAACAAAGAGAAGTTTATTCTCTCACAGTCCAGTAGGCTAGAAGTCCGAATTCAGGGCACCGGCTCCAGGGGAAGGCTTTCTCCGTCAGCTCTGGAGGAAGGTCCTTGTCATTAGTCTTCCCTTGGTCTGGGAGCTTCTCCACACAGGAACCTCAGGTCCAAAGGATGCACTCTGCTCCCGGCGCTGCTTTCTTGGTGGTATGAGGTCCCCCTGTCTCTCTGCTAGCTTCTCTCTTTTATATCTCAAAAGAGATTGGCTTAAGACTCTATCTAATCTTGTAGGTCTCATCAATATAACTGCCACTAATCCATCTCATTACCTCATAGTGATAGGATTTACAACACATAGGGAAATCACATCAGATGATAAAATGGTAGATAATCATACAGTACTGGGAATCATGACCTAGCCAAGTTGACAGACATTTTTGGGGGACACAATTCAATCCATGACATCAACCAATCAGAACGTTTCCTTGTAAGTTCCTGAATTTTCTGTACTTAAACTCTGTGAAAAATTCCTTTCACTGGAGTATTTTGGTGAATCCTTACCAAATGCTGCCCAGTACAGATCACTTTATTCTTTCAATAAAACTCTTTGCTTTGATTTTAATTTTAGGAGACTCCAGTTTGCTCTTTGACAGTGACCCCACATGTTACAGAGTAGAACTGAACTCCATAGGATTGTCTTGGCTGTAATTTTTTAATGGAAATAGATTGCCAGACCTTTCCTTTGTGGTGCCATTGGGTGGGTTCAAACTGCCAACCTTTAGATGAGTAGTCAAGTGCAGTTTGTGCCACCCAGGGACCATGATGATGGATAGCTGATATTTTTTTCTCACAAGAATTCCTTTTTTGGGGAGTCTTTTGTACAGAATTTGATTATCTTAAAAAAAAATTCCTTGAAATATATGTTAAATAATATAGCAGCATTTAAAGCTGTCAGGATGGTGCTATGTTGTTTTCTATGGTGCTTGCCTTTGTTGGATTCTATAAGGCTTATGTTTAACAGTAATTTCCCAGTGGGATTTTTGTAACTTGTAGTGAGTGTGACAGTTATGTCATTTCCAGGTTTTATATGTAATACCATTTCAAGAAAGCTCTTTCTAGGTGGAACAGCTTATTTGAACTGATACTCATTTTTTCCTACATTTGGATTTTTAGCCTTTTAAGTTTTTTCTGAAATAATATCTCGTTGAAAGTAGCTGTTGCTATGGCTTCATTAAAATCTAATGCCTCTCTTTTTCTCCCCCAGGATTCTGCATGGAAAGTGTGTAAAATAGATTGCTTGGTCTAAAATAGAAAAACAGTGGTGACATTTTGCTGAGTTTCCAGACTTTTCTGAAGATGGAACCGATAACATTCACAGCAAGGAAATATCCATTCCCTAATGAGGTCTCTGTGGACTTTGGCCTTCAGCTGGTGGGCTCTTTGCGGGTGCATTCTCTGACCACCATGCCCATGCTGCCTTGGGTCGTGGCAGAGGTGCGGAGACTCAGCACCTCCAGAAAGGGGCCTGTTACCAAGCAAGTCCGGCTTTGTGTTTCACCCTCTGGATTGAGATGTGAACATGAGCCAGGGAAAAGTCAACAGTGGGATCCACTGATCTGTTCCAGCATATTTGAGTGTAAGCCTCAGCATGTTCACAAACTAATTCACAACAGTCACGACCCAAGTTACTTTGCTTGTCTGATAAAGGAAGATGCGGCCAGCCAGCAGAGTATCTGCTATGTGTTTAAAGCCGATGATCAAACGAAAGTAAGTTGAGCTGGAGATCCAAAAGAGTATGGTGTGGCGGGAGGTTTTAATTGTATGGGGGTCAGGAAAATTAAGTATACTGGAATGAATAAAAGAGATAATGCTTTGCTTATATAAGATTATTTCATTGGGTTTTTGGGTTAGCGGATAGTTTCATTATAGTTTTGAAGAACATTTGAGAACAGATATTAGAAATGATCAGTTTATGAGTTCAAAAATTCAACAGAGAGATTTATTTTAAGCTATAAATACGAGCTGAAGTGTTAATAGTTCAAGAGTTTCTGTTATTTAAGAGGTGTATTGTAAGGCAGGACTTCTCAAACTGAAATGTGCATGTGAATCACCTGGGGATTTTGTTAAAATGCAGATTCTGATTCACTAGGTCTAGGGTGGACTCTAAGACTGAATTTCTAACAAGCTCCTGGGTGGTGTTAATGCTGCTGGTCACAAATTGCACTTTTTGATTTTGTTGATAGCAATGTATTTATTTATAAATTGTACAAAAATACTATTAGCTAATTTCACAAGGCACAGTGTTCGCTTGGGCAGAGGTCATTGATAACAATAGTGGTTATGAATCTATTTCAAAGAGTACTGATAATTTCAGGGGGTTTTGCCAACTTCATGTCAAATCTGATTAGATGCTTATTGTTTTATCTTGTGATATAGTTGTGAAAAATATACAAGAAATGTTAAATGTGTTGTCAGCTCTGCTATTTTCCTGTTCATTTGTGCTTGCACTGTTATTAGTATTATTTGTGGTTCTTTGGAAGACTCATATAAAGCCACTTGCCCATTTTGTGAGGATTAATTTAGATAAAATTGAAAATATAATCCATACAGTTCGTTTCTCCATTGGTCCTATGTAAACTGCAGTTTAGTCCAGTATATGGAAATCAAACAAACAGGTGAAGTCCCCACGGATAACCCTGTAAACTGAGGAATCCCATCTTTGTCTAGGGTGCCTAGCGTGCGCTGATTGCGGATGCCAGTGTTAGGAAAGTCTAAGGTTTTCAGATTTTTTGAATTTAAAATATAAATAGAGATGATCATGTTTTCTCCTGGCACCCAACTGGGTTGTTTTGCATACCCTCTGGGGTGCAAAAGCATTATTTGGGAATCAGTGTCCTTGGTGACCATGTAGATCTGTGGAGACTCATTGTTTTGTTTGTTCATTCCTTGGTTCATTGGTTTACTCATTCAGTCAGTGATTGATGCTTCAGGTAATGTGGGAGAGAATGTTACTATCGTGCAGTGGGAAGGCAGAGCCCTGGTGGCTCAGTGGTTAAGAGCTCAGCTGCTAACCAAAAGTTCGGCGGTTTAAATCCACCATCCGTTCCTTGGAAACCCTACGGGCAGTTCTACTCTGTCCTGTAGGGTTGCTATGAATCAGAATCAACTCGTTGGCAATGGGTTTGATTTTTGGTTTTAGTAGGAAGGTCGAAGCATCAGTAGGTAAATAAAACGTGGTCAATGCTCCAGGGCATGGCAGGAGGACCAAAAAATGGGGCAGAATACAAACCAGAAGTGTAGCAAGGCCTTTTTGAAATAAAGGCTAATCAGGAGATCACAACCGCCATTTTCTTGCAGAATTGGACATCTTCTTATTATAAACTATTTAATATTATTATTTGTGCATCTCAAATGGTCAGGGCAGTGTGGCGTTTCAGAGATTTAGAGGGATGAACTTACTGGATTCAGATTCTAGCTCTGCCAGCTGTGAACTGGGTGGCCTCAGGCAATTGAGCCTATTTCTGCACCTGTAAAATGGGGATAATTATAATATCTATCTCATAGAATTGCTGGGAGAAGTAAATGAGGTAGAACAGGATCTGGAACATTATGGCCATAAGAAATTTTCATTCAAGTAAGTTTTACAGGAAGCAGAATATATGCTAATTTCTTTCTAAGTCTTAGTTTAAAAGAAAAAAAGAGAGAGGTGGAAGAGTGTCTTCAGCTCTCAGGATGAGATCCTAGTCATCCTTGAAAAAAATTTTATAAACTAGCAATTAAAAAACTGTATAACTAAAACCTAGTGGTTTCTGTAATATTTGGATACATTCCAGCATGAAAATTAGAGGGTTGAACAGTCTATACTACAAGCTCTATACCAGGACCGATATTCTCAGGGGAGAGTTTTTGCGTGAGATAGTTGTTCAGGACTTTACACTTCTGATTCTTTCCCAAATTCTTTTGCAGCCATCTGAAAACAGTCTTTTGGCCAGTCATTCAGATAGCCGACAGGAGGAAGAGATCTATAACAAAATAACGTAATTGGAGCTTCCAGTCTTGCCCAAAGTAGAGAAGTGGCCTTATTCTATGTTCTGAAAAACCATGGTTGAAATATGAATTAGTTCTTCAGTTACTTTTGGCTTGCACACAGTTTTTACAAGTACAAACTGTTATTACTCAGAGTAATAAATTGCTGTCATCGCACTCATTTTATGAGTATTTTGTAACATACCCTTTGCTATTGAGTCAATTCTGACTCATAGTGACCCTATAGAACAGAGCAGAGCTTCCCCATTGGGTTTCCAAGGGGCGGCTAGTGGATTCGGACTGCTGATCTTTTGGTTAGCAGCTGAGGTATTAACCACGGAGCCACCAGGGCTCCCCACAATGTTTAATGATGTATAACATAGGCACCTCAATCAGTGATTTTGTGTTGTTGTTGGAAACAGAATGGTAAACCAGATTAGCCATGATTCTCGCATGATATTTTTTATGTTCTCGGGACACCCCTGGCATTGTATCTCATGTAGAGGATTATCTCATATAGAGGATTATCTGTGCAGAGACACATTAACCTACCTCGTCGATTCTCTTGGCTATTTGTAACATTTGCTCAGTGAATTAATTCTCTAGATTAAGGCTCCTTCTGAACAAATGAGGTCAGCATAGACTGTGTATGCCAGAGAGAAGATATGCATTTACTGCCAGGGTCGTAAGCACAAAACTACTGTTTGAGAAAGAACCCTTTGTCACCATATGAATTAGCTCACTGAAGAACATATAGGGAGAAGAGGCTTGTGAAGGAATAATTTTACAAGTACACTACGAGATTTTGTTTTTCATTGTGTTATACAGAAAAAGGTTACATTAGGGCAGCATCTCAAATTTTTTGATCTGACAGCTTTCACTCTTAAAAATTATTAAGAATCCCAAAGAGCATTTGTTTATATGGGATATATATATATATGTATATACACATACACACACACATACATAAAAAAAAAACCTGTTGCCATCAAGTCGATTCCAACTCATAGCGACCCTATAGAACAGAGTAAAACTGCCCCCCATAGGGTTTCTAAGGAGTGGCTGGTGGATTTGAACTGCTGACCTTTTGGTTAGCAGCCTTAACACTTAACCACTGTGCCACCAGGGCTCCAAATAACATATATATATATGTATATATATAGTATTAAAAATTTAAACAGAAAATTTAAAGTCATTAACTAATCAATTTCTTTAAAAATACAGTAGTAACCTCCTTACATGTGAACATAAATAACATTTTTGTGAAAAATATGTTTGAAAAAATTAGAAAATATTGGTTTTACTTTTTTTGCTAATCTCTTTAATGTCTTAATTAATAGAAGACAACTAGAATGTCATATCTGCTTCTCCATCCTTTCTGTTTTATATTATGTTGTTTTGATTGAAGTGTATGAAGAAAATTTGGCCTCCTACAGATACGTAGTAGGAAAACAGTGGAATATATTAATAGTCTTTTAGAGAATTGTGGATATTTTCTTTAATACTGTACCAAAACTTGACAAGTGATAGTTTCTTAAAGGTTAGTTACAGTATGAAGTCTGAAACCCTATCAAAGTACTTTTTGTACTTTGTTATATTCATATCAATTGGTCTATCTTGCCCTTTAATGGATCTTTTAACCACACATGATTCTATAACATCATGCAATGACTATTTGCAAAATACTGATTCACTGAGTTATGCAGACCACGCTCTGAGAACCACTGTTTTAGGGAGATGCTGTATTTCCTATTCCCCTCTTGAGTTGTACATTAGTACATTAAGAGCTCTGAAAAGTTCTACAGCAAGACAAACTGTTTAACCATGTTTAGCTCAGTCTTTCCAAAATTTATTGGACCATCAATTATATTTTCTCATAAAACCATGAACATCCCTCAGAACACATGTGGTGAACACAGTAGCATAACGTTCCGAATTTGGGTCCGAGGCAGGAAATGAACACACCCACTCAGGAAAACAGATGGTTCCCTGGGTGACCCTAACTAGGTCTTTACATCATCACATCACAAAGAAGTGAAGAGTCTGCCTGGCCTCTGCTCTTGAAAAAATTTTGAAGTCTAAGGAAATTACCTTGAGTTTCTTTCCCACTCCAGTTCTTCAGCATTGCTTTCTCTTCTAAAATCTATACTGAGAAGAACATCTGATCTGCCACTCATACTTGAGTGATGTTTTAGATCACTTGTAAGAGTATTTACATTTTAATCCCATTCCTGAAGCACAGAATAAAAAGGTCACCTTCCTTTAAGAAGACTTTTCCGCACTGAGTAGCAGATAGACGAAATGCTGGGCTGGGGCTTCTGGCATTAAACACTGTTGTTTTATGTCAATGTTGGTGTGTACCGTTGAGTTGATTCTGACTCATAGTGGCCCTATGAGACAGAGTAGAACTGCCCCATAGTGTTTCCTAGGCTGTAATCTTTACAGAAGCAGATTACCAGGTCTTTTCTACTGTGGAGCTGGCTGGTAGGTTCAAACCCCGACCTTTTGGTTAGCAGCCAAGCACCTAACCATTGCACCACCAGGGCTTCTTCCTGCTGACCTTAAGATGACTTAATTATTTGTGGACTTAGTTTAAGAGAAATAAACATTTTTTTTTTGAAATTTCCAGTAAAGAACCAGTGTATTTCGGCATGAGGCCCTGTAAGTACATCTTTCTCAGTAACTGCGTGGGACTTAGAGCTACCTCACTGAGCCTGTCTGGACTCGTATACCTAGCGTGTAAAAGGAAGAGGTGGTTGAAAATTGTTTTTCAATGGAAAGTCAGAGTTCCTTTGGCTGAGTTTTATTTGTAAATTTTTTTTTAGTTTTAATTTTGATTGTAGTTTTGGTATGCTTGGATTTTACCTGTTACTCATTTGTGTTAATAATTCACTGTCTGCTTGGAATTGTAAGTTAGTAGTTTAAAATAAGCACCACTTATTTCAGAGTTTTCACTGGAGCCTGGCTTCCATTACCATCTCTTGCTTGAATGTTGTATTTGCCGGCTCATTACTTTCTTTCTTTGCTAGAAAGAAGATCAAAAATTACAACACTGAGCTGGAGCGTTTTGTTCCTGGGAGTGATTATTCTGAAGAACATAGTCTTATTTTGCAGATACTCTTACCAGTTTCCCTTTCTGCATTTGGTCTTTATAGTATCTAAATTTCAGAGGTTGCTCTTTTTTTTTTTTTTGCTACTCAGGGACTAGGTTTTAAGAAGGTTGTGTTGTGTATGTTTTGGAGGATGTTTCCTCCATGTTAAATTTCCACTGGGTGTCTTTAACCCCATCCTGGCTTATTATGTAAGATTTCACTTGGGTCCCACACAGTGGCCATGACCCAGTGCACGGCTACATGGAACAGTGTATCTGTGTCAGCTCTTCAACACTTGACCATCTGTCATGCTAGACAGGAGTCAGTGGCTGGGCGCAAGGCTTGGCAGGGATACTTTTTCATCTATAAAAAGAAAGTCCAAGACTACATGAACTCTAAAGTATTTCTTGGAAGGTTTGAGTCCATGATACAAGATTGATTACATAACTTATTTTCGACTTTGAAAAATGACTCTAAGGGCTTCAGAAGTATCCACCTTGTGCTAGATGCCTAGAATTCTTCTAACTTACCCATACATATCACTTTAGATAGCTTTGGATTTTTCATCAAGTGCTTTGAGTTCTTTTATATTATTGATAGTTATTTTTTAAAATAAAGCTGTCACTAAGAACAGACTTTACAAGTATCTTGAACTTGAATTTGACTTGTATTTTAAAAGGATTTATTTTAGCATAGTGCCTGATATAAATTATTCTTTTCAAGCTATTGAGCACATAAAATGTGTCTAGTCAGAATTGAGATATGCTGTAAGTGTAAACTACACATCAGATTTAGACGATTTAGTACAAAAAAGAAGAGTGTAAAATACCTGAATAATTTTTTTATATTGATTACATGTTCAAATATTATTTTAGATACATTGGGTTAAATAAAACGTATTATTAAAGTTAATGTCACCTGTTTCATTTTACTTTTTTAAAATGTGAATACCGGAAATATTATTTTTATTTTTTTAAATTTTATTGTTGTATGTTAAGTGAAAGTTTACAATTCAATTTAGTCTCTCATACAAAAATTTATACATACATTGTTATGTGACCCTAGTTGCTCTCCCTATACTGGGACAGCACACTCTTCCTTTCCACCTTGGATTTCCCATGTCCATTCAACCAGCCCCTGACCCTCTCTGGCTTCTCATCTCACCTGTGGACAAGAGCTGTCCATTTAGTCTCATGTATCTACTTGAGCTAAGAAGCACACTCTTCAAGAGTATCATTTTATGTCCCATAGTCCAGTCTATCTTTGTCTGAAGAGGTGGCCTCAGGAATGGTTTTAGTTCTGGGCTGACAGAGAGTCCAGGGGCCATGCTTTCTGGGATTCCTCTAGTCTCAGTCAGACCATTAAGTCTAGTCTTTTTACTAGAATTTGAGTTCTGCACCCCACTTTTCTCCTGCTCCATCAGGGACTCTATTGTGTTCCCTGTCAGGGCAGTCATTGGTGGTAGCCGGGCACCATCTAGTTCTTCTGGTCTTAGGCTGATGCAGTCTCTGGTTTATATGGCCCTTTCTGTCTCTTGGGCTAATACTTTCCTTGTGTCTTTGGTGTTCTTCATTCTCCTTTACTTCAGGTGGGTTGGGACCAATGAATACTGGAAAATTTAAAATTACAGATGTAGCTTTTATTCTCTTTCTCTTGATGAACACTAGACTAGACTAGCTACCTAGGCAGTATCCTGGAAATAATCTGAATGCTAATTACAGAGTGATCATAGTTTTTTTCCCTTTTCTTTGCTGCCTTCTATTTGTTAATGATAGAATTTTGCTCAAAGTTGTTTTTAAAAGATTACATTCAAAACAATGATCTGTTTCACATTCTAGCATATTGCAATGGGCAAGGGGCCTGTGTGCCAATAGTTTGGAATATACTGAAGTAAATAGATCTTTCTAATAGTAGATGTTTCTACTTTTTTCTCCTAAATTCTTTTCTTCCCTTTGAATGCTTAGGCGTCCATCCCACTAATTGTTTCCTGTGAGCCTGAACCCCAAACCAGAGTAGGCCAAGTGAGGCTCTGAGAAAGTCTCAGAAAAGGCTGGATTGGAGGTGAAGCTTGGGGGAGGAATCTGATGCAGAATACACAAGAAAAGAGGTTGAGCTGAGTGTGATTACTGTGAGTGGTGTCTGACTGAGTGCCCTGCTTCCGCAGTTGCCTTAGTCCTAGAGGAGTCCCTGTGTGGTGTAAACAGTTAAGGTGCTCAATTGCTAACCGAAAGGTTGGAGGTTCAAATCCACCCAAAGGTGCTTCAGAGGAAAGGCCTTGTGATCTACTTTTGAAAAATCAGCCTTTGAAAATCCTTCGGAGCACAGTTCTAACATGACACATGTGGGGTCGCCATGACTCAGAATCAACTCAACAGCAGCTAGTTAGTTCTAGCAGAGGTGCACCAGAAGCCATCATTTCTTGTGGTCAGGTGATGTAGGTATTTGAAACTTTGCAGATTTTACATTAATCCATACTTTGGAATGCTGCCAATGTGTCATGTACTTTGTTGGGTGCCAGGGGTACAAAACCATTTTTTTGTTGGTGCCCTCAAGAGGTATAATTAGTGTTTTATATGCCAAATGTAGGTTCTGAATGCTGCATTGCCAGGAGTTAGCAAACATTTGTAAATTATGGAAGAGAAAATTTGGGAAAATGGGAGGAGGTTTAGTATAGTAAGTGCTGCAGTTATTTGAAAAGCTGCCATGTATAGAAAGACATAGACTAATTTTGAATTGCTCCACAGGGAAGAACAATAGAGATTTATAGAGAGACAGATTTGTGGCCCTTCTAAACAATTCTAGCTGTCTAATAATTAAATGGATTATGTTAAACAATAGATGTGGATGGAACTTATCTCAAGGAGTAAGTCACCTTCTTCCCCTGTTTGAACGCTTCCCACTGTGAGGAGAGTATTACTTCACAATGTTCCTCCTTGGCATTTTCTTGGCATTTATTGGTGACAGTTATGGAATAGATTTCATGAACGTCGAGCCGTCTTTACTATTGAGAAATTCCTTTCTTCTGTGTAAGTTTTGTCTGCTGTGATTTGAGCCCAATTTCTTTGCAGCTATCTTTTTTTTTAACTCTCTTGTGATAAAATATGTATAACAAAAGTTTGCAGTTTTAAAGATTTTTACGTATAGAATTCAGTGACATTAATTACATTCACTATGTTGTGCTACCATCAACACTATTCCCAAAAGTTTTACATCACCCCAAATAAAAATTCAGTACCCCTTGAGCAATAATTTCCATTCTCTTCGCCCCTTGTTGTTGTTGTTAGGGGACTTCCAGTCAGTTTGGACTCATAGAGACACTGTGTGTCCTCCCCCTAGCTGCTGGTAACCAATAATAAACTTTGGTCTGTATACATTTGCTTATTCGAGTTATTTCATATAAGTGGGGTCATACAATACTTGTCCTTTTGTGTCTGACTTATTTCACTCAGCATAACGCTTTCAAGGTTCATCCATGTTGTAGCATGTATCGTTTTTCTTTATGGCTGAATAATATTCTATTGTATATATACACCACATTTTGTTTATCCATTCATCTATTCATGGGCAGTTGGGTTGTTTCCACCTTTTGGCTATTGTGAATAATGCTGCAGTGAGTATTGGCGCACGTGTAATCTATTTGAGTCCCGGCTTTCAAGTCTGTTGGGTATATTCCCAGGAGTGGAATTGGTAGGTCATATGGTAATTCTATGTTTAACTTTTATTTATTTATTTTATTTTTTCCCATACAAAAATTTATACATACATGGTTATGTGACTCTAATTGCTTTCCCCATACTGTGACAACACACTCATCCTTCCCATCCCTGATTCCCCATGCCCATTCAGCCAGCTCCTAACCCTCTCTGCCTTCCCATAGCACTTCTGGACAGAAGCTGCCCATTTAGCCTCTTGTATCTACTTGAGCTAAGAGGCACACTCCTCATGATTATCACTTTATGTCCCACAGTCCAGTCCAATCCCTGTCTGAAGAGTTGGCTATGTTTAACTTTTTGAGGAACCACCAAACTGGTTTCTACAATATCTGTACCGTTTTACATTCTACCAGCAATGCACAAGGATTCCAATTTCTCCACATCCTCTCCAACACTTGTTATTTTCTGTTTTTCTGGTGATAGCGATTCTATTGGGTATCTCATTGTGGTTTTGATCTGCATTCCCCAAATGACTAAGAACATTGAGCATCTTTTTATGTGCTTATTCGCCATTTGTATATCTTCTTTGGAGAAATGTCTATTCAAGTCTTTTGCCCATATTTTAATTGGCTTGTCTTTTTATTGTTGAGTTGTAGGAGTTCTTTATATATTCTGGATATTAAACCCTTATTAGATATATGGTTCCCAAATATTCTCTCCTATTCTGTTGATTACTTTTTCACTTTGTTTAAAAGTCGTTTGATGCACAAAAGTTTCTAATTTTGATAAACTCCATTTCATCTATTTTTTCTTTTGTTACTCGAGTTTTTGGTGTCATATCTAAGAATCCATTGTCAAAAACAAGGTCTTACAGTTCTACCCCTAAGTTTTCTTCTAAGAGTGTTATGGTTTTAGTTCTTATATTTAGGTGATTTTGAGTTAATTTTTATGTATGGTATGAGGTATGGGTCCAATTTCATTCTTTTGCATTTATCCCAGCATTACTTATTGAAGAGGCTGTTCTTTTTCCATTGAATGGACTTGGCAGCCTTATTGAAAATCGGTTGACCATAGATGTATGGGTGTTTCTGAAGTCTCAGTTCTATTCCATTGATCTACATGTCTATCCTCATACCAGTACCGCACTGTTTTGATTAGCTTTATAGTATCTTTTGAAAATGGGACGTGTGAGTCCTCCTTTTTTCTTCTTTTTCAACGTTGTTTTGGCTGTTGGGAGCCCCTTGCAATTCCATATAAATTGGAGGATCAGCTTTCCCGTTTCTGAGAAAAGGCTGTTGGAATTTTGATAGGGATTGCGTTGAATCTGTAGATTGCTTTGGGTAGTATTGACATCTTAACGATATTAAGTTTCCAATCATGAACATGGGATGTCTTTCCACTTGTTTAAGTAATCTTTAATTTCTTTCAGCAGTGTTTTATAGTTTTCACTGTAGAAGTTTTTTACCTGGTTAAATTTCACCCAGTTAAATTTATTCCTGGGTATTTTATTCTTTTGGATGCTATTGTAAATAAGATTGTTTTCTGGATTTCCTTTTCAAATTGTTCATTGCTGGTGTATAAAAACACAACTGACGCAACAGTCTTTTTTTAAAAAACAAGTATTATTTTTCTGATTACGGAGGCATTTGTGTTGCATGTAAAAACAAAAATATTAGTGCAAAAGAGTTTAAAGTTCCCCCTTCATCCCACTTCCTAGAGAGAAACCAACATTACCAGATTGGCGTATATTCTTAAAGATTTTATTATTTTATCATGTAAACAAATGTTTCTACATGAAATCGTTTTATATATTCTGTTCTGCCCCTGGTTTTTTCGCTCTACTCTCTATGTATCGCATATAGCAGTAGAGGGGCATCTTTTTTAGTGACTGCACAGTAGTCTCTTGTATGCAGCAGAGAGGAAGGAAGGGCTAGTTTCATGGCTATGGCAGAACTGCTGTTTAGGTGTTTAGCTTTAACAAGCCTATTTTGGTTGAGAAAAGAGAGCATGACTAGCATGGGATGAAAGTGACTAAGAGATGCTTAGTCACTTCAACATAAGAAAAGAACAAGACTTTGAAGAAAGTCCAGCCTCAGCGATATGGGAAGCCAAGTCCGAAGTGAAGTTTCTATTTTCAATGGCAGAGCGGGGGCAATGACCTGATGTTTTAAGAATGAGGGGTCTGCTGTTAGCTGCTATGTTGTATTATGTGGCAGTAAAATATCTCACTAGCGCTCCTATGGCCTCCCCTTGCTAATATCCCCAACTACCTACTGCAGTCAACTACACACAAGAGGTTGTATGGTATTATTTGTAGAATCAAAGAAAAGGGCTGATGTAGTATTTCTGTCCACACTGGGCAGAGAAAAGAAGAGCAGTAAGAGCAGTAGGAGGCAGGACAGGAAAAAGAGCCAGGGATCACTCACTGGGGGCAGGAAACTGGTGGCAGGGGTACCTAGAGGAACCATGGACTCCCAAGAGCCCCCAGAGAGTTTGGGATGGATGCTGGGTTCTTCATCCCCATGGAGAAGAGATTTTGATCTGATTTTTAAAATCTCTCAAATGGCAGTATGACCCCTGCTGTTATCTAGACTATATATGGATGTACCATAATTTAAAGGAACACTGCTGGTGCAATGGTTAAGCACTTGGCTGCTAACTGAAAGGTTGCCAGTTGGAACCCACCCAGTGGCTCTGCAGGGGAAAGACCTGACCATCTGTTCCTATAAAGATTACAGTCTAGAAAACCCTGCGGCACAGTTCTGCTCTGTCACGTCAGGTTGCTATGAGTTGAAATCTACTTGTTGGCACCCAGCAACAACAAAACCGCCTTAATTTAACCAGTCCGTATTGATGGTCATTTGACGGCAATGGTAGTTCAGTTGTAGAATTCTCACCTTCCATGCAGGAGACCTGGGTTCAGTTCCCAGCCAATGCACCTCATGTGCAGCCACCACCAGTCTGTCAGTGAGGGCTTGCGTTGTTGTATATGCTGAGGTTTTAGTGGAGCTTGCAGACTAAAATGAACTAGAAAGAAAGATCTGTTAATCTACTTCCAAAAATTAGCCAGCAAAAACCCTGTGGATCAGAATTATCCGATCTGCAACCAATTATGGGGATGGCACAGGACCTGGCAGCAATTCATTCAATTGTGCATGGGTTCACCATGAGTCAGCAGCTGACTGGATGACAGCTAACAACAACACTTGATGGTCATTTAGATTTTTCCCATGTTTTCCCTCTTTATTATAGTTTTCACTGCAATGAAAATCTTGCATAGCTTTATGCCTGTTTTTAAACAGTTGATTACCATGGATTAATAGTAACAATGCCCCTCCCCCCCTTAAAAAATAGATTAAAAAAGACAAAACCCGGTGCCATCGAATCGATTCCGACTCATAGCAACCCTATAGGACAGAGTAGAACTGCCGCATAGGGTTTCCAAGGAGCGGCTGGTGGATTCAAACTGCCGACCTTTTGGTTAGCAGCTGTAGCTCTTAACCACTACGCCACCAGGGTTTCCAAAAAAAAAAAGATTAAGAATGTTTTTAAGATGATCCTCTTAGCAGTGGGAATGACTTGGGGCACATAGTTGCCTTGTGCTACTTCCATGATGTTGATTTCAAAGCAGAAACTGCATTTTCTTTATGATGGAGTGCCTTAACGGGATTCACAGTTTAAAAAAGCAACAGATGGGGACAGATTGCACGTGCAAGTGAATAAATGGCACATCCGTGTGATTTCCATTCTCACAGCTGGATTTATATAACACATTTCTGAAATCTGTTCTTCCCTTTCTTCTTCCACCACATTATGGATTATCTCGGGACTGCTCGTTATAGATGAGGTGGTTACCATTGACTTCTTTAATAAAGAAGAGAAAAAAGAAGCCTTGTTTTAGATGAGAAAGCTGTATATAGCATTTGTGGCTTATGAAGAAAATCAAATATGCTAAATAAGATTTTAGGTTTTTTTATTCGCCCTCTGGATTTTAGGTTTTAAACAGTGAACAAACCAATATCATCATGGAGTATTTTTGGCATTTTCTTTGTAAGGCTAGTGATTGTTCATTTTTGATCAGTATCCAAAACCAAATGTACAGATATGCACTTGATCTGTCAACTAATTATGATACTATTACTTTTATTATAGATATACAACATAGACTATATTCTGATATCTTATTACATTTCTAGTATATATAACGTTTTCAAAATGTTAATTAACATAATTTCACATAATTGTTAAAAATTCATGTCAAATAACTTTTCCCTTAAGGTTTCAGATGATGTTCTACTCCTTACAACAAAATGTCAGCAACAGCGAGAAAGGATGTACAAGAAACTGGTTTTTATCTGGAGTCTTGAAGATTTATCTTCCCCACCCCTCACCTCCCCACATAGACACTTTTTTTAACTGGAAACTTGCATCTTAGATATGAAAGGTACAAAAGAAAAAATAACCTGAAGAATTTTAAGGTTATAATTTAATCTGACAGTTTGGATGCAGTTAGCTATTGGGAAAAGAACAGCTACTACTGTTTAAGACTCATAATGTGATCCCTGGTTAAAAAAATGCATGTGGGTATTTCTCGAAATAAATACTGTAACATAAATGCAGAATCTGCTGTATCATCTGTTTCACAGTTTAGATATATGAGCTTTTCCTCTCTTTTTCTTTTTTACTCTATCAGTACTAAGTGATTATATTAAATAATCTATACTAACACTTAAAAAGTTTACAAATTATTTTCACTACAGCTGGTGAGAATTGGTTCAGTTCAGTGAACATTAACTGAACATTTACTATGTGCCAGGCACTGTGCTAGGCACAAAGAGTGCAAAACCCAACAAACAGCCCTTGCCCTTGAGGAACTTGGAGCCCAGGAGCTGTGAGAGTGGGGTGGGGAGTTTGCAGAACAGCCACAAGACAGATACTTCGATGTAATCTGGTAAGAGGTAATGAGGTAGAGCCCAAGGCACTAGGTGAGCCATCTTATACTTGGGGGTTTTGGGAAGCCATCTTGGAGAGGACAGCGTGTGAGCTGAGTCTTTAAGGAGGAATGAGAATCAAGTGAAGAGGCAAGCACACGAAAAACGTGAGATGCAGAGTGGCGGACATGAGGAGGGAGAATGATTAGTGAGTAGGTTCTGGCCTTAGTGACTGCCTGACATGTTGAAGAGGAAGAATGAAGAGCAGGCTGGGGGAGAAGAGCTGATGACTTCTGTTTTGGACTTGTGGGATGATGGAGTTGTCTGAGGGCCATCCAGTGAACTCCAGCTTGGAAGAGTGGTCGTGACTGGAGATGTGTAGATGGAGCATGTACATGATAGTCAGAACTAGAGAGTGGTTGACAACACGAAAGGAGACAGGACTGCTGGAGAACGTAAGAATTTTAGGAAGTCACTAGGGGAAGGGGCGTCCAGAAAGGAATATTAGATAGGAGACCCATGAGGCAGCAGTAACCTGGGAGCCAAGGCACTAAGGAATTTCAAGAATGGGGAGGTGGACAGCAGTGTCAAGAGCAGTGATGGAGTTTGTAAAGAAAACCACTGAAACGACACCTAGATTTGGCGGTATAGGCAGTCACTGATGACCTTTGGCAGTTTCAGGGGAAGTAGTAGGGGTGGATGCCAGATGCCTGTGAGGAGTGAATGGAAGACAAGGAAATGGAGATGCCATTTGTGACTTCTTATCCAACTCTGAAAATGTATACATCCTTTCTCCCCGTTGCTGACATTTTGTTGTAAGGAGCAGAATATCCTCTAAAACCTTAAAGGAAAAGTTATTGAGCTTTTTTTTTAGCAATTATGTGAAATGATGTGTATATGTGTGTATTTAATTTTAATTTTGCTTGCCCTATTATTTGTTTGTTTTCCTGTTTTTATCTCTCCACAAGCTCTTCCACTTTTGTTCATCCTCCTTTTTCACCATCCTTGCCTTTGGCCTTAAAAGCAATAACCATAACTAATTTGTAAAGTTCTTTGTAATTTACAAAATGCTTTCGCATACCATACCATGTTTAATATGCTCACTCGCTCTTTGAGGTGGTATTATTACTAATTTACAGTTGACTAGGATGGGGGCTCATCAGTCTTGGAGGAAGTACAGCCAGAATTCTCCTTAGAAGTGAGGATGACGAGACTTCCTTTCATTTACTTTGGACATATCATCAGGAGGGACCAGTCACTGGAGATGACATCATGCTTGGTTAAGTAGAGAGTCATTGAAAATGAGAGAGATCCCCCATGGGCTGGATTGACACAGCAGCTGCAACAGTGAGTTCAAACAGCAATGATTGTGAGGATGTCAAAGGACCAGGCAATGTTTTGTTCTGCTTTACAGGAGGAACCAAGAGGATGGAGGCCCAGACACATAGGATCCTAGATGCCTTTTAATTCAGCCCCTCCTTTTATATTAAGAAATCTGAGGCTGAAAGAGAATTAATGTCTTATCATCAAATTTCATAGCTATTTAGAAGGGTCCTAGCATGAGAAGCCAATCTCCTGATTTTCAATTCATGATTATAATTACAAAGGAGGGCTATTGCTGAGGTCCAGGAATCCTTGTTAGAACTAACAGGAAGAGCTTCCCACAGCCAAGCAAGGTCCTGTACCTTTAAACCATCCTGACTCACCCATGTGCTAATTGCTGGTAGGCAATGAAACCAAACCACAGACCTTAGAGCCTCATCTGTGGTTGCCTAAGTCTCCTTCGCTCTGCTCCCACTCATGTCCTCTGCTTATTTTCAATTCCTTTTCTGTTTCTATCTGGCTTCCTACCCTTAGATTTTTATCTCCTATTGGTGGACCTCTTCCTTTTTGCCTGAGCAGCATCCATTCTTACCTTTTCTATCGGCAGCACCTCCATACCATCCACTGGGGATGACCTGTGGCTAATTAACATATTCTGTTACCTTGGCTTCAGTGATTGGCTGGGAGAGTTGGGGGTGGGCTTGTGATCCAAGCCAGGCCAATGGGAATCAAATCTGGAAATAGAAGCTCTCTGCTGGGGCCCACATGGCCACCACCTGGAAAGAGCCTGTGTGAATGAAGCCCTGATAAGTGGGGTACCTGGGTCCTGATGACATCATCTGCCTGCTGGAATCCAGTCATGCCCAGAGCTGGAGTTATGCCTGAAATTTTCAGGTGCTTGAGCCAATAAAGTCCCCATTTAAGTTTAATTTGAGGCCAAGTATCTGGCAGTTGCAGAGCCCTGGTGGTGCAGTGGTTAACAGCTGGGCTGCTAACCAAAAGATTGGCAGTTTGAATCTACCAGCCACTGCTTGGAAACCCTATGGGGCAGTTCTTCTCTGTCCTATAGGGTCACTATGAGTCGGAATCGACTCAGTGGCAATGGGTTTGGTTTCTTTTTTTTCTTTTTTTAACCTGGCAGTTGTAGCCACAAGAGCCTTAACTAAATACTTTCTTCTTTTTTAGCCCTGTTTCTGTACTGTAACTTAATTTGAGTCACTGGGTTTGATCCTTGACATTCTCTAGGATTTGCCTCAGACCGATTCTGAGGCTCCTCTTACTCTGGGCTTCTTCAGGTACCTCACACCTTGCTGGTTCCTTCCCCAGGTCCTGGGATCCAAACCCTAGGCTCTGGTTGGTGTCACCACCACACACACGCACGCACACGCACACCTGTCCCCTCCCCAGTCACCCACCCTCCATGGGATGTTGTCTGGTCACAGTACAATGAGTTAGAGCTTCTAAGTTTATGAGCTGCCTATGCTTTGTTGGTATGCACTGATTATTGCTATTATTAGTAATGACAGAAGAAATATCTACCATTAATCCAGCACTTTTTATGTGCCAGGCATTGTGCTATGTGTTTTTGGCTCTTTATTGTGTTTAATATTCACAACAACTTTATGACATAGTATTATTACTCTTGTTTTACGGTTGAGGAAACTGAGGCTCAGAGAAATTAATATACCCAAAGACACACTCTTCAGGAAACAACCAGATGCTAGTTGGACTTCAGGCATAAGTTGACTATGCTGTTAGAATGCTGGGCTATTCATATAGTCATCTCTTCAATGAAATACATATACTGTGTGTCAGGGACTGAGCTATATGCCAAAGTACATAGTCCTGTGTTCATTCCTAATGTTGTTGTGGTTGTTATTAGCTCCATCTAGTTGGCCCCTGACTCACATTGATCCCATGCACAGTGGAACAAAATGCTGCCCAGTCCCGCACCATCCCCATGATCTGTTGTAGATCAGAGAGTTGTGATCCATAGGGCTTTCACTGGCTAATTTTCAGAAGTAGATCTCCAGGCCTTTCTTCCCAGTCCCTCTTAGTCTGCAAGCTCCGCTAAAACCTGTTCAGCATCATAGCAACACACAAACCTCCACTGACGGATGGGTGGTGGCTGTATATGAGGTGCCTTGGCCAGGAATCGAACCAGGAGCTCCTGCATGGAAGGTGAAAAATTCTACCACTGAGCCACCAATTCCTAGTGTGCTATTTAGTGAATTGAGAGGAAGCATAATCATGTAGCAGGTGCTCCATAGCGCATGGTTTATTTATCACATATGTCTCCATTTATACTTCTAGCTGTATTCTTGCTGAAGCCCCTGACAATTTGTGCCAGCCTCTTTCAGAACATGCACAGCTGCTTTCTTGCATTAACCCAGTCTGGTCTGTAGGTGGAGGGAACAAGGAAAAAAGCTAAGAAAAAGTATTTCTTCTGATTATAAAAATGACACATAGCCATTGTAGACAATTTGGAAAAAAATAGAACCATGTAGCAAAGAAAATAAAAGCCACCTTATAATCATGCCATTCAGAGATAATTGTTTTTAATGAAGGTATAAAATGGATTAGTAAAATGATACACTATCTTCTATTAGAAAAAATGGAAGTAGTTTGATATCAGTTTACTCTGTAAAAAATGGGGGAGGGGAGAAGTTGGCCCCCAGAGCTCCCCAGCTACCTCTGACATGTTTGAGTTGCTCAATTCAGTTACTGCAGATTTATGTCTTTCTGTTTGGCAGACACTCATTCTACAGAATTTGTCAGATGGTGCCCTGTGATGGCTCTATGATTATCCATCATCATTAGAAGAAAATGCTCCATAATCTGTCTGTATTAACTTTCACTATTTGAAAGGAATGTGAGTGCTTTGGAAGAGACCTCTCTAGGGAAGAGGATGAATTCTAACAGTAAACTTCAGTATCTGAATCTCTAATGCCAGGGGCAGAAAGAATGTAAATGACAGAAGGATATACTCCATGACATGGATTCCTTTTCTTTTTGCCTCTCTAGGGTACTCTTTAGGTCAGGCTGCTGTGGTTCCATCTTGATGCTTTAACTTTGCTCTCCAGGGTTGCTGAAGCCATATGGCACCTTTGTACAAATTAGAAAAAGACACCATTTCCTTCCATTGGGAGGAGGCAGCCCTTTTCCGCAATGTGGCCAGTGAACCAGAGGTGAGTTCTTGCTCACTTGCTTCCTTGACCAGGTGCTCTTGTTCACATGCACCTGTATGTAGTGGTCCTAGCTCTGCCTTTGTGGAGGCTGTAGTTATTCTGGATCTGGGTGATACAGCCCCAATTCCAGGTGGCCCCTGGGTATGTGGTTCTCAATTGAGCATACATTTATTGAGCTCTTACTGTCTGAGCCACATCTCCACAGAGAGTGGCTTGGACTTAGGACATAAGCCCTGCCTTTTCCTTGGTCACTGTCACCACCAGCTCTGAGTTACAGAGACTAGAACTTTAAACACATTTCTCTGAGTTTTGGCTGAATTTATTGGATGTAATTTTGTCTCCGGGAGCTTTGAAATATCGCTAAGTAATTATAAGTAACTATTCAGATTAACACAAGCTGCTAATATAGACAAGAACAGATCAGCTAGATCTTCCAAAGCAATGGCCGCATCTAAAATGTCACCTCTCGCTATTTCTAATGTCTTTTTTCATTTGAGGCTAAAGGCCACTTTCCTTCCACAAAGATATATTCTATTTCTTCTTTAGTGTTTGGTTCTTAAACTTACCAGGGCAACTTGGCTTCAACTCTTTTCCTCTTTTAAGTTAATCCTGGAGTCTCTCTCTTATAACTCCTACTATTTAACTCATATTTTCTTTGGTCTGGCAAGTGCAGATCTGGGCTTCTAGATATATAGGCATCCCTAGTTTTTGCTTTAGGTCCCTAGGTGGTGCAGATGGTTTGCCCTCAACTACTAATCTAAAGATTGGAGGCTTGAACCCACCCAATAGTACTAAAGAAGAAAGGGGCTGGCAATCTGCTTCCATTAAGATTACAGTCAAGAAAACCCTATGGAATAGTTCTGCACTGTAACACCTGGGGTTGCCACGAGTGAGACTTGGCTGGATGGCAGCTGACAACAGCAAGTTTTTGCTTTACCATATACTATTACCATGTGTGATTCCATTCCAACTCAAGGTGGTCCCATGTGTGTCAGAATAGAACTGCTCTCCAGATGATTTTCAACAGCTGTGATCTTTCAGAAGTAGATTGGCAGGCCTTTCTTTTTTCCGAAGCACCTTATAAAAACATGTGATGCCAATTACATTGTCTTAGAGGTAGTGGATGAGTTTTTCATGTTAAAAACAATCACTGTGCCATTATGCAAATGAAATGTAATTGTATAGAAATATGTGATTCAGAGTGAAGCTGAGCGTTTAAGTACAAATTCTTATGTTTTTGTCCAGTTAATACACTTTCAAAAATACTGGTAGATTGAAATTATTATCATCCAAGATATTATTGTCCCTTCACAAAAAAAGTACTGATTAGTATATGGCAAATGTGATTAAAAGTGTGCCCTGTAGAGCCACTTACTTGCTTTAGTACCTTGGGAAATGTTCTGAATCTCTGTGTCCCAGTTTCCTCATCTGAAAAATGGTGTCATGGATTGAATTGTGTCCTCCCAAAATATCTGTCAACTTGGCTAGGCCATGATTTCCAATATTGTGTGATTATCTACCATTTTGTCATCTGATGTGATTTTCCTACATGTTGTAAATCCTACCTCTATGATATTAATGAGGCAGGATTAGAGGCAGTTATGTTAATGATAAGGACTCAATCTACAAGATTAGATTGTATCTTAAGTCAATCTCTTCTGAGATATAAAAGAGAGAATCGAGCAGTGAGACATGGGGGCAGAGAGACATGGAGACTGCATACCACCAAGAAACAAGAGCCAGGAGAATAGTGCATCCTTTGGATCCAGGGTCCCCATGCTGAGAAGCTCCTCAACCAGGGAAGATTGATGACAAAGACCTTCCTCCAAAGCCAACAGAGAGAGAAAACCTTCCCCTGGAGCTGATGCCCTGAATTTGGATTTCTAGCTTCCTAGACTGTGAGAGAATAAATTTCTCTTTGTTAAAGCTATCCACTTATGGTATTTCTGTTATAGCAGCACTAGATAACTGAGACAAATGGAGATAATAACAGTACCACCATTCTGAATTGTTTCAAGGATTGAATTAGTTAATAAATGTAAGTGCTTAGAATAGGGCCTGGCACATAGTAGGAACTACTAGTATATTAGTATTAGGTATTACATGAAAAATAATATGATTATTTTCTGGAAGTCAAACAAAATTTAGGTATTTATTTTATAACACAGTATTACTTTTTCTTATGCTTTAGCCGAGCTAATTGTGATTAAACCCAACAAAGATAAATACCAAATGTTCAAATGTTTTTTTTTTTAAACAGAGTAGTGTTTTGTTTTGCAAACTTTTGGTAATTGAAATTCCCCTAGGACTTTTCTCTCTTGGGTAGGGTATGTTTGCTGTTAGAGTCAAGTTAAGCACAATAAATAGAACCTTAATTTTTCTTGCTTTTTCCTTTCTTTTTCCCATCTGCTTGTTGAGCTTCAGCTTCTGTGATAGTTTCTTAATCCCTGTGGCAAGAGCTTCTACTCTGTTTTGCCTCCTTCACAGCTTGTTTGCATTTTACTCTCTCTCTTCCTGAGGTAGGGCATCCAGCCCTCGTAGTTGGTGTCTTTTGAAAATTTAGCTCTTGACTTTTCAGCTTGTCTGTGCACATAAACAACCGACTGGTGCCAGTTTTCTCCCAGGCCCTTGGCAGAGGAAAGATGGCTGGCTGCACTGGGTCATGAATGCAGTTGGCTCTTCAGTGGGTGGCCAGAATTTTAGCCAAAATTTAGGAAATCCAACCTCTGTTCTTAACTATGCCAGTCTTTTCTGTTGCAACAATGGGTGTCATTATAATTCTGAGAGATTTATGAAGGCCATTTAATCTCGCTTTTTACACTACAGTAGCTATTTTAGACAAGTAATTCCTGAAATCCAAGGTCATGTGAACCATACACAGAATTATGTGAAGCGCTCGCTGCGAGACTCTTCCTGAACGGTCTCTAGGCTTGGTTTAGGAATCGTGGGTGAGGAAACAAAGAATTTATTTCTGGACTGCTAATCTGAGTCCATCATTGTCTGTCTTCATTTATAGGTGCTAAATTTTTCATGATGAGATTGTAAAACAGCTTAACATAAAACCACATTCAGTAATTTGTATCTTTATATCTGTTTTTGATGATTTCATTGGAATTAGTGTTGTTGTAAAGGTCTCTGGGTGACACAAATGGTTGTCACTTAGCTGCTAACCTAAAGGTTGATGGTTTGAACCTTCCAATAGCACAGATGAAGAAAGGCCTGGCGATCTGCTTCTGTAAAGATTACAGCCAAAAAAACCCCTATGGGGCAGATCTACTCTGTGACACATGGGGTTGCCATGAGTCAGAATCAACACTATTTCATGCAATGGGATGTTAATGAGCAATGAAAAGGAATGCACTATTGGTACATGCAACAACATGGATGAGTCTCCAAATCATTATGCTGAATGAAAGAAGCCAGCCAACAAAGAGTACAGACTGCATGATTCCATTTATAGAAAATTATAGAAAATGGAAACTATTCTATAGGGACAGAAAGAAGCTCAGTAATTGCCTGGGAACTGGGTGGAGTATGGGTGGGTGTGGAAGTTTACAAAAGGGCACAAGAAAACTTTCTGGAGTATGGATAGTTTCATTATCAAATTATACATATTAAATATATGCAGATTATTTATGTCAATTATAGTACAATAAAGCCATTTAAAAAAATGTAAAGGGGATAAAAATAAGATGTCAGAGATGCCAAAGAAATGGGACTGCCCTAACAAAGCCTTCTCACCACTAAGCTTCGAAACACTTCATGCCAAGGATGAGCAAGAGGCACTGTCATGGGTTGAATTATGTCCCCCAAGAAATGCGTGTATCGGTTTGGTTAGGCTGTGATTCCCTATGGACTTGGATATGAGTGATTCCAGCTCAGCCAGTGCTTGAGCATAACCATCCCTTGACTATCACTGTGGCTTTTCTTCTTCATTTGTAAATTGGACATAAATAACCTCTCTTCTTGTCTCCTGTGATCTTTTATTGAGTAAGGGAAAAAGAGGAGAGATCTCGAATGCAGCAACTTAGTTGCTTACTAAGAGTTCAGGCAGACTTCAGACAAGAACGCCTTGAAGTGGATGTGAGTAAAGTGTTCATTTCTTAGAAACGAATTAACATAATCTATTTGGAAGACAGGTCTATGTGTTGATGTAGTGTGAATATTTGTAACAACAGAGAGCATAGGTGTTTATGAGCTCAACAGGTTCAACTGTATTGTGTATGGGTTCCATTTTTGTGCATAGCTTCAATAGCTACTGAGATAAATTTAAATAAAATAATTTTTTGAGAACTCGTCTAACCCAAAATAAGTGAAATGCTAAATGCCAAGTACTTAAACTAATTAGATAGATGTTTGGAATAATTAAACTTTTTTAAGTTAGGAAAAACTAAGTTATTGAACTTTTCCTTAAAATGCTGAGTTCTGTCTGGGATTACAGGTTTCCAGAAGGACAGATAACAGAAGCAAGTCTTCTTTAGCTAACAGAAGATTTTATATCAAATGAAATAAATACTAAACATGTATTTGTTTTTCTAGAGAAGTGTTTACCAAGTATTAAAATACCAGTTCCTGTCAAGTTGATTCCAACTCATGGCAGCCCCATTGTGTTGCAGAGTAGAACTGTTGCTTCATAGAGTTTTCATGACTGTACCCTTTTGGAAGCAGATCACCAGGCCTTTGTTCTGAGGCACCTCTGGATGGGTTTGAATTGCCAACCTTTGGGTTAGTAACCAAGCCATTAGCCATTTGTACTACCCAGGAACTTTAATATTAAAATAGTAAATGATTATTTTAAACTATATTATAATTTACATAAAAACAGAAATAACAAAGTAATGAATTCGGCACATTCACGAGATTAAAAATTGACTCTACCAGAGGTAGAGGAAATCATACTCAGTTATACTTTGAGTAGCTTCCCATTCATATGGAGAAAGAATAAATTAGGAGAGTTACTGAGAATAATTATGATCATTACCGTTTCTTGCATGCCTACTTTGTGCCAATCACAGTGATAACCAAAACCAAGCCCACTGTCGTTGAGATGATTCCAATTTATAGTGACCCTATGGGACAGAGTAGAGCTGCCTCATGGAGTTTCTAAGGCAGTAAATTGCTACAGAAGCAGACTGCCACATCTTTCTCCCAAGGAGCTGCTGGTGGGTTTGAACTGTCGACCTTTTGGTTAGGAGCCGAACACTTTAACCTCTGCACCACTAGGGCTCCTCATCACAATGATAGGTACTTATATATTTTATTTCCAATTGTCACAAACATTCCTGAAAATGAAGAACTATTATCTCCATCATCCCTGACTCTACTCCCTTCATTCCAGGTTGTGCAAACTCATTCACACAAGACGTTTCACAAACGTTGATGTCAAACAACTTTTCTTTGTACCTCAGATCTAATGTTACTTTGTCCTGATGATAGTAACTGAGCAGAATCAAGACTCATTTTAAAATAATTATATCTAAAAGTCTTCTGTTTTTTATGTGGTCCATTTTTCTCCCATCGGCTACAGCATGGGATTTTGACTAACATATTTGGAATCATCTGAGAAGATCTTAAGCTCATCTGTCATTGTTTTTCCCCAGTGGCGGCTAAGATTGCATTAGTGGGCTTCTGCCAGAATAAACAGTCTGAATCTTTAGTGAGATCTGAAACCTAACTCCAAGTCATTTCTAAAAGACAAGTCAAGATGAGCCCCTCTCGTTTGCCCTTTGCAAAAATAGCTTCTGTCAGTTCTCTCAATCAAACCGATTTCTCCCACTGTGCCCGTTAAACTCAGAGAGAATATACAATTTATTGTTTTCTGAGCTTTTAATTTATGTGGGAAACAAAGAATTAACATGACTATTTTATAATTGTTCTGTGTTTATGCATTTATTAGACTGGTGGTCATATGGAATAAACTTTTTTTTTCCTCATTGATACTTGGGAAAAATAGTTTTGTAAGAATTTCAGGATGGAAAAAGACAGTAGAAAGTCAAGAGTGCAAATACTAATAACCATCACAAGTAAATATTATTTTTCTTTAGAAATAAAGATATTAGTTTGAGAGGGATTTGATCTGACATTTTATTTCTTCTGAACTGTGGCATTTTAGTCAGCTGATTTGACAACCATGAGTTTGGTTTTTTTGGTATGCTGGACGAAGGACCTCTAGTGGCGCAGTGGTGAAAGTTCTTGGCTGCTAACCGATAGGTTGATGGTTTGAACCCACCAGTCACTCCGCAGGAAACAGAGGTGGCAGTCTGCTTCTGTAAAGATTACAGCCAAGAAAACCTTATGAGGCAGTTCTACTCTGACCTATAGGGTCCCTGTGAATCAGTATCGACTTGATGGCACACAACAACATCCACTACTGGATAACTGCAGTTTCCATCCTAACCAAAGCACACTCTTCTTTTGCTGTTCATTTTGCTCCCTTTCCTCTGTCAGAAGCAATCTGCACCAACTTTCTGGCACAAACTCTGCCCAGGAAACAACTGGGGATAGAAGACAACAGAAGCAACACACCTTCTCCCTTCCTCCAATCTGTCCCTGCCCTGGGCTGGCCTGTGACTCTTTACTCCCTCCATTTTTCAACCTATTTAGTGGACTTGCTTCTGGCTAACGTTGTTATTAGTCTTGAAGCCTCCCTGTGCCTGGGGTTGTCTGCACAGCCTGATGTACATTTGCCCCTGGACACCTTGCACCTGTGCTGCCCGTGTCCATTCTGACTCATCCTGAACGCTGGGCTTTGCTCCTGGATATGCCCCCAGACAGGCAGCTGTCTGGCCAGTTGACCTTTCCAGATGCCAGTAAGTCTGGCTTCTCTCCTTCACACTCCATCCCTAGCCCTCAGAATTCAGACCATGACACACTAGATACCTATGTCCAAAGCCCTTTATCTGTTAGCTTTCTCCCAATTGATCCAGAGAGTCACAGCTTACCCAGAGCAATGGACACATACAACACTGAACACACACAGCACTGGGGGCTTCTGCTCACCTTCAGTTGGGGACACGGCTTGTGTGTATTGTGTGTGTTCGGTGTAAATGAAGTTTTATTGTTTTATGAGCTTTTAATTTATGTGGGAAACAAAGAATTAACATGACTATTTTATAATTGTCCTGTTTTTATGCATTTATTAGACTGGTGGTCATATGGAATAAACTTTTTTTTCTCATTGATACTTGGGCAAAATAGTTTTGTAAGAAATTCAGGATGGAAAAAGGCACTAGAAAATCAAGAATGCAAGTACTAATAACCATCACAAGTAACTATTCTTTTTCTTTAGATGTACACTGAACACACACAACACTGGGGGCTTCTGCTTACCTTCGGCTGAGGACACGGCTCTTCAGCAGGCTGTCTGGCTTTCCCACCTTCTGGGTTCCTGAGATGTTCTTCTTCTTCCACCATAGATCAGGACTGAGAGTATCACTCTATTTAAAAGCCCACTTTTTCCCCCCGCCAAATTGAGACCATCCTGTTTCCCTTGGTTTGGGTCCAATCCTCAAGCCAGAGGTACCCGCCTCCCCATGATGATTATGATCAGCCTGGAGGTCAAGTTACCGAATCATACCTATCTTTTTTAAGTTTACTCATTGTTCAACATTTTGTACATGTTGTTCACAATATTAGCTACTAACATTTATTGAAAGCATATTATATGGCTGATAATGTACTAAACTTTTAACAGACATTATCTGTTCCTCATAGTCAGTCTAAGAGTAGGTATTACTTCCCCCATTTTACAGATGGTGAAACTTAGACTTAAGGACTAGTAGGTTATAGGTTTGCCTGACTCCATGGCTTTTATTTTTTATTATTCTGCTGTATGTGTTTGTATGTAGATGTGTGTGTATGTGTGTGTATGTGAATTAAGTATACATGTGTATGTGTGTATGTGTGTGTGTATAATATATATGTATGTATGTATACATATATATGGAGAGAGAGCCCTGGTGGTTAAAACATGATGTACTGCCTATTTTCTGGTATATACCTAGTGCAATACAATATTCAAAGAGAAGTTTTCAAACAGTTTTAAAATTATGTTTTATGTGAAAGTCATTTAGAAATTACCCTGTGAGGGAGAGGAGCCAGGAGTCCTGGGCTCCAGTCCCAGCTTTGCCTCTGCCCAGCATGAAACTTCAGAGTCAGAGTTTCCTTCTGTAAAGTGGGTGGCCGGCCACCAACCACAACAGCAGGGCACCATACTTCCTTTGCTATGACACAGTTCTCCCTTTAGGGCTTTTTAAAATGCCCACCATCCATCATTGCTGCCACATTGCAAGCTCTGTGTGGGCAGTGACTGGTTCAACATTGTGTCTCCAATTTTTAGCAGAGTGCTTGGAATCATGTAGGTGCAATAAGTGTTTATGGAATGATGATGAACGACCGTTCATAGTGTTGGAGGGTAGAGTTTGGCCTGAACTCAAGAGCGAGGCCAGAGGACATGGCAAGGTCCTTGCTTCCTTAATGTCAATGGAATCTGAGAAAGAGTAGCTTGGCTTGGGGCTAGAAGGAGAGTTCAAACAGAAAAATAAAACCAACTTCTGGAGAAAGGCAAAGGAAGGGCAGGAGCTGGGGAGACATGAGATACACTAAAAGATAAGTTCCTCAAGGGGAGGGATTTTTGTGTTTTGTTCTCTGCAGAATTCCCATGTCTAGAAACAGTGCTCAGCACATAAAAAGCAAAACAGAACAAAAAAAACAGTTGCTATCAAGTTGACCCTGACTCGTGGAGACCCCATGTGTGTCAGTGCAGAACTGTGTTCCTTAAATTTTTCAATGGCCTTTTGTTATGGATTGAATTGTGTCCCCTAAAAGTGTGTGTCAACTTGGCTAGGCCATGATTCCCAGTATTGTGTAATTGTCCACAATTTTGTCACCTGATGTGATTTTCCTGTGTTGTAAATCCTGTTCCTATGATGTTAATGAGGTAGGATTAGCGGTAGTTATGTTAATGAGGCAAGACTCAATCTGCAAGATTAGGTTGTGTCTTAAATCAGTCTCTCTGAGATACAAGAGAGACAGATGAGCAGAAAGACATGAGGAGCTTATACCACCAAGAAACAAGAGCCAGGAGAATAACACGTCCTTTGGACCTGGGGTCCCTGTGCTGAGAAGCTCCTCTACTGGGGAAGATTGATGACAAGGACTTTCCCCAGAGCCAAAAGAGAGAGAAAACCTTCCCCTGGAGCTGGCACCGTGAATTCAGACTTCTAGCCTCCTAGACTGTGAGAGAATAAATTTGTTTGTTAACACCATCCATTTGTGGTATTTCTGTTACAGCAGCACTAGATAACTAAAGACATCTTTCCTCCAAGGTATCTCTGAGTGAAGTCAAACATCCACCCTTTTGGTTGGCAGCTGAGTACATTAATGTTTGTACCACCCAGGGACTTTGTCCAGCGCATAGTAGGCAGTTAATAAATATTTATTTATTGAATGAATGAACAAATTGTGGGTCAGGGTTCTTGGCTCCAAGAACCAACCCTGGCTGACTTAAGCAAAAAAAAAAAAAAAAAAGAAAGAAAGAAAAACAAAAAACATTTTTTAGGAAGAATATAGAATAGTTCAAAGAATAAACCTGAAGGTCAGCTAATCAAGCCTGGCAAATTGAGCAGCAACCAAGGCGAGTAGCCAGGCAGATAGAACCATGGCCAAGATCATGTCACAGGGATGAATAAACAGCTAAGGGCACCATTGCTGGCACTGCTGCTGCCAGACACTGCTGAACTTGGCACTGCCACCCCGGGGTCATCAGCTGTGGCGCCACTGGACTCTTGACTCCACTGCCCTTGTGAGTCAGTTCTCACTGACCCTGTGTCTTGACTTTACTTCTTTGAGGCTCCAAGTCCCAGGCAGGCATATCTGACTGGCTGAACCATGGTGGATTGCCTGATCATTAGTTGCCAGAAAGTCTGAGAGAATGAATATTTGTCCTCCGTCAGCAGAGGGGGCCATACTGCCATCTGTTTTAGGATTTCTCTTCAAATAAGGGAAACCTTGGTGGTGTGGTGGTTAAGAGCTGCGGCTGCTAACCAAAAGGTCAGCAGTTCAAATCCACCAGGCTCTCCTTGGAAACTCTATGGGGCAGTTCTGCTCTGTCCTATAGGGTTGCTGTGAGTCAGAATTGACTTGACAGCAATGGGTTTGGTTTTGGTTTTCTCTGAATATGACAGTTATTCAATACTGGATAGCCAAAAAAGCTGAAAGTGTCCACTATAGGGGGACCAGACAGAAACAATTCAGAACCTAGGAATGTATTTTCTTATCTGTTTGAATTTTTATATTAATGATATAATAAATGCTCACTATAAAAATTCAAGCAAATCAGAAGAGTATAAAGTATAAAATTTCAGTCTGTTTCCTATTTCCCTATCCCTATTCCATCTGGCCATTGATGGCTCAGTGGTAGAATTCTCGCCTTCCATGTGGGAGACCTGTGTTCACTTCCTGGCCAACACACCTCATATGCAACCACCACTCATCTGTCCATGGAGGCTTTCGTGTTGCTATGATGCTGAACAAGTGTCAGCAGAGCTTCTAGACTAAGACGAATGAGCAAGAAAGGCCTGGCAATCTACTTCCGAAAATCAGCCAATGAAAACCCTATGGATCACAATGATCATGGAGATGGTGCAGGATCGGGCAGCGTTTTGTTCCATTGTGCGTGGGGTTGCCATGAGTCAGGGGTTAGCTCAACAGCAGCTGGCAACAACATCTTCAGTGAAAACATGTCCTTATACACTTCTCGAGAAACTTCTTGGATAAGAATTGTTTCTTAAACTGGATTTCATAGCTGTTTCTGTGTGCATGTAATTTATATATAACACCTGTAGTCTAATATTTTTTTCTCGGGAATAAAGTGGTTGCTTGGACTCTCGAGATCCAGCCATGTGTGGTGTTGCTTCTAACTCCCAGGAGGGGGCTACCTACCAAATAAAGCGTAAGCAGACTGGCTTTCAGTGCTGTTGGCTTTGCACATGCTGTGTTAAATATTACAGGATGTTTTTTGCTTGAGCAAGATCAGGTCTGTGATGGTATCTGTCATTTTGATGGGCATATTTGTCCCTAGTCCCTAAGTGGTACAAATGGTTAACATGCTTGGCTGCTAAAGAAAAGATTGGAGGTTTGATTCCACCCAGAGGTGCCTTGGAAGAAAGGCTAGGCAGTCTACTTCTGAAAAATCAGCCATTGAAACCCTATGGAGCACAGCCCTTCTCTGCCACACATGGTGTCACAATGAGTCAGAGGCAACTCTCAGGCAACCGATTTACTAGGTTATTAGTTTCCCAGTGCTGCCGTAACAAAGAGTCACAAATGGGGTGGCTTATGGGAGCAGAAATATATTCTCTCACAATTCTGGGGGCCAGAAAAACAAAATTTGGTTCTGTTGGAGGGAAGGTCCTTACTCTGCCTCTGCCCTGACTGACTGGAGTTGCTGAGGGGACAGCCTCTGGTTCAGAATGTTCCCTGTGTAGAGTTTTGCTCTCCTTAAAAAAAAAAAAAAGAAAGAAACCTGAAATAATACTTTGCTGAGGTTTTAAAGAAATAAAGTTTTATAATAAGCTCGTCCTCAGCTGCCTGCCGGGGAAGTTAGTTCTGGGTGTGTGGCTATTAATTTTTCTTGTGTTGGCAGTTGGCTGGTATTTAATGTCCAGGAAGCAGCACTGAGGTGCCACACAGTGGTGGGGCAGTGCAAATATAAGACATTTTGTATGAGATACTTTCGCAGAAAGATCAGAGAGTTGTTACTCAAATAAGTAATTTGCATTTTAACAAAGTAGGACTGGTAATAGTTACACAACTTGACTAATAGAACTGATATAACTAAGCTGTACAACAGAAAAAAGGACAAAATGGTAAACATAGTGTTATATATAATTTCACAACAACAGCAGCCAAAAAAAAAGATCTGAATTTGTTGATACTGTTTAGATACAGCTAAACACCTCATGGAATTAGATTTCTTGGTTCGAAGGTTTAGGGTCATGGCTTCGTGTGCCTATCCAGTCAACTGGCCCAATGTTTTTAGAGTTTCTATTCTACCTCCTAGTTTGGTGAGTAGCACGTGGGGTCTTAAAGGCTTGCAAGTGGCCACCCAGGATACAATTGGTCTCTACTCACTTTGAGCAGTAGAAGAAGACAACCCAGGAATTGGAGAAGAAAATGGATTGCAGATCTGATTGTCTTCATGAATTACTACCTCCTTTGCCATGAGAGCACAACAAATGGTTGGTGCCTGACTACAATTACTGAAAGTTTTGATCAAGGGCCCAGTGGATGGATCCTGATTGAAAGGAGAAAAACCGTTGGAGAGAAGGTCAAATTCTTACAGAAACCAGATGTACTGGACCCACTGAGACTGGAGGAACCCCTCAATCTATTGTCCTGAAATAATCTTTAAGCCTTGAACTGAAACTGCCCCATGAAGTCATCTTTAAACTAGAGTTTAAATTATAGAGAATTATAATTATAAAGAATTGTAAAGAATTCTTTACAATTCTCAACTATAAAGAATGTCAGCCTTGAACATTGTGCTATTTTAAAGAATCATATATCTGATATCAAACTGACAGCAGTAACTCTAAAGCACAGATGAGAACTTTAGGGGACACAGAGCAGAAGTTAACAGTGGTGAAGCAATATGGGTAGAGATAGTGAGGATGCTAATACAATGTGAAGAATGTAACCAATGGCATTGACCTGATCTGTACATGTAGAAATGGTTGAATGGGTGTATGTTTTGTTGTATATATTTTCACCAAATAACAACAAAGTAGGACTGGTTATTGTTAAAAATCTTGTATGTAAGAAATGACTGAACCATATGTTATAGCTGTACACAGAATAATGTATTTAAATGAGGTTATATAAATGCATTTCAGTTTGTTACGTGGCTGACCTGAATCAGTCATCAAGTATGGCCCCAAAATAGGGCCTCCAGTTGGTATCCAATGTGACCTCTCAAAAGCCTGGAAGGAGCAGCCAGCACCCCAAACCAGCCTGCTTTGCTCTCTGTTGTCACGAGCCAGGTCTCTGTCAATGAAAGATTTTGTGTATGCAATTTTTGAACAGTGCCATGTATTTCTTCTTTGCCTAACAACTAGTACACAGTATTTCTACACAGAAGGGATCAGATACGATATGATTCTGATGTGACGTCCAGGATTCCCATACAAAGCCTTGATGTTTGATGCCATATTAGTACCTAAACTGGTTAACAGTTCTGTTTCACACTCATGAAATGAGATAAACTTTAAGTTTGTTTGATAGAATCTAATGAATAGATATGGATGGATAATTAAAAAATGTGGATTAATTGAGATAATTCCATTTGGAATCACAGCCAAAATATAAAGTCAGCTGTTATTCATTTGAAAACATGGGTATTTTGAGTATGATAACAGAGAAGGGCCTTCATTAAAAAAAGAAAAAAAATGTTATTTCACAATACGTGATTATAGTAAAGCTGTAAAGAATACGATGAAAGTCATAATATTTTGTTTATGCAAAGGAACATTGGCTCTTTAAAAGAAAGTACCAGTTCAAGTGACAACATCTAAAAGTAGAAGAAAGCAATGAACTTTGATATTTGAATTTGAATTTAATTTGCTCTTGCCTAGGTGCCTTGGCAACTTGATATGTTTTGACAAACAATCCTCAGTAGACTAGAAATGTTGTAAAAATCAGTATCAGATGAATCTGTTAAAGTAATACCCTTGTTTTGTCAGAGCAGGAAGTGAACGATTTTGTTGTGTCCCCAAGGAGAGGCTAGACCACAACTGGGGCATTGAAAGGGTCAGCAGTGGTCCAAGGAAGAGAATTAGAGGTCAGCTGCAGAAAGAGGAAGCAGAACTGTGGTGGCCACAGTGACAAGATGGATGGATGGTGGGGTGGTGGGGGGGGGGGTAGGTGGGGGGTGGAACTGTGGGAAGCAGCAGGGGACCATCAGTGTCTAGAGAGGGCACCTGGGAGGGGGAGAGTTTCGAGGGGAAGTTGTGGCATTGCTAATTCTAGTCTTTCCTATGAGCATACCATGAGCTAGGTACTTTACTGAAATCTTACAGACTTTCAGTACAGCCACAGGACTCCACTCCTAGGTATTTACCCAAGAGAAATGAAAATACATGTTCACATAAAGTTTTGTATACTAATATTCCTAGCAGCTTTATACATAATAGCCAATAACTGACAACAACCCAGATGTTCATCAGTAGGTGGTACATAGAATACTACTCAACACAAATAAGGAATAGACTACTGATACACGCAGCAATATGGATAAATCTCAAAATCATTATGCTGAAATAAGTTAGACCTCCCCTGCCCCACCCCAAAAGAGTATATACTTTGTGGTTCCATTTATATAAAACTCAAGAAAATACAAACTTTCTGTCTTTAGTGACAGAAAACAGATTGGTAGTTGCTTGCGGATGGAGTGGAGGAAGGGATGGATTGCAAAGTGGCAAGAGAATGTTTGAGGGTGATGGAAATGTTCAATAAATAGATCGTGTTGGTTTTACAGGTATATTCATATGTCAAAACATACTGAATCGCACATTTTAAATATGTGCAGTAATTGTAAAAACAATTCTAAAACAAACAAAAACCAAGAAAGAGAACAGGCTCCATTATACAGTAAGTGCCCAGTGAATGTCAGTTGTTAATAATAATAATACTAATAAGAAGTGGTAGGCACTATAATTATTCCCATTTTACAGATGAGGAAACTGAAGCCCAGAGAGGTTAAATAACTTGCCCAGTTTCACACAGCCAGTCAGTGGTGAGTCCAGGATGCAGTTGGACGTTGAGACCAGAATCTCACAGTAGGAGAGAGTGTGTGAAGACAGAGCTAGAAGAATGAGCAGGTCCAGAGAGAGGATCTTAAGAGGCAACCTGTCAGAGCAGTGGGAAGTGGAGAGCAGTGGGCATGAAAAGAAGAGCTTCCACCGAAAACATTTTTGGGCATTCTCTATCAAGTACAGGAGCCTGCCTTTTCTCATTCAGTATCTTTAAAAACAGCTTTATTGAGATATGTCACATACTATACAGTTCACCCACTTAAAGTTATAATTCAATGGGTAGAGTATATTCACAGAACTGTGCAACCATTATCACAGTTTAATTTCAGAACATTTCCATCACCCCAAAAAGAAACTCCTCTCCTGTTAGCACTCACTCCAGTTACAGGCTCTTGCCTCCACCGCACCCTAGGCAACCACTAATCTACTTTCTGTCTGTATAGATTTGGCTATTCTGGACATTCTATATAAACGGAATCATACAATATATGGTCTTTTACGACTGGCGTCTTTCACTTGGCATGTTTTCAAGGTTCATCCATGTTATAACATGTACCAGTACTTCACTTTTATGGCCGGATAATATTCCATTGTATGGAAATACGACATTTTATCTATCATCAGTTGATGGGCTTTTGAGTTATTCCTTCTTTTTAGCTATTAAGAATAATGCCGCTATTGTCATTCAGTTTTGTTTAACTTCAGACTGAATTGATGGATTTTTTATTATTTATTATAAGTGAGAAATATAAATAGCTGAGCAATACTATGCATTTTTCCTCCAGGGTGGGTCTTGAAAGTAGCCCTGGTGGTGCAGTGGTTAAAGTGCTCGGCTGCTAACCAAAAGATTGGCAGTTTGTACCCACCAGCTGCTCCGCAGGAGAAAGATGTGGCAGTCTGCTTCCATAAAGATTTACAGCCTTGGAAACCCTATGAGGCAGTTCTACTCTGTCCTATAGGGTTGCTATGGGTCGGAATCAACCCGACAGCAGTGGGTTTGGTTTTTTTTGTTTGGGTGGGTCTTGAATGATTGGAAAATTTGTTGTCCTTCATGTTTAAAAAGCACAAAGCACAAAGAGTTTTAATCTTTTACAGACATATAATGAAATATTTATGGCTGAAATAATATGTTAGGGATCATCTCTAAAATAATCTGTTGGGGGAGAAGTGGGTGGGGATATAGCTGAAACAAGACTGGCTTTAGTTTACAGTTGTTAAGTTGGATGATGGGAACTGGGAGTTCATTATAATATTCTATCTAGTTTTCTGTATGTTTGAAAATTTCTGTAATTATCAGTTGAAAAAAGGAATTTAAAAACATAGCTTTGATGTTTCAGAATTTAAATACACAACTTTGTTGTTATAATGACAGCGTTATAGGCAGTGTCTTAGTTTTTTAGTGCTACGGTAACAGAAATATCACAAGTGGGTGGCTTTAAAGAACAAAAATTTATTTTCCTACAGTTCAAGAGGCTAGAAGTCCAAATTCAGGGCATGACTCTACTGTTTCAGCTTCTAGTAGCCTGCAATCCTTGCAGTTCCTGGGTTTGTAGAGTCATCTTCCTCCATTGTCATCAGATAACATCTGTCTTCCCCGGTTTGTGCTTGCTTGTCTCTGTGTCTAGGCTGCTTCTTCTATCAGAAGTGATTAGGTTTAGGACACATCTTACACTGACATGGCCTCAGTAAAAATAACAAGGAAACCTTATCCCCAAAGGGATCACATCCACAGGTATAAGGATTGGGATTCCAATACATATTTTCTGGGTGGGGAGGGCACACTATTCAATCCATAATAGGGAAAGAAGGGAATTATTTATGGCTAGGGACTGGGAGCCATTACACCCCAATTCCTTAACATATAGAAAGAGCAGACTCTTTTTTATTCCTGAGTATAACCAAGACCCCTCCAAGATTTATATTAAGTGGTTAGCAATGGGAAACCCTGGTGGTGTAGTGGTTAAGAGCTACTGCTGCTAACCAAAAGGTCAGCAGTTCAACTCCACCAGGTACTCCTTGGAAACCCTATGGGGCAGTTCTGCTCTGTCCTATAGGGTCGCTATGAGTCGGAATTGACTTGAGGGCAGTGGGTTTGGGTTTTTTTTTTGTTTAGTCAGCAATGGGGTAAGGGGCTTCATGACACCCAGCTGGAGAAGCTGAGACATAGTGACACTCAACAAAGAAGAGAAAGTGGACCTTACGGTCATAAGTTAGCAAACTTCAAGAAGAGTGTGAAAGGGATGTGTAAAACAACAATTTGAAAGAGGTCATAGTATCTGTTAACTTAAGATCTATTAAGTGGTTACAATATTTGTCCAGGAGAAGGCAACACTGAAGACCTATAAGGTAGTCACAGTCTTTGCCCAGAGGAGTAAACCATTAAGTTTAGATCTTTAGCTTTTAGAATATTGACATGAAGCTCGCTTGATAATGGACATGGCTTTTATTCTGCCCCATCCCCTCCTATGAATCCACAAATCTACACATTAATACCTAAGAGTCCTCAGACTATGAACAAGCTTTTCCCTGGATTGTAATTGTTCACCATGATTGTAGGAGACCTTTGAAGGAGATGGCAGTGAAGAGCAGTGGGGAAGAAGGATGAATCTGGAAAGCAACATGGAGCTACCAGTATTAGCAAGGTCAAGACTGTCACAAAGCCTGCACCCAAAAGTAGCCTAGTGGTTTCTAGTTTATACCAATGGCCCTGGGGTTATTTATTCTACATCTTTACACTGTACTTTGAAATTTTGTTGTGATCTTCACTGAATTGGTTATGGAAGTCACTGGGTAGTTTTTCAATTTTTAACTTTTATAGTATGTGACTTAAAGTTCTGTTGATCTTGAGGGGCACTGATATTCTTGTGCTAAGGCATTAATAACCTGTAATATTTAGATGACACTACCTAGCTTGTTGAAAGTGAAGAGAACTTGAAGTACTTATAGATGAAGATCAAAGACTACAGCCTTCAGTATGGATTATACCTCACCATAAAGAAAACAAAAATCCTCACAGCTGGACCAATAAGCAATATCATGATAAGCAGAGAAAAGAATGAAATTGTCAAGGATTTCATTTTACTTGGATCCACAATCAACACCCATGGAAGCAGTAGTCATGAAATCAAATGACGTGTTGTGTTGAGCAAATCTGCTGCAAAAGACCTCTTTAAAATCTTAAAAAGTACAGATATCACTTTGATGACTAAGATGTGCCTGACCCAAGCCATGGTCTTTTCACTCACCTCATATGCATGCAAAAGCTGGTCAATGAATAAGGAAGACCAAAGAAGAATTGAAGCATTTGAATTTTGGTATTGGTAAACAGTGTTGAATATACCATAGTAGACTGCCACAAGAATGAACAAATCTGTCTTGGAGGAGGTACAGCCAGAATGCTCCCTAGCAGGGAGGATGGCAAGACTTTGCCTTACATACTTCGGACCAATCAGGAGGGACCAGTCCCTGGAGAAGGACATCATGCCTGATAAAGTAAAGGGTTAGTGAAAAAGAGGAAGACCCTCACAAGATGGATTGACAAAGTTGCTACAACAATGGGGTCAAACATACCTACTATTGTGAGGATGGCATAGGACCAAGCAATGTTTCGGTCTATTATACATAGGGTTGCTATGAATTGGAAACAACTTGATGGCACCTAACAACAACAACAACAAGTCATTGGTAGAGTTTGAATTAAAACTCTCATCTCCTGATCCCTAGTTTTTCAGTTATCCCACATGGCCTTGTTGTTTGCACAGATTGTGTGATGGTTTTGAGCTGGTTGGGGCTGCAGACAAATTGTGCTAATTTATGGTGGAAATTAAAAATCAAATCAACACATTTGATTGATAATGTGCAGTCATCATCATGTGCTGATTGATGGCTGCAGGGTAATAGTTACCCCACATATCTCCATTCTTCTCCCACCTTGGCACATGGGCGTATTTTGCATTCAAGTTCACCAATTTGATGCCTTTCCTGGCAAGCTTGGGCTGAAAGTACAAATGCTACATTTTGGGATAATGTGAAAAAAGATACATGGAAACACAGAGTGGTATGAAAAGCATGTTCTTAATTAACAAAATTGAATCAGATAGGAATTTCTTGGACAGGTAAGAGATGGGTGATGTTTTTAATCTGGGAGTGATTATGAATAAGTCTTAAGATACATTTTAATATCAGGCTTTATAAGAAACTTTTTCAAAGTGCCAGGTGAGTTAAAGCTTAATCAAGCAGGGTCACGTGCGTATCGTTTCCAGTAAGAAAACACTGTTGGTATAGTTTTTAATTCTCACATGACTAATGTAATGTAACATGTAAAATCTACTGGGGAATCTGACAAGTTTGCAATTAAGTTTGTGGTCTTTCAAAATAATTTTGCCTATTAAACATGTCACCAAATTGTTTGGTAATAATTGGAATAAAATGCTGTAGAGGAAACATATTTGGGAGTAAGTACAAATAAAGGTTGATGAGTGAAAAATGTGACCAAGACTGATGTACAGAATACTGGTAAAATCTATCTTCTAGCTCCTTGAAGGAAGAGACAAGCATGAGCCAAGCCTGGGAGGCTGTTTGTACAGACTGAGCAGTTTGGGTGGTTAGTGTGTGGGGAGCTTGGTATGTGGCGAGGGACAGTAGACAGTAAGGATGAGTTCAGCTATAAGTAGTAGAATACCCAGTTCATAGTGGCTTATGGCTTGGTTACTCAGAGTGTGGTCCTTCAACAGCAGCATCACCCGGGAGCCTGTCAGTAGTATAGATTCTTCAGGTGCACCTCAGACCTGCTGAGTCAGAATTTTAATAGGCACATTTCTGGTTTAGGCAATAAACACATTTAGATATCTCACTTAATAAGGCATCCAGAGGTGGTTCCAGAGTGACTAGATCTACTTCATCAGTAACACAGGCTTTTCATCTCATTCCACTCCACCATCCTTTGTTGTTGTTGTTAGTTGCTGTCCAGTCAGCTCTGACTCATAGAGACCTTATATATAACATAATGAAACGTTGCCTGGTCCTTCACCATCCTCATGATTGTTGGTATATTTGAGTCCATTGTTGTGCCTATTGTGTCAATCCATCTCATTGAGGGTTTCCCTCATTTTTGCTGATGTCCTTTTCTAGCACTGGTCTTTCTTGATGATATGTCCAAAGTAAGCAAGCAAGCTGAAGTCTTGCCATCTTCACTTCTAAGGAGCTTCTAAGGTGGAAACCTGCATCCTTAGCATGTTGACTTTGGCCTTTTGGTTTGTACCCTCAGCTCCTCATATAACTGAGTTCCAAGCAGGAAAGAAGGAGCAGACTTCTGATATCTTGTTGGCCAGAACTGGGTCACATACATCACTTGGGAAGAGGAATGGGATTAACATGACTAATTTATAACTTTTAGTCATTCAGTAGGAAAATTGATTGCCTACTATGTGCCAGGAGCCCTGGTGGTGCAGTGGTTAAGAGCTCAGCTGCTAGCCAAAAGGTGAGCAGTTTGGATCCACCAGCTGCTCCTTAGAAACGCTATGGGACAGTTCTATTCTGTCCTATAGGGTCGCTATGAGTCGAAATTGACTTGAGGGCAATGAGTTTTGGTTTTACTGTGTGCCAACTCATGAACATCCCTTGGTGCTAAAAACCTGAGATCAAGGGTCTCCGTCCGTTCCCTGAACAAAATTAGAGTCCTGTCAATAAAACAAAAAGGGGAAAATGGTTATTAGGTAGAAATCAATGTTTGCCACAAATAGGTTGAGGCCAGATTTAGAAGGGTCTTGGAAGTCATGCCAGGAAGACTTGACCGAGTAGTCACTGGGAAATCAAGGTAGTGACAAAATGTACCCTTAAACCTGGCCATGTGGAGGAGGGATTGAGTGCAGTAAGGAGACTTTTGCAGTGGTCCAAGTGAGAGATGATGAAGGGCTGACCTAGGGCTGTGGCAGGCGGAATGGAGAGAAGGGGACATATTTGGAAGGCTTCTCTGAGGCAGAAGTCTCTGCTTGCTGACTCTGCATGTGGGCGGTGAGAAAGAGGGAGGACTCAGTGATGATTCACCAAGACTTTGGTGGAATAACTCACTCAGCTGTCTAACATTAGTTGACATTAAAAAAAAAAGTTATGTTTTTAACACATATATGATTACATGATACAAAGCTTTGTAACCTAGATTTTCCACTCAGTGTATCATGAACTGATATCTGTATCAGTACGTATTGACCTATCACTTCCATCTTTAACTCAGTTTTTATTTTTATTTATTTGAAAATTATTGTAAAACATAAGAAAGTTAAAAGCCACCCACAACTGGATAAGTTTAAGAAACTATAAAAAGTGAAAAAAGAAAGTTCTCCCCCATCATGCTACTGGAATTAATCACTGTTTCCAATTTGATGTATGTGCCTCACTGAATTTTTTTTCCTAAGGTAATACAGATAAATTGATACATTCCTATAAACATACATATCTCCCTCTTTCTCTGTCTATAATCATGCTATTCATATTAGTCTGTAGCACGTGGTTTCCATTGTTACCTCTTTTCACAAAATCCCTGCCTTTTATTTATCCTGGGAAGCCTGCGTTTCAAGAATGACCAGTGTTAACTATAAGAAGGCTTTACCTCAAAGTTTATACCTTTTGTTTTTCTATTCATGTACATAGATTACAATACAGTCTGCTTCTAATGAATGTCTTCCATACTATGTCATTTAAAGTTTTGTTTTGTTTGTTGTCTGTCTTTTTATTAGGATATAAGTTTCATGAGGGCAGGGATTTTGGTTTGTTTTGTTCACAGATGTGTTCTTTCCTACAGCCTAGATGGTACCTAGCCCCACATAGGTGCTCAATCAGTATTTGCGGATGAATGAATGCACGTCCAGCACATTATCCTCACTGTGCTTTGCTTTAATCAACTTAAAATCCTAAAATCCCCAAATGGCTTTTCTCTGTACTGCCATTCTGTGTCTTTTCTCCCTTAGCGTGTATAGTGTGCTTAGGGGTGCTGACTAATTTTAGTAATAACCTAAAGAAAATGAGAGTACAGTAATGAATTCCCTCAGAGAATTGATGCACGCTGCAGTGAAATATGAAGGATTATTTTTATCTGGTGTTTGAGGTTATCTGCACCACAGCCTCTCTCCCACTTGCATGAAGATCAAGCTGCCTGCTTAAACATTTAGACTCTCTTCACGGGTTGAGAGAGCATAAGCAGCTGATGGGTTTTTATAATACCCATGACCATTGTAGCAAACTGTGGCGGGCATATCCCTTCCTTTCCAAAGGAAGGAGATAAATTAATGCATGGGATGCATGATATTATGTTTTTTAATCCTCATAAGCATTAAATTAATAAATAATATCACCTCTTTAGAGATGAGGAAATGGATCTGTACACAAAAATGTAAGGCGAGAGAGTTGAGATTCCAACATAGCTTTCCTGACTCCAAACTCTAATCTTTTTTTTACCCTGAAGCCACTTTTTCATAAAAGCTCAGAACACATTGTTTGGTGTTTTTCTTTTTCTCCATTATGACTTGAAAAAATGTCAATTCTGACATTGGATTTACATTTTCTGAGAAACTACGTATCATTTTCCTCTCTCCCTCCCGTCCTCCTTTCGTTCCTCCCATTCATAACGCAACAGATGATAATTTTTCATGATGAACTGGAGGTGGTATATTTTATTGAAAATGCCAGACAAAATCATAAGCAGTCACTCATGGGTAACATAAAATGAAAAATATGACTTCAGCTATAGTTATATGTTTCTTCCAAAGCAATTTTTGCTGATCTGTACTCAGCAATAGAAAGAGATGGGTACAGTGACTGGATTTGCTGCCAGTTTTTATGCCCCCTTTTCTCATATACATTTATGGTGACCAAGTTTACTTTTCAAAACATATGCTAAGACATATTTTTCAGATTTGAAGTTGTCTAGGAAAAAGTATGCTCCGTGTTGTTAAGAAAGAGTCTGTAAGTTCAACAAAACTGATTGTCTCCTAGAAATGCGTTTCACTTATCAGGCCATTCCCATCTCAAAAACATTCTGGCCTGTCCACTCCCCCACACTTGAGACCTAATAAACACCAAACTCCTTAGCTTGGCAGTCAAGGGCCTTCATCATCTTGTCTCAAATGGTATTTCATACTTTTCCCTCTGATTCCAAGATGTGTAACCTATTCTTCAGCCAAATGGGGATTATTTATTTTTTCCAAGTAGCCCAGCTTTCCTGACGTTGCTCATTGCTGTTTCTTTTACCTGGAGAGTTTTCCTCTCCTTTTAATTAAAACAAACAAACAACAACAACAAAAAAATCCATCTCTCCCAGCTCAAATGCCACCGCCTTCAAAAACCCTTCCTGTGTTAGGTTTGTTTTATACCTCTAGACCTCTGCAGTCTTTGTCCTTTCTTTAGGACATGTATACTACATCTTTTATTTTAATTATTTTTACCTAAATTCAAAGAATCATTTTAAGGCTATTCATTAAAAAAACAAAACAAAACAAGAAGAATATATCAAAACCCTTTGAAAGAAGGCAATTAGCAATACTGCAGTTACTGCTGATGGCACAGTATAGGGCAATGTTGCAGACAGGTAGCCTGCAGATGTTTAAAAAATTTGACTACCATAGTGTTTGAAGAAAAGTAATTCAATTTGAATGCCTGCGGATTGGTGCGTGAGCGCTGCCTCACCAGTCTTCCCTCCCCTATTGCCTTCCACCTGACATTTCACATACTTAACATTACCTGCCCGACCCCTGATGACACTTGAGTTCTTATGCTCCAGGTAGTGGTTAACTTGATGGCTGGAGACACCAGGTCTGAGTCATGGCTCAGTTACTTACTAGTTGTCTCAGGTAAGGAGTAGGAGACCTAATAATATTTTTAAATGGCCCTTTGTATTTGAGGTGGACCATATGCAAATTAACAGGTATGTTTTTGCATGTGGGCTCAAATGCAGACATGCACACATGGACATGGGTCAAAGAATCCTACCTAGAATGAATTGAGAACAAGCATATTTATCATTGGACTGAAAGGGCTTCCTGAAAATTTGCCTTCAGTTTAACTCTGGGCCTAGAAACAGAAGTGACCCTTTGCTGTGAATTAAGAGGCTGGGCTAGGTTGGAGTAGGTTATTCAATACATACACTCATTCCAGCACTTCAGCTATCCTGTGCCCATGAGAGGCATCATTAAGAGTCACCTGACATGTGCCATCACCACTTAGCCCACAGAGGGCCTGTCGGCTCTCATCACCACTGCATGCTAGATTTCCATTAGCAAGCATCAGAGTTGGTAAAAGATATGAAATCAGGCTGAAACATATTTGCTATCCTGCAGTTAGAGGAAATTTGAGGTGCTACTTTAGACAAAAATGGCAGACTTGAATTTATTAAAGGTTAGTAAAAGTGAAATCATGTATGTGAAAGTACATTATCGATTATGAAATGGTATAAAAGTAGTTGCTGTTTATTTGCTACTCTGCACTTTACCTAAGTGGTTTCTGATCCTTCTGAAATGCCTAGAAGATGGTATAAAAATCATGATAAATGGTGAAGAAATCGAAGTTGTCAAGGATTTCAATCTTCTTGGATCAACAATCAATGCCCATGGAGGCAGCACTCAAGAAATCAAACAACGTATTGCACTGGCAAATCTGCAAAAGACCTCTTTAAAGTGTTTCAAAAGCAAAGATGTCTTTTGATGACTAAGGTGCACCTGACCCAAGCCATAGTATTTTCAGTCGCCTCATATGCATGCAAAAGCTGGGCAATGAATAAGGAAGACCAAAAAAAAATTGCTGTACTCGAACTGTAGTGTTGGCAAAGAATATTGAATATATCATGGACTGCCAGAAGAACAAACAAATCTGTCTTGGAGGAAAAACAACCAATATGCTTTTTAAAAGCAAGGATGATGAAACTTCATCTCGCTTATTTGGATATGTCATCAAGAGGGACCAGTCCCTGGAGAAGGACATCATGCTTGGTAAAGTAGAGGGTCAGGGAAAAAGAGGAAGACCATCAATGAGATAGATCGGCACACTGGCTGCAATAATGGGCTCAAACATAGCAATGATTGTGAGGATGGCATAAGACGAGGCAATATTTTGTTCCGTTGCACATAAGGTCACTATGAGTCAAAGCTGACTCGACAGCACCTAACAACAACAACAAAAGATAGTATTATTATCTTTATTCTGTAGATATGGAAATAAGGTTTGGGTATTAAGTAGCTTGCCCAAGGTCTCACAGCTAATAGTAAGTGCTGTTGCTGAGGCTCAGAGGGTTGTGTTCTTTGCATGAGGTCATGCTGCCTCCCAGATCATGTGCTAGGCAAGTAAGTTATTACAGCATCAATTTCTACTATAATTAACATTGTATTTAAATATAAAGTAGATTGTGTTCCTCTATTCACCCTGAAGCTGTCCCCTGTTTCCATACTGTTTCTGTAGGAAGACCTCCACTTTTTGGACTATTGTGAATATGATTAACTCTTGCAGAGAAAACAGGAGATAGGAAACAGCAAAAGAAAAGGGAGAAAAGGCCAGAGTCAGGTCAAGAGTTTCCCATGTCTCTTGTCCCAGCCTAGTGTGAATCAGATGGAAGCTGTAAGGAGGTCTTAGAAGCAAAGGGCAGACAATCAAGAGAAGGTTGAGAGTTGAGTGAAAAGCCGAAAAATTAGGAAACCCGTTTGCTGTCAGGACTAACACTGATTATCTTAAAATATCCACATGGTTATATATAATATTCATGAATTCTCATTTTGCTTCTAATGTCTTATAATATTAACTTGAAGCAGTTTTATGTCCATGCCATGTATTCTGCACAAAGCTCTGACAGAAGCACAGGTATCTGGTGCAAATTTGGATCACCCACGAGGCTTGGGGAAGTCCTCTGTGGTTGTTGAGTTCCAGGATTTAGTGGATTTTTCTGGATCAGGAGTTGAGACTTATCATATATGTAAGGCATTTTGCTGCTGCTGAAGAGAGTAGGTGTTAGTTTTGTCTCTGAACATGTCTTATTTCACAAAAATCTACTGGACATGGCTGCTGAAGGACCATCAGAGACAGTGACGGCCAAAGGGTTCCAGCTTCTTTCATTGTCCAAGGGATGCTCAGAACTGACCTCTAGAAAAATTCAGGGTCTTGGTCCTACGCTATTATATTTTTTTCTTATAGAAGAGTCACAATTTTGTAACTTTTCTCTTTCTTTGTTTGCTTCCATAGTGTTTAAAAACTGGAGGTTTAAGTTTAAAAACTCAAGACAAATCATAAAATGTTTGAGAATTAATTGTAGATGGTTTCTTATTCACATTTTTTTTAAAACCTAAAAGTCACCCTTGGTTCTTCTCTCTTACTTATACCCTACAAAAATCCATTTGCAAGTCCTGGGTTTTCTATTTCTAGACATATATATACATACACATGCACACACACACACATGCACACATATATGTAAAATCCGTCCCCTTCTATCCTGTTTTCATTGCCACCATCCTAATGCAAGCCACCACTACCATAACCTCCTAACTTGAGAACTAGTCTCTTCTTCCCATTGCTGCCCCCCCCAATATTCCATTCTCCATATAGCAGTCAGAGTTGCTGAGTCAAAAATTTGAATCATGTGATTCCCCTACTTAAACCCATCAATAGTTCCCCATTGCACTTAGGATAAAGTCCAGCTCCTTACCACAGCTTTCAATGCCTTGGGTAATCTGTCCCTTGCTAATAGATCTTCAACCTAATCTTGAGCCACTTTTCACTTCAATCTCTGCTCTACCCACGGAGCTGCTCTTTTCCTTCCATTTAGAGGGCTTTTGCACGTGCTTTTCTCCTTACTCCTGAGATGGCTAACTCCTTCCTATGCTTCAGGTCTCAGGTTTAGTACTAAAGAGGCCTTTGTTGACTAATTATCCTGCAGTAAGCCTCTTTCCCACAAGCCTCTCTCTCTCCCATTATCCTGTTCTATGTCTTCATAAATTACATATTTAATTAGCTTCCTCACTTGCTTGTTGCCTGTCTACTGCAGTAAATTGTGAGCCCCATGAGGTCAGGGATCATGTCTGTTTTGGTTACCATGATGTTCAAGGACCCAGCACGATGAGGTCCTTACTCTGGAACTGATCCTGTGGTGAACTTCTCTATATAAGTAATCTTTGTCTTGGGTCAGTGGCCCATGTAGGTCAAGGATGAGTTTCTGTTAGGCCCGGGCATAAGCGCCTACCCATCTATTGTCCTCTTCACTGCGAGGACTGAATTTCATCTATACATGAGGGCATCATAGTATGTGAATACTAAGGCCCAATCTTCCTGTAAGATTCATACCTCTGCATTTCCAATTTAGAACAAGCCCCACAGGCATATCCTTACGACAACACTGGAAGTATTGCTGGAGTCAAGCTCCCTGGGGCTTAACCCTACTTCTTCCACTTAATGGCTGTGTAACCTTGGGCAAGTTGTTTAATGTCTCAAATTTTACCTTGTAGAGCTGTTGTTAGAGACACTAAATGAAATAATTTATTTAAATCTCTTAACTTGATACTTTGCATATAGTAAGTATCTGAATGATATTTGTTAGATAATACTAGTTGTTTAAAGAGGTTGGTTCTTGTTGTCAGTTGCCATCGAGTCAGTTCTGAATCATGGAGACGTTTTGTATAACGGAAGGAAACATTACCTGGTCCTGGGCCATCCACACAATTGTTCGTAAGTTTGAGCCCATTGTTGTAGCCACCATGTCAATCCATCTTATGGATGGTTTCCCTCGTTTTTGCTGAACCTCCACTTTATCAAACATGATGTGTTTTTCTAGCAATTGATCTTTCCTGATGATGTTTCTAAAGTAAGCAAGATGAAGTCTTGCCATTCTTACTTCTAAGGAGCATTCTGGCTGTACTTTCTCCAAAACTAATTTGTTCATTCTTCTTACAGTCCATGGTATATTCATTATTCTTTGCCACTACCACAATTCAAACTTGTCAGTTCTCCTTCAGTCTTCCTCTGTCATTGTCCAGCTTTCACATGCCTAGTAGATGATTGAAAATATCATGGCTTGGGTCAGGTGTGCCTTAGTCATCAAAGTGACATCTTTGCTTTTTATAAAGAAGTTTAACTAAATGATAACTTTTCAGTTCTAATATCCTATGGATTAAGTTATGAGGTTATTATAAACTATAATAATGTTTGGTTATGCCATTATTATTTTTTCAGGATTATTATTAAGCATAATAAGTTAAATTCTAAACTAAAATAAACAATTGAACAAAAAATTGAACAGAAAAGAAAAAATATTTCAAAGATCACCCTAACTCCAATGATCAATCTGGTCTTTCATTTAAAGAATGTCTATGGTCTGCAAAGGGTTGATAGTTTGCAGCATTTCTTAGACCTTTAACATCTCCATGACATTAATGAATCATTTCGTTTAAGTATCTCTTTGGCAATGAACATGAACTCTTCTTTTCAGATATCTCTCTGCATGTGATACCCTAGAGCATAGGATGTGAAACTATTAAGAAAATATAAGCCAGGTTAGTAGTCCTCACTTAAAATCAATAAAAGTAATTTAGTTGAAGTCATGCACACTATTAGATCATATTCATCCTTTAACTGATTCACTTAACAGTTCCTGAATAATTGTTAAGTCAAAGATCAATTGATAAGGAATTAATATTCAGAGTATATAATGAATTCCTACAAATCACTTTAAAAAAGACAACTCAATTAAAAAATGAGCTGACAACGTGAACAGGCAATTTATGGAAAAGGAAATGTGAATAGCCATTTAACATATGAAACGATGGGCAACTTCTATTAGTAAATGATAGATTAAAGTAAAAACGTAATATTTCATACTCATTAGATTCACAAAACTTAGGAGTTCCATAACATCAAGAGTTGGTTAGGGTGTGAAGAAACAGAAACACGTGCATTGCTGGTGGGAGTGTAAATTGGCACATTCTGTAGAGGAGCATGGCTGTGCGCAGTAAAGATGAAGATGGGAATGCCCCAACCCACCAATTCCATTTCTAGGTATACATCTTGGACATGTGCACAAGGAGTCAGGTACAAGCGTGTTGTTGCAAGAGCAAAAGAATTGGAAGAAATCTAAACGTTCATCAGAAGGAAGTGGATAATTAAATTATGGAATGATCATATAATTCACTGCTTGAATACTATTCAGCAGTTAAAATAACACAATGCTGAATATAAATAAAAAAATAATTTCCAATAGAATATATACACTATGATGCCACTTGGGAAAGTTTTTAAAAGCATAAAATACCACTTTGTATTGTTTGTGGATTGATAATTCTTAGTTAATATATAAAAACTTAGGAGGAAAGATACACCCAGTGCCCCGTAGTGGTTACCTCTTGGGATGGAGGGAGAACTCTATAAGTTACATTTTACTTCTTTAAAAAATACATATATGTACATATGTGTAAATATTAAGAACTGTTAAAACTAGGTAGTAGCTACATGGGTATCTGTAATATTATTCCTTGTATTAAAAAAATTCTTTGAAATATTTTATAATTAAAAGCCCCAGAACACAAGAATGCTGTAATAAAAGGTTCAGTATCAGATTCCACTCCATTGTAGATTAGGGATTATCTGTCTCCTCTCCCCGGTGCCTAATTTCTACTTGGCCCTTGGGTGCCTCATAATATTACTCCTCCAGGCTGCCTTATAGGACCCCCAGTGTTGGGTTAAGGCCTCCTCTGTATGCTTTCCTAGCACCCTTTCTTTTCCTTCCTGCAGTACTTATTACTGGGTCATGCAGTTTCCTGTTTACTTGCTCTATGGGTCCACTGGACCATAAAACGTTCCTCTAGGGCAAGTGTCTTGTTTACTGTAATATCCCCAGGGACTGGTGCGTGGTGGTGTGCAGTAGCTATTTATTAAGTGCCCGAATTAGTAGATACCTCAGTGGTTTAAGTTCAGAGCTGTGCACACTGTGGGCTTTAGTTAGGTGCATGAAATCACTATATGATGAATCAAAACTGCACTGTAACACTTGTTGGCCCACTTGGGCTATATGCCCCTTGGATTCCGCCAGCCTGCGGCCCTTGTACCACAGTTGGAGAGGAGGAACAGGGTGATGTTCTGCATGTAAGGAACATTGTCATAGGCCCACTGAGCCATCCAACCCAAGGGTCGGGTTCCCATGAGGCTTTGGAAGCTGCAAATAACCACCCATTCAAATTTCCTGGATACTAGGAGGGCCAGTCAGCCAGGCCAGCTTTTCACAGGGAGGACCCTTGCTTCTGCTTTCACAGCTCCCAGCAGCCTAGCCTCTGCCTTGTCCTGGGCTCAGGTGGAATCTGAATGGGTAGCTCCCTGCAAGGCCTCAGTGGAGAGCCTGCTGCAGGCCTCATTTTCTTCTTACAAATCCTTGGCCACCTCTGGAGAACAGGTCCTGATGCCTCAGACCCAAAGAGAACTTGTTTTCTCTTTTTTTCTTCTATGGTCCAATTCTTTAGGTACTTTATTTCCATTTCAAAGGTCATATTTATAAGTGTGAAAATAGATTTAAAAAATTTTTTTATTGTGCTTTAGATGAAGGTTTACAGAACAAATAGTTTCTCATTAAACAGTTAGTATACATTTTGTTTTATGACATTGGTTAACAACTCCATGACACGTCAACAATCTCCCTTCTCAACATTGGGTTCCCTATTACCAGCTTTCCTGTCTCTTCTCGCCTTCTAGTCCTTGTCCCTGGGCTGTTGTGCCCCATTAGTCTCGTTTTGTTTTATGGGCCTATCTAATCTTTGGCTGAAAGGTGAACCTCGGGAGTGACTTCATTATTGAGCTAAAAGGGTGTCCGGGGGCCATACTCTCAGGGTTTTTCCAGTCTCTGTCAGGCCAGTAAGTCTGGTCTTTTTTTGGAGAACTTGTTTTCTTCCCCTCTTTCTTTTCTCCCTCTTATTCCTGTCTCTCTCTCATCCTTTATTCATTAGAATCTGCTGCCATCTCAAGACCAACTCCATCTAGTCTAGCTAGCTTCAGCTCAGTCCCCAGCCTCATAAGAAAAGCAGAACCTCTCCCCTGCCAAGGCCTGCTATTGGCTGAAAGCTGTCGGCACCTGGCATCTCTCTCAAGAAACTTTCTTGACCAGACTGGTTCCTGGCATTCTTAGAGTATGAAGCTGTGGGTTTAGAGCTGTTAGGACCCACCTGGAGGGATTCTGACAGGCGGCCGTGCAGATGCTGCACTGTTGCTTTCCTGACATTGCGGAAAGAGCCTCAGCTCTACTGAGGCTTGACCTCGAGGGAGTTATTTTACTTTTCAGAACCTCAGCTTCCTGGCCTGTAAAACAGGAAAAAATGATACCTTACAGCAGGGTTTTCAGATGATAATTAGGGGCAGTGTAGTAAAGTGGTTAAGGAGTCCCTGGGTGATGCAAACAGTTAAGCGCTCAGCCATACTAACTGAAAGGTTGGTGGCAACTAGGAAGAAAGGCCTAGTGATCTGCTTCTGAAAGTTCACAATCTTGAAAACCCTATGGAGCACAGTTTCCACTCTGCAACATATGGGGCTGCCATGAGTTGGATGGCAACTGGTTGGTATTTTTGGTTTGTAGTCAGGTGATTAAGTTGACAGGGTCCCTGGGCTTGAATTGTGAGTCTCCCCCTTCCCAGCTGGGGGCTTCAGTTTCCCCATCTGAAATGTACGGGGGGACAGGGATAATCCCAGTCCGTACCTCATGAATTGTAAATGCTTAGAACGAAAAGCACTCTCCAAGTATTTGCTGCTTCAGCACAGTGTCTAGCAGATAGCAAGCATGCAGTACACATTGTTTTATTACCATTATTATTACTCTTCCTAGATTTGTTTTTGAGTATTAATGAGATAATATGTGAAAACACCTAGCCTGGAATAAGTGCTCAATGAATATTGGTTTATTTTTTCCCTTTCTGACCCTTGATCTTGGAGGAGTACCTCAGAGAGGAACTGGGTGGCCCCCATCCTGAGTTGGAGGCATTTATTCTAGGCCCTTCTCCCTTGAGGTATGGCACTGACTCTAGGTTTCTGGAAAAGGTCCAGGATCTTTGGAGCCCATTCAACAATATGACCTTGTAGTGGGTTGAATAGTGTCCCCCAAAATTCATGTCCATCTGGAACTTGTAACCCTCTTTGGAAAAAGTGGTCTTTTCAAGTGTAATTAGGTAAGGCTTAAGATGAGATCATACTGGATCTGGGTGGGCCCTAAATCCCATGAAAGTGTCCTTATAAGAGACAAAAAAGGACACAGAGAGACACAGGAAGAAGGCCATGTGAAGACAGAAGCAGGGATTGGAGCCCTGCTGCCACAGGCCAAGGAACACTAGGTGCCACCAGGAAGAGGCAAGGAAGGATCCTTCTCTAGAGCCACGGAGGGAACGTGGCCTTGCTGACACCTTGATTTTGGACTTCTGGCCTCCAGAACTGTGAGAGAATATATTTATCTTGTTTTAAGCTACCAAATTTGTGGTCATTTGTTGCAGCTGCCCTAGGAAACTAATACAGCCCTTGAGACTGGTGAGCAGATGTGTTTACTTCCACTTGGACCCTGAGCTAAAGCTTCAAGGCACAACTTGGGTGGAGGTGCCATAAGATAAGTGAGCAAACTCTGTCATGGGCGTAACACTTAGCACCTATTTATTTCATAGCTTTCATGAAGGGACTTTGGAGATCACCAGTCTAACTTGTAGAGTTTACAAGACGAAACAGGGCCCAGAGATACAACATGAGCTACCTCAAGTCACATAGCTGATCACCGAGAGGTAGAAGCTAGAAGTGAGCACCTGGGTTCCCTGCCCCGTATTCCTTCTGAGCTGCCTCGGAAGCCGTCCTGCCTCAGAAGCCAACTGTGCTGCCCCCATAGAGAGAAAAGCCCCACTGGGGCCATGTGCAAATCAGTCAGGCCATGTTAGATGACTCCTGACCCTTATCTGAAAGCTGAATTTATCCTCACTTCACCCAGAGTATAACTCTGTCATGTTTGAAAAATTCCAGGTGAGGAGAACGAGAGCAGTGACTCAGACCTCCTCACTTAAAAGCGTTCAATAAGTTGAAGGAGATTTCAATGCAAATGGGAAAGAGAAGCCATTTCCTTCTTATATCTCCTCAGCCCTTACATCACCTTTCTGTGAAAGCCAGTGGAAGCTGTTTTCAGTTATGTACCTTCTCTACCTGTGTGTAGAGTCTAGAATGCAGATGATGGTTTCTTTTAGAACCTACACATCCCTTTTGGTAAACACTGGACCCAGAGAGACCTTTTTTCTTAATGGTTTTTAGAACATTTACCTAGGAACATGGCACCTGTGTCTTAATTTCTGGAAAATGTGCTTGCCCTGTGCACCTGAACACTGTGCCAAGTATAACGAGGCACACTGTTGTTAGCTGCCATTGGTTTGGCTCCAATGCGTGGTGATCCTATGTACAACAGAACGAAATGCTGCCCAGTCCTGCGCCATCTTCACGATTGTTGGTATGCTCGAGTCCATTGTCGCAGCCAGTCTGTATGTTGAGTGCCTCCAATATAGGAGGCTCATCTTCCAGCACTATATATTAGACAATATTCTGTTGTGATCCATAGGGTTTTCACTGGGTAATTTTCAGAATTAGATTGCCAGGCCTTTCTTCTTAGTCTGTATCAATTTAGACACTCCCCTGAAACCTGTTTACCATGAGTGATCCTGCTGGTAGTTGAAATACCGATGGTGATGGCGTAGCTTCCAGCCTCAACAAACTGACAGACGGGTTGTGGAACAAGGCACATTCCTCTTGGTGTAATGCAAGGGTATGTGGCTCAGTATACTTTTTGTGGGAGTCTTGAGCCACAGTGAGGCAGTAGAAATAAGAATTGTTTGGTATGTCTCTGCAGAGATGCATGGCTCTGTTCCAGGCAGAAGTTAACAAACTGGGAGGAGTCACCGTTCAGCTTTCTAGGGGCTTGCTGTGCAGTCCTGATCCAGAACATTGCAGCACATAAACTTTGAAAAGGGTGAGAACATTCACAAAGTGTTTCAGTTGTGCTTAAAATGTGGCAAATTTAAAACAAATGTTGTAGTTATGTTGTTAGGTGCCGTCTAGTCAATTCTGCCTCATAGTGACACTGTACAACAGAACGAAACACTGCCTGATCCTGCGCCATCCTTACAATTATTACTATGTTTGAGCCCATTGTTGCAGCCACTGTGTCAATCCATCTCATTGAGGGTCTTCCTCTTTTTCGTTGACCCTCTTCTTTACCAAACATGATGTCCTCCAGGGACTGGTCCCTCCTGATAACATGTCCAAAGGGCATAAGATGAAGTCTTGCCATTCTCTTTTCTAAGGAGCATTTTGGCTGTACTTCCTCCAAGACAGATTTTTTTTTTTTTTTTTTTTGCCAGTCCATGGTATTTTCAAGATTCTTTGCCAACACCACAATTCAAAGGCATCAATTCTTCTTCGGTCTTCCTTATTCATCGTCCAGCTTTCGCATGTATATGAGGTGATTAAAAACACCATGGCTTGGGTCAGGCGCAACTTATTCTTCAAGGTGACATCCTTGCTTCTTAATACTTTAAAGAGGTCTTTTGCAGCAGATTTACCCAATGCAGTACTTCTTTTGATTTCTTGACTGCTGCTTTGATGTGTGTTGATTGTGGATCCAAGTAAAATGAAATAAATAATAATAAAATAAAAAATTACTGACCAACCCCTCCATCCACCCCCCCCCAAAAAAAACCTGGGTCAATTCCAATTCACGGAGATCCCATGTGACAGAGTACAACTGCTCTATAGGGTTTTCTTGGCTAGTGCAGTGGTTAAGCACTCGGCTGCTAACCAAAATGTTGTTGGTTAGAACCCACTAGACATTCTATAGGAGAAAGATGTGGCAGTCTGCTTCCATAAAGATTTGCAGCCTTGGAAACCCTATGTGGCGGTTCTATTCTATCCTACTGGGTTGCTATGAGTTGGAATTGATTCAAAGACAGTGGGATTTGAATCTTTACAGAAGCAGATTGCTAGGCCTTTCTTCCATGGTGCTGCTGGGTGGGTTCGAACTGTCAATCTTTAGGTTAACAGTTGAGAGCAAACCGACTGTGCCACCCGGAGACCTTACTGACCAACAGCCCCTTGGAAAAGCAGCTAAGATTCTCCTGTGTCCCTGAAGTGATGTGAACTGGTTTAGCTAGAGAGATACCTGGAGAACTCCTGGGTAACAACATAGTTTTGATGTGAGTGGATGGGCAGCTGAGGACCAAGCTGGACAAGCTCAACCTATGGCAAACATCATCTGCATCACTCCAGTCCCATAACAGAGCTCTACAAAAATGCCTGGAACATAGAAGCAGCTCTGGGAAAGGATGAGAGGGCCGCTGAATTGACTAGAGAAATTTCAATTACCTGTAACTGACTGAGATAAATGTTGTCCCACTTGGGTGGAAGGAGAGGGGCTAGAAAGAGAAAATTCTGTTAAATTTGAGGGCACAGAAATGGCATTTTTTTGGGCAAAAGAAAACAAAAACAAGAAACTGGCCATACAATATTAAAGTCAGACCAAATCCTGAATATAACAGTCACAACTGGACAGTGTGCAGCAAGGGAAGTAGGGACATGAAGGCCTCATTGTCTAAACCTAGGTCCAATTCTCCATATATACACACGTCAAGGGTGGAGGCTCCTGCAGGTCCTGGTCTGAACTTGCCAAAAGTTTGTGTACTTTTAGATTCACAGATGTCTCCCTCTGATCCAGGTCTCCTTGCCCAGTCCAGGACTTGCAGAATCACTCATTTCATGGGAAGGTAGGGGCCTGCTTCTGCCTTGGGTGGACCTGATAAACAGTAATGTGTGGAGTTTTAACACCAAATAGTTTAAGAAATATATATGAAAACTCTTGTTTTAATTCACTGCCGACACGTAGCTTGCCAGTCACACTGCACAATGACATTCTCTGTTATCATCTGGAATTTCATTAAAGGGAAACTGTTAACATCAGAGGGTCTAAATGAGTCAACACACAACTAGAACAATTTTCTGTAAAATACCACACTCCCTCCCATCTTAAAAAGTATCCTTCTCCCAGGAAACAGTAAATTCCCCCACAAAAGAACTGTGTGTAGAACAGGTGTCAGTATTTTTTAACAGCTCCCCAGGTAATTGAGAGTGAGAATCTCTATGGACAGAATAGTCTTTGCGCAGTCACTGACACAGCTGGTGGTTCCTAGCCCTGATGGTCTATGAGTGTTACCTGTGGTGATCAAGTCACGTGGGGTGGGGGAGTGGAGAAGATGATTGATTTGACTGGTGTGGGACAAGTGTGGAGCCACGGTGGTGCAATGGTTAAGTGCTCTGCTGTTAACCAAAAAGTGGGCGGTTTGAACCCACCAGCCGCACCTTGAGAGAAAGATGTGGTAGTCTGCTTCCTTGGAAACCCTACGGGGCAGTTCTACTCCATCCAATAGAGTCACCATGAGTCAGAATCAACTGGACGGCAACGGGTTCGGTTTACAGGACAAGGGTGGAATACTCAGACCCCAAAGAGCAGATAGGGCATATAAATGTGTAAAAAGGGCCAGATGTAAAGGAACTGTGGCATCCTAGAGAATGCATATTCAATTACTAAAACAGTCCACCTAACCAAACAGAACATGTTAGCTGACTGGATTCAACCAGAGGTCATTAGTTTTGACCTTTGGCCTACATAAAACTTAATCTCTCAAACACATGCACACATATGTATGTGTGTGTATATATGTATACATACATATGTACGTTTATACACACATATATATGCACATTAAGTGATATTACTCTGGAGCCTAAGAGTAAACTGGGAACCCAATTTTAATAAGAGTAGCTAGCGAGCTTGCCTAGTAGCTGACTGCTAAAATATGAAGGCTTTTTGTGGAGAGTGCTGAAATTGCTTCTTTTTACAATGATATAAAGATTCAAGGAACAAACTTCCACTTTCTTTAAATGAATGAAAGGTTGACAGACACAACCTGCCCCTTTTGTGTTCTAACATGGAGAAGTGTGGCTGGTATCTCATCCCATCACTGACCAGATGAAAGGCCTGGCAATTTGCTTTTTTTTTCACCCACCAACAAGTGATTCTGATTGACAGCCATGTTTGGGAGTCACTTTCCTAGTCCTAAATCATGTCTAAAAATAACAATAATGAAATATATTTGCTTTGTGGAGAGCAATAACCTGATGCTGTCAACTTGACTCTGACTCATGGCGACCCCTTGTGTGTCAGAGTAGAAATGTGCTCTGTAGGGTTTTCAGTGAATGATTTTTCAGCAAGTACATAGCCAGGCTTTTCTTCTGAGGGCCTGTGGGTAGATTCAAACCACCAGCCTTTTGGTTAGTAGCCTAATGGTTAACTCTTTGCACCACCCAGGGACTCCTATGGAGAACAATAGGCTACCCAAATAGGACCACAGAGATGAGAACATGACAGTGTCTCTACAGACAATCAAAGGAAAACCTAAGTTCAAGGAAAGAGGTGATGCCTTTGAAACTCAGAAAAAAGAAGGTAGGTAGGCAATGTTAAACAGCTGTACGTTGGGAGAAAAATTCACCCTCCTTTTCCATAAAGGGAGCAACAATCAACAGAGTTGTGATCAAATCACCTGGAGGCCTGTCAAGAACCAATGCGGGTGACAAATCAGTAGAGAGCCTGCAAAGTGTTCAAACCTTTTGCCCTGGAAATTCCACTTGTGAAAATTAATTTTAAAGCATTAATCAGAAATAGGGAGAGAGATTAATGTACAAAGATGATTGTCTAGCATTATTTCTACCACTGAAAATTTTCAAACTTAAAGGTACAGCAGTGGGAACCTGGTTAATAAATGATTCATCCGTACAGTAAAATATGAAGTAGTGTTTAAAAATAATAGTGACATGGCAATGTATTCATGACAGAATCAGGTGGAAAAAAATTGGGCACAAAATTGTGTGTGGATGTAGTTCATGTAAGAATGGCCATATAAAAATTAGAAGGAAATTCATCATCAAAATGTTACAGTAATTCTCTCTGGTGTAGCATGAAAATTATTTTGTTTTTATCTTCACGTTTTTCTCTTTCCCAAATTTTCTACCCATTTATTAACTTATGTCTCCACAGACTGGCCCTTGCGGTCCTTCTTTTCTCAAAGTACCGCCAAGCCAACACCAAACCAAAGCAGTTGCCGACTCATGGTGATCCCATATATTACAGAGTAGAACTGAGCTCCGTAAGGTTTCCTTGGCTGTAATCTTTACTGAAGCAATTTGCCAGGCCTTTCTCCTTGCGGCGCTTCTGGGTGAGTTCCAACCACCAACCTCTTGGTTAGTAGTCAAGAGCAAACTGTTTGTATGCCGCAAGGCTCTTCCGGGGACCCCCAGGCACGCCAGTACCAGTCCCATGAGCTCCAGTGGATGTCTGAAGGGTACTAAGGCATATGCTAAGACAAGGCAGAGAACGGAGAAAGCTGTTCTCCATGGAAGGCTGAGGAGCAAATAGGCTAAGGCGTAGAAGAAGGGCAGCGTTAACTCCGCTAGCAGAGGGCACTGAAGAACTACATTATATTTTCTGCATCACTGCTGTCTTTCTAAATAGCCTTAAAATGATTTAATGTCTCTCCATCTCAGTTTTCCTGAGACAGAAAGGGAGAACTTGAAAAGAGGGGAGAAAAACCCAAAAACCAGGAACTGGAAGAGTTGCTCCCTCACTTTGTCTAAATCATGCCCCCCAAACAAAGGCTAACGCTCAGGCGCCTCCACTTCTGCCAAGTTCCTCGTTTGAGGAGGAGCTAGAAGCTAGGAGGAAAGTAAAACCTCTCGGGACAGGCTGCTCTCCATCAGCTCAAATGTAGAGGGCGGGGAATCAGTCAAAAGAATGATATCACTCCGTCAACTTGTTCCTCCCCACAAGACCTGGGTAAAAAGAGGCCCGTTGTAATACTAACTCTACAACAAAAGTCAAGTTGGTTTCAGGTGAATCAGAACCCTTTGGCACTAAGCAACTGCTCAGGAATTTATTCAGTTCAGTAATATCAGTTAACACCTATTGTGTAAAGCAAAAGGTGCTCTTGCAGGAAACAGTAAAGGTGAATCACACCAGAATCCTGCCCTCAAGAGATGTACAGGGTAGCAGGGAAGATCGGGCAGGAAAAGGAGTGAAAAGGCCACGGGAAAGGCCCACGTAAAGCTCCGTGGAGTCCCCAGAAGAGGGAAAGATAACTTCAGACTGCGAAGGAAGAACCCATCCTGGCTGGAAAACTTAAGGCCTAATCAGATAGTATCTTAGTTATCTAGTGCTGTTATGACAAATATCACAAGTGGATGGCTTTAAGAAACAAATTCATTTTCTTACAGTTTAGGAAGCTAGAAGTTTGAATTCAGAGTGCAGGCTCTGGGGGAAGGCTTTCTCTGCTCTGGGGGAAAATTCTTGTCTCAGCTTTTCTAGCATTCTTCTTGGTGTTCCTGGAGATCTTTACATGGCATCAATTTTTCCCCATTTGAGTTTGCTGGCTTCTGTACCTATTCTGTTTCCTTTATATCTCAAAAGTGATTGGTTTAAGACACACTTGACACTGATATGGCCTCTTTAACATAATAAAGGAAGCCCTATTCCCAAATAGGGTTACATCCACAGGTATACCAACTGAACCCATTGCTGTTGAGTTGCTTATGATCATAGCAACTGCCCAGGACAGAATAGAACTGCCCCATAGGGCTTCCAAAGCTGTAATCTTTACCGAAGCAGACTGTCACATCTTTTCTCCCACAGAGTAGCCTTGTGGGTTCGAACCAATGACCATCAGGTTATTGCTCTCCATAGAGCAAACACATTATATTATTACTATTTTTAGAAGCCGCTTAGGACAAGGGAAGTGATTCCCAAACATGGCTGTCAATCAGAATCACTTGTTGCAGTGTACAAAAATATATATATGCATTTACATACATACACATACATATACACTCGTGTGTGTGTGTGTGTGTGTGTGTGTGTGTGTGTGTGTGTGTGTGTGTGTTTGTGTGTGAGAGAGAGAGATTAAGTTTTAGGTAAGCCAAAGGTCAACACTGATGACCTCTGGCTGAATTCAATTGGCTGACACATTCTGTTTGGCTAGGTGGAGTGTTTTAATAATTGAACGTGCATTCTCTAGGATGCCACAGTTCCTTTACATCTGGCCCTTTTACACATTTATATGACCTGCCTGCCCTTTGGCGTCTGGGTATTCCACCATTGTCCTGTTATCCCAACCCGTTGCCATTGAGTTGGTTCCAACGGAGTAGAACTGCCCTATAGGGTTTCCAAGGAAGCAGACTACCACATCTTCTCCCGTGGAGGGGCTGGTGGGTTCAGACCACCCACTTTTGGGTTAGTAGCTGAGTGCTTAGCCATTGAGCCACCGTGGCTGCACCCTTGTCCCAGACCAGCCCCTCTCAACCCCACGTAACTTAGATGGCCCCAGAAAACAAAACAAGACTAGTAGGGACAACAACCAAGGGACAAGGACTAGAAGGCAGGAGGGGACAGGAAAGCTGGTAATAGGGAACCGAGGGTCGAGAAGGGAGAGCATTGACATGTTGTGGGGTTGTTAACTAATGTTGTAAAACAGTATGTGCACTGTTTAATGAGAAACTACTTGTTCTGTAAACCTTCATCTAAAGTACAAAAAAAAAAAAAAAAAGAGAGAGAAATAAGAATAGCACTTCCCTAAAGATGCTCCTGGCGCCCTGGTGGCACAGTGGTTATGTGCTCGGCTGCTAACCAAAAGGTCAGCAGTTGGAATCCACCAACTGTTTCTTGGAAACCCTATGGGACAGTTCTATACTGTCCTATAGGGTCCCTGTGGGTCAAAATCGACTCCACGGCAACGAGTTTGGCTTGGTTTTTTAAGATGTTCCTAAGGAGAGCTGGTTGCATAATGGTTAAGCACTGGGCTGCTAAGTGATAGGTTGGGTGTTGGAACCCACTAATAGCAACTCTAGAGAAAAGACTTGGTGATCTGTTTCGGTAAAGATTACAGCCTAGGAAATCTTATGGGTTCTACTCTGTCCTATAAGGTCACTGAGTCGGAATGGACTCCAAGGCACATAACAACAATTACCCTAGGCAGGTTTTACTGGTTTGATATCACTCTTGATTTTCCCCATGTCTTAGGTTTATCTCATTCCTATGCACCCCACCTGGAAAGGGGAAAAATACACCCACTAACTCAGATACTAGACATTTAGGGAACATAACTGAAATGTCCTACTGGCCTACCATGAAGGTAATTCACATTAATATAACAAAAGGGATATAACAGAATTCTTGGGCTGGGTTGGTCATTGGTCTTGAGTGACTACAGTGAATGGCTTAAGATGATGCATACATTTCCACGTCTGCTGTTAACCTTTGAAACCTTTGGACTTTTTTTTAACATGGAACTCAGGAGTGTCTGAGTCTGCAAAGGAGTTTGATCTTTGTAGCTATAAACGGACCACTGTTGTGTCCTCTTGCCTTGGGAGAGAAGAAAACTGTGGTGTAATCCACATACCTCAAGTTGCTAAAACCTCTTTTTGGCAGAAACCAAAGGTTCTTTTCCTCTGCCCATTTATAGTCTCAATAGCTGGGTTTTCTGACCACGAAAGCCACCTTTGATTATATAAAGGTATTAGGGGCTGAGGAAACACTGGTGCTTTTGTTACTAGTAATCTAGCGCGTTTAGGAAGAAACGCTGTAGAAGGGAGGGAGTGTCCCCTGGAAAGTTGGTCGGGCTTTGTGTTCGCTCCAACTCGGGGCTTTTATCAAACATCAGAGGGGACGAATTTCAAGTTTTCTGAAAGTTGTGCCAAACGGGCTCCAGAGGCCTCCAAAGCCGTATCTTCCGGCATCAGGGTGGAGCCGCGCAGCTCCCGGCATCCCGGAGGGCGACCCCGGCGCGTCCCAACTTCCCGCCCGGAGCGGAGCTCGGGGAGGGTGGGCGGGGTGGGGGCGGAGTCGGCTGCGCTCCCTCCCTCCACGCTACCCGGAGCTCTCCACACTCACTTCCCTTTCTCCGCTCGGCTGCCCGGTGGGCACGACCTCACCCGGCTTTGACGAGCCGGGAGGAGCCCGCTGCCGCCGCTGCCCGGGGAGCGATGCCCGGGCCCCGACGCACCCCGCGCCTGCCCCCGGCCGCCCGCGGCCCTATGGGCCAGCCGCGGGACTGAGCGGGAATCGGCGGGCGAGGAGCCGCCGCCCGGCCCGCGATGTCACCATTGTTCAGCTGGGTGGCCAAGGTAGGCAGCGTCCGGCTGCTTCCTCGCGTCAGGTGGTCGCCCGTTACGGTAGCAGAACCGGCGGGCGCGGTTCTGGAAACGTGTAACTGTCGGGCCGGGGTCTGCCGGGCCGTGGGGCCCGGGAACGACGGGGGCGCCGGCAGCATGGGGTCTGATCTGCCCCGGCCGCCCGCGGCGAGGAGGCGCCTGCAGCCCGGGGGCCGGGGCGGTTTGCTAAGCAGCTTCTCATTCATTCATTAGTCTTTCTACGCCGTGGGGCGAACAGGGAAGGTGGTGTCACACCCATGATACTGGTGGAAAGAGTGTAGCTCTCCTTCTAGACCCAGGTGTTCGCGCTTTGCAGTTGGCTTCTTCGAACCTCCAGTTCCGCAGTCCCCCAGCCGCCGCGGACTCAGCGCTTGTTTTCACGGCGTCGGAACCTGGTGTGTCAGCCTCCTTGATTCAAGTTTGTGCTTGGTTGTCTGGGCTAGTTCGCTGAGGATTCCTAAAGGATGAACTGGGTGCATACAGAGGGTGTCTTTTGTTTTTAACTCGCTGGTTTCAAAGGGCAGGTTCTGGGGTCTGCATTTTAAATTGAAGTTCTTCACTTTCAATACCATGAAGTTTTATTTTCAGAGCATCAGCGCTTTCAGAATTAGTGAGCGTTACAAATGCAGGCCAATTCCGCTAGTATCTATAAAGTGAAGAGGTTGAAGTAGATTTCTAGAGTTCCCACCGGTTTGAGAACACAGTAATAGAATTATCTTTATACTCTCCCGTAGTACCAGGTGTTTGCTTTGAATACTACATCCGTAGCAGCCTGTAAAGTGCTGGACTCATTGACTCCCACTTCGTTAGTTCACCTGTTGGTCCACAGGGCCTTGTACTCCCACCCCACCGGTCACCACCCCGTCTGGGCCCTGGTGGGGCTTGCTTTCTGGCTATGGCCCTTTGAGTAGTAAGTTCATGTTGAGAGAACCCGTTAGTCACTTTGTGACCCTTTACGAATAGTAATTACGTAGTTGATGTATCTCTAGCTATGATGCAACACTTTTAGACTGTTATTTTCTAAGTATGCTTTTATGAATACCTATTTGTGGGACAGATAAGGCTACGCCTATAATTTAAGCGATGAGAAAATGAAGACAGAAACCAGCTAACATTAGTTATTAGACAAACACTGTCTATTAACATTCCATCTCTGAGTCCTCAACAGAATCTTGACTTCCCCAAACAAAGCTGGTGGTAGAATGAGATGACTTTCAAAAAAGTTTTGAGTCATTATAAAGCAGTTTTTGTAATGAAGAAAAGTTGATAATTCTCAGATTTTCTGGTTTGAAGTATTTGTTGACTTTAATAAATAATGCTAATTTAAAAAAAGATGTTATGTAGTTAAAAAAAAATTCAGAGTGTGTCGACTATATTTTACTCATTTTAGGTTGAGGATTTTGAATCTACTTTTACACTGAAAGGCTAAAGAGAGACAAAACAAATTGACACTGCTTATGTTGTTTTATTCCAAAATCAATAAGAAGTAAATCTAAAAAAAAACCTTACTGCAAGTAGTGTTTTATAGTCTTATTTACTTTTCCAAAACATATTTAATAAGATGCAATTCACTACCGGCGTGAGGTGGACTTTGTTTAACTTGGCTTATAGAGGTGAAAACATCAGACCAAAGCCTTATGTAAAAAAATATCAAGGACCTCTACCAAGATTTAGAAGCCCTGGTGGCACAGTGGTTAAGCGCTCTGCTGCTAACCGAAAGGTTAGCAGTTCGAATCCACCAGCTGCTCTGAGGGAGAAAGACCTGGCAATCCGCTTCTGTAAAGATCACAGCTTAGGAAAACCTATGGGGCAGTTTTACTCTGTCCTGTAGGGTTGCTATGAGTTGGAATCGACTCTAAGGCAATGGGTTTTTGGGTTACCAAGGTTGTCAGCCTTCTCCAAGTAGGAGACCTTTTGAAAAGTTCATGTAAATGAGCTGTATGTTGATAACTTGATTTAGATTCTGAACCATGTTATTCCAAAGTTGTTATTTAAACTACAGAACAAAAATCCCTTCTATGAAATGTGTTTTGAGCTAATTTATGTATAGCTTTCAGCATAATTTTAAAAAAATGTAGTTTATTTTGTATTTATTTTTCACGTAAGTGGTATAGCTCTTATAAACTGTATACTGGAAAGGAACGATTGATATAGACAATATGTTCTGTGAAAGATTTTAGACTAAAATTATTCTTTGAAGTTCATTTCTTGGGGGTTATAGATTATGAGAGTGACTTCTATGGAATATATTTGGCTTATGGTTAAGAGACAAGTCACTAACACACTTTACGTTACAAACTAGGGAATGTTTTAAAGACAAAGAGACACAAATAATACACACAGTGTGCATGATCACAAAGTGCATTAGTATTTGATTTTAGAACTCCAGTTCAAGAATACGCAGATGCACATGGGAAAATACCTCACACAAACACTTGCACATTCACTTAGCTCACTTCCCTTTCCCATTGTGACCTTTTCAAACTGCAGCTGAACACCTGCTGGGGGAGGAGAAGGTGAGTAGGTATTGCTTGATGCAGATGGAGACCTGGGGGTGAAATTGTCTCTCCTGGTAGGTGCATTAGTAGTATATGAGTATTGAATGTGCTGAGTGAGCAACATCATGGTGTAGGAATAAAGCTAAATAAAGGAGGCGTTGTATTTTAAGAGTTTATCTATTTTTCAAAAAGAAAAGTTCAGTTGAGATGCAATTGTTTTTGTTTTAAATCTCTTTTTAATCAGACATGATTTGGAACACTAGGGCAGGTGTGCATGGCATCGTGCATGGGGCCAAGCTTTATAGAGTTGTGGTATCTTAATTAGTCTTTCCCTGGGGACACTGGATTTTTCACATAGATTGTAAGTAAAAATTAATTTCTGGAGCTTTGTAGTTTTCATGCAAAGCCCACAGACGTCCCCAACAATCTCGCACTTTTGAATGTTTGTACTGATTGGTTTTAAGCCTCCATGTATCTGTTAGTGGAGGCTGAAAAATGCAGCAGAACTGGCAAACAGCTTTCTGAATTTACTTGGATTTGCACCTGCTTGTAAATGTTATGACTAAGATTATTGTTAGTTTCTCAAATTAGGGGATATTAAATATATATTTCAGTTTATCAGATAAAATGAAAATTGGCACCTCATTATAGACACATTTTGCTGTGTTCTTAAATCCAAATGCAGTTTCATGCCTTGTATTAAGTTACTTTTCCAGGCATGTTATTTATTCAGCAGACATCTATTGGGTACCTTCTGTGTTCCAGGCAGTGTTCATGCCTTGGAGGAGTTAGTTTGCACAATAGGCTTATCCTTTAAAAAGTGTGCACACTGAAGCTTTATAGGCCAAATATTTAAAACTACATTAGGGAAGGAATCCTTTTTTACAACTTGTTTTACAACAAGTAATTATTGATTGCTAGTTAATATTTTATGTGAAACTAGATTTCCCATATTTTAGTTTAGCTTAAAACATAGATTTATAGCCTCTGTTCAACAAGCCATTTAACACATTTGTTCAACACAGATATTTCTTGAGTACCTACTATGTGCCAGGTGCTGTTTTAGGAGCTGGGAATCTAGCAATGAAGAAGAAAGACCAGGTCCCTGCCTTCATGGAGCTCATATGGTCTGGGAGAGACAAACCGTAAAGAAGCAAGCAAATAGATGAGACAATTTCAGATGGTGGTAACTGCTATGAAGAAAATAACAAGGCGGTTTGGCAGATAGCAGCCAGGGGCTGGGTGGTGAGGAGGTAAAAACCAAAAAACCAAACCGATTCAGACTCATAGTGACCCTATAGGACAGAGTAGACCTGCCCCAATAGGGTTTCCTAGATTGTAGTTTTTGCAGGAACAGACACATCTTTCTCCCATGGAGTGGCTGGTGGGTGCAAATTGCCGACCTTTTGGTTGGCAGCCGAACACTTAACCACTGTGCCACCAGGGCTCCAAGTAAAGAGGTGACATTTCATGAGTGGTGAGGGGGCACTAAACATGTTCCAGGCAAAGGGAACCAGGGCCTGGAGGTGGGAACCAGGTGGGCATGTTCAAGCAACAGGAAGAAGAAGGCAGGTGTGGCTGGAGTGCAGTGACCTGGGGGCAGAAGGACGGGCGATGAGGTCTGCGAGGGTTACTCTAGGCCAGGCCATTTAGACCCCTGTAGACACAGGAGTCCCTGGGTGGCACAAAAGGTTAAGCACTCAACTACTAATGGAAAGGTTGGTGGTCCTAACTGCCTCAGGAGAAAGACCTGGCAATCTGCTTCCGTAAAGATTACAGTCAAGAAAACTCTATGGAGCAGTTCTCCTCTGCAACACATGGAGTCATCATGAGTTGGAATCAACTCCTTGGCAATTTTTTTTTTTTTTAAGGCAAAGTATGGAAGTCCCTCTGGGTGGTGGAAACAGTCAACACTCGGCTGCTAACTGAAAGGTTGGAGGTTCCAGTCCACCCAGAGGCACCTCAGAAGAAAAAGGCCTGGTTATCTGCTTCTCAGAAACCAACCATTGACGGCCCTATGGAGCACAGTTGTACTCTGACACACCTGGGGGTTGCCAGGTCGGAATCGACTTGATGGCAACTGGTTTGCTTTTGGTTTTAGTGACAGTATGGTTTTAGATTTGCTTTGAAGTGCAGTGGGAAGCCATTAGAGGTTATTACAGGGAGGAGTGACATCATCTGGTGTATAGTTTGGATGGAATCAAGGAGGCCATTTAAAAGACTGCTGTGGTTCAGGAAGGAGGAGATAACGGAATCTGGGACTTGGGTGGGGAGAGGAGAGCACATGATTATTCTTTATCTTCTGAAATGATGTGACCCAGTGGCTTTCCTATCTTGTTTGACTGAGATTGTTGCAAATCACCAAGTAACTAATTGCTTCTTGTATGTTGAGTACAAGTGCAGCTTGTCCTCTCATCAGCTTTCAGGCACAGTTGTGTCCCGATGCTGGGCTTATTTATTTACTTCTGCGGCTTCCGGCAGGCTGGAGCAGCCTGCCTTGGGGTGCCTCTCACCAGTTGGATTTGCCCTTCTGTTTACCAGCACACAGCAGCCTTCCTGTGAGGTATGAGTCTGTACGACAGCAAGTATTCAGGCAACATTTCCAAAGTCAGTCCAATGTTGGTTTGTCCTTGAGATGTGTCCTACATTAATGTCATGGATTATTTTTTAAAAAATTACTTAAGCATTTTTCTTCTATAGTCTCTGATAACCTTTAATTAGTGGATGTTTGAGTTTAAACTTAATAAAGAGGGAAGAACTCATTGTTGTCATAGTCAGACTATTCCTTGAATTTAAAAAATTTTCTGCCTCTGCTAAGCAAAGCTGGTGTAACCCCAACTGAGATTCCAGCAGGGTTCCTGTGGAGCACTCTGTCTGGAGCCACAGCTGCCTCTCTGTGGGCCTTGGGAATTCTCTTTGCTTAGGGAGACAGTTCAGTCCCTGGGTAGTGCAAATGGTTAATGCACTCAGCTGCTAACCAGAAAGCTGGAGGTTTGAGTACACCCAGAGGTGCCTTAGAAGTCAGTCCTGATGATCTGCTTCAGAAAAATCAGCCACTGAAAACCCTATGGAGCACAGTTCTACTCTTGACATGAGTCTGAATCAATTCGACGGCCACTGGTTTTTTAGGGTGATAATAACTTGGGCACAGGTTGGTTTTACTTAGAGGAAAGCAGGGATAGAAACCCCACATAGTCCAGAAAAGAACACTTAGCCCAGAGCAGGTCTTATAATGAGAAAAAGGCAAATTGTAGTTTATACTCCTAGACAAATTCCCTAAACTGATCTTAGCCTATATGTGCCTGGGTCTTCTATTTCCAACTATCAAAATCCTTTTCATCCTTCACCCTTTCCCTGAAGTATCTCTGATTACTTACTCATTTATTCATCCATCCATCCATCCATCCATCCATCTGTCCATCTGTCCATCCATCTATCCACCAGTTGACTGTACTAAATAGGGAAGAAAACATCCCGTCAAGCATTTCCTCTACCCTGCAGGAGCTCTCTACCCTGAATTCCCCCTGGCAGAGGAGGATAGACAATAGACCAGTAGTCAGCTGGGCTGTGCCATGAGATCATAAGGAGACCATCCTGAAGGTGACTAAGGAGGAGTAGCCAGGGAAAGGAAGGATGTGCCAGGCGATTGGAGTTGTGTGGGCAAAGGCCTGGAGGTCTGTTGGAGTTTGATGGGGCTGGAGGGAGAATCTGCTGTAGGGAGTGGCAAAAGGTAAGACTGGACAGATGAGCAGAGGCCAGGATGTGCATGGCATACAGACCCCTTCAGAGGTGCTGACGTTTTATCCCAGAGCAGTAGGACCCATTAGGAAGCCAGAGCTGATCTTTCTCCAAACTTCTGTAAACACATAGTCCATTCTGTGTGATGCCTTTTGTGGGTTGCAGTTATTTGAGTGTTTTATTTCCTCTACTAGCCTGTAACTCCATGAAGGCAGGGGTGGTGTTGTCCTCTATATCAGCACATACAAATCACTTGGGCGTCTTGTTAAAATGCAGCTCAGATTTAGTAGGTGTGGGGTGGAACCCAAGATTCTGTATTTCTAACAAGCTCCCAGGTGATGCCAATGCTGCTGGTCTGGGGACCACATTTTGAGTAGCACGTTTCTCAGTGTATGTACTCTGTTGCATCTACCATTGATCATAGGAATTGCTCATATTTTTTGGAATAAATGGCATGATTTCAGATTACTCATTTATATCTTCTGGGAGGATAACAGTGGAATTAGTGTCCCATGAAATGAAACTTTAAAAAAAAAAAAAATCACCAATGACCTTGAAACTGAGTGTCTGGGAACAGGAGTGGAAGGAAAAATTTGTACTGCATATTCTTGCACCTTTTTAAAAATTTGAACTTTTTACATATTAACTATTCAGTTTCACAGATTTAAAAAAAACAAACTTTGATGACCTTTCCTCTTTTTCAGTGCATTCAACTTTGTTCCAAATACCGGTAGAACATTATAGTAGATTAGGAATCAGATTCCTACTTGATTATTGTTTGAAAAATAGACTCAAATTGTCCCCCTTTATTTTGTTAACTTTTAAGGAGTAGAAATAATAAACTAGTCTGATGAATTCTATTTTATAATACTCACTGGTATTCAGGAACATCTGAAAAATCTGTATTGTTGGGTATCATGTAGTTGATTTCCACCCAGTGACCCCATGTGACAGAGTAGAACCTCCCCATTGCGTTTTCTAGGCAGTAATCTTTACAGAAGCAGATCTCCAGGTCTTTCTCCTGAGGCTCTGTTGGGCGGGTTTGAATCATCGCCAGCCTTTCTGTTAGCAGCTGAACACTTAACCCTTGCGCCACCAGGGCTCCTTTGAAAAATCTATAGAAATAGCAAAACTTTATTTTCTTATATTTGTAAATCTAAACTTAAGTGCCTCTGATTTTTCTATTATTTTAATTTTGATTTTTGGAGGAGTGATAAACCAGCAGTCTATGCTCTTTTATTACATTTGTAAGAAAGAAGTGATAGAGAAAGAATTTCCTTAGTTTTACGTGTAGTTTGTTACTTTTTCGACATTGTTTTTTATATGCTGTGTCATACTGGGGTTAGACTCAGCTCTGTTCTCTTATTTGGTTGAGCTTAGCTAAGTTAACTTTGCTGAGCCTGTTTACTCATTTACAAAATAAATATACTGTTATTCTATATTTATCTCTTTTTTTTTTTTAACAGACCTTAATAGGAAACGTTGAATAAGTGTCAAAATCTGCTTAGGAAATTGTGGAGACCATCTGCAAATGTAACTTATTTAAAGCATGGCTGAACTTACAGTTTAAATCAACAGCTGTTGTTTGGCTGTTGTTGGTGTGTGGTTATCAGGCAGAGGCCAGTAGGACCCAAGCCCAGCCTTTGAGCAGCTTGCAGTCTAGTGGAGACAGGGACACCTGTGAAGATGCTGTAATTGTAAGCTGATAAGATAGATGTCTGCACAGGAATTCACTTAGCTGGGGACTTAGGGAGACTTTTCAGAGAAGATGAGGTCTGAGCTAAGTTGTTAAAAAAGGATGATCAAGCCATAGGTCATTGATATGGTACAATGGAATATGAAAAAGAGTAGTTAAGTTTTCTAGCATGTTTGAGAATTAATCGGTCTTTACTCTGTTTGCCTCATTTTTATTTGAGACCACTGATTTTTAACCTTTGGTAAAGTACACCACCTTAAAAAGGTACCCAGATTCAGGGAGTTGACAGGATTAAGAGTGACCATTCCATTCCAGCACACTCCAGGACCTGCACACACCTATCAGTAATTGTGGCTGGCAAGGTGGCCATTCTGGTATAGAATCTTGAATTTAATTCCATTGGATATTTTCTAAATAAGGAAACTGAGACCCAGAGCAATGAAGTAACTTAATCTGAAAAAGATCACACAGGTAGTTTTTGGGAGAATTTAAGCTAGAACCTAGTTCTTGGACAGCTGGTTTTGCATGTCTTGTTATTGTTGCCTTAGTGATTTGCTTACACTTTGTCTCTAAATTATTTTCCTAAAAACAAAAGTATGCCTGTCTACTAAGCAATGTGTTCTCTTTCAGAATGCTTTATTCAATCACTTGAATGCATAAATGTGATTTTCAGAGTAGGTCAAATGTCTGTAAGGAAATGGGCAATGAAAGGAAGGATGAAGGTGAGTAGTTGGTTGGGGTGGGTGGGGGATCCTTTGACATTGAAGGATGTCATAAACATCCCTGCAGCCTGGGAGAACTGACCAGTTGTGTGAATTGTGTGCTAGAAGAAACCATGTCCTGAGGATTTGAAGGGAGTGGAAGTTGCCAAAGCCCATTGTGGTGACATGGCTCCCTAGTAATGGGCTGCAGTGACCCACTGACTCAGTTAGTGCTCCCTTTTCCAAGAAGGTGTTCCATGGGAGGTTTGGTAAGTGTGTATAATGTATCTCTTATGTTCCTCTAGTATGGAAAATTAGGGTTACTTAGAAAACCCTGCCTGGCAAAGGGGGTTTAATAGGAAGGAAAATTACTTTAGCATTAGTACAGTCATGGAAGGGAAGAGATGATTCCTTTTTGAGCACTTAATATGTGTCAGCCATTGTGCTGGGAGTAGTCATATTTCGTAGTTTATGAAAGAAATAGGGGAGAGAAATTTCAAGAATCATCACGGAGGTAGATGACATTATTCCTTTTCCCACTTTTTTGGGGGGTGAGAGTGTGAAGAAACTGAAATTCAGAGAGGTTAGGCAACTTGCTATTAAGATTAAAGCTTGAATTGTCTGGCTCTAAATTCAAGTTTTACCTATTGCACCTATTCTATGTCTATAATAAGGGGATTGCAACACGTGTTCAGGATGTGAAACAAGGGTGGCCAAAGTTAGAAGATATCTTGAGCCAGCTGAGAAACCAGATGCGCTTTTTTCTCCCTGAAGCGAGAGGCATAGAAATGCTCAACTAACCTCATTTTAAAAATGAGTGTATAAAATTGAAACTATACAAAAAGTGCAGAAAACTTTTAAAAAAATCCCTGAATTTTGGATGCTCTTGGTTAGGGAGGGAAGAGAATAGGAGATAAGAGAAAAATCGTTACTAGGAAGATTGAAGCTAGGTCAAGATTGGGAGTGGAGTGGAGGAATTAAATGATATACCAAAAGAGGCTGGAGTCAGTTTTGAGGGGACCACAGCCTGAGATTTCATTCTGCTGTTGACTTGAGTTGTAGGCTTTAGAGTGCTATCCCCTAGTCTCTGGTACTCTTGTCAAGGCTCCATGGAATCATGGTTCATAGTCATGCAGCTTATTTGGAAATGCTGTCTTTAGACCAAGAGTTTATTTTGAATAAGCTTGCCAGAGTATCCTACCATAGTGTCCATTTTCTCCAGCCTTTCACAAGAGTTAATGGCAGTGATGGCTCAGTGGCAGAATTCTTGCCTTCCATGCAGGAGACCTTGGTTCGATTCCTGGCCAGTGTACCTTATGCGTAGCCACCACCCATCTGTCAGTGAAGGCTTGTGTGTTGCTGTGATGCTGAACAGGTTTCAGCAAAACTTCCAGACTAAGATGGATTAGGAAGAAAGGCTTGATGATCTACTTCTAAAATTCAGCCAATAAAAACCCCATGGATCATGACTCTCCAATCTACAACCGATTACAGGGATGGCGCAGGACTGGGCAGCATTTCATTCAGTTGTACGTGGGGTTGTCATGAGTTGGGGGCCAATGCGGTGGCAGCTAACAACAGCAAAAATACAACGAGAGTTACCAGAATGACAGTACACTAGACAGGAAGTGAAGAGACCTGGGTTCCAGGCCCAGATCTGCCATGTGTGAGCTGTTTAACCTTGGCTAGATGACATATGAATGATGATTTTTGCCCTGCCCCTCCAGTAGGCTAGTTTGGGTGTCAAATGAGATAGTGTAAGAGAATGTAAACTATAAAACACTCTTTAGGATGAGCTTATGGAGCCCTGGTGGCACAGTGGTTAAGCGCATGGCTGCTAACTGAAGGGTTGGTGGTTGGAACCCACCAGATGCTCCGTGGGAGAAAGATGTGGCAGTCTGCTTCCATAAAGATTTACAACCTGGAAACCCTAGAGACAGTACTATATGGTTGCTATGAGTCAAAATCGACTCAGTGGTAATGGGTTTGGGTTTGGTCTGTAGGATGAGCTTGTCTAGGCAATGGGGTGCAGCCACATACTTCCACTAAATTTCTTGACTTCAGGCAAGTTATACATCCTTGGGCCTATGTCCTTGACCTAAAAAAATGAGGGCACTGTGTAAAATGATTGCTACAGTCATTCTCAATTCTGAATTTGTGTCTCTGAGACTGCAGTCAGGTCAAGCTTCTCAGATTGTCTACCTCTGATAAGGAAGAGAGGGTCCCTGGAGCCTTTGGCCTGGGACAAACCCCTTCTCCATCTATTACCAGTAGAGATATGCCCTTGGGCAAGTTACTTCTCTAAACTTTAATGCATTCATCTGTAAAATGGGGTTAATATTCATCTTTCACCGGGGACAGTGGTGGTTCAGTGGTAGTATTCTTGCCTTCCATGCAGGAGACCCGAGTTTGATCCCTGGTCAACACAGTTCATGCACAGCTACCACCAGTCCCTCAGTGGAGGCTTACATGCTGCTGTGATGCTGACAGGTTTCAGTGGAGCTTCCAGACTAAGACAGATTAGGAAGAAAGTCCCGGCAATCTACTTCTGAAAAACCTGCTAATGAAAACCTGATGGATCACAGTAGTCTGATTCCATTGTGCATGGGGTCGCCATGAGTGAGGAGCTGACTTGGTTGCAGCTAACAATAATGACAACAGCATTTGTCCTCTAAGTTGTTGAGGATTTATCCACATAAAATACTTAGAACGGTGGTTGGCCCTGATTAAGCACCTAATAAGTGTGAGCCATCACCATCACTGCCATCATCATTCAGCTGAGGGATGGAAGGACCTTTGCAGTTAGTTAGTTCTGTTTCCTCTCTTTAAAGATGAAGAAAAAAAAAACCTGTTATGGATTCAGTTGTGTCTCCCCAAAATATGTGTTGTAACTCCTAATCCCTGTACCTGTGGATACAATCCCATTTAGGAAAAGGGTTTTCTTTGTATGTTAATGAGGATATATCAGTGTAAGGTGTGTTTTAAGCCAATCAGTTTTAATATAAAAGGATAAAAGGGGCAGATTAGAAAAATAAATCTCTGTTCATTAAAGCTACCCACTTGTGGTCTGTTGTAGCACCACTAGATAACTAAGATAGAGCCTTTGACAGGTAAGCTGGCTTTCCCAAGTCACAGCTAAGGTTAAAACCAGGTGTTTTAACTCTTAGTCCAGTGCTGTTTGTATTACCTGGTACACACTATGATATTTAGATTCTCTCTGTTTTATAACTTTGTGCCTGAGATAAACATAAGCCCTGATTCATTAGTACAGAACAGGAGCAAACTGCTTTTGTCAGGCCACAAGTAATTTAGATCAGATAAGGGGAAAATGGGGCAGAGAGAATGATAGCTGGCTTCTGCCACAGCAGCCTGTGTGAGCTTGCCCAGGGTCATGAGTCTGTGCCTTGGTTTCCTCTTCCCTAAAATAAGGATGAGGAGGGGCTGCTCAGCGGTTCTGAAGTTTTCTGTACCTCAAAACGCAGTGAGTAATTTTTGCACTTCCAGAAACTCCAGAAAGTCATTTGCCAACCAAAGATGTAGATTGTCCAACTTTGGAAAACTTTAAAAATAGGAAGGAAGTTTATTTGTTTAGCAGAGTTTATAATTGTAGGCCTGCCAAAGGGAGAGAATTAGCCAATTGGTATTTTGCGGAAGTTCTTTTTACAGGGTGGACCCAAAGGAAATCAGTCATTAGGTGAAAATAAATTGTAAGATCTTTGAGACAATATTTGTTTAGATATTTTTACACAGGTCTATTGTGATAGTTTCTGTTGTGTTTGGTCTCTGTTGTGTTAACCTTTTCTTTTTCACATGTAAATTTCCAAATTTAAAACATTAAAGATTTAGTTATATAATTTGACCTCAGAAACACAAACTAAAAGCCGCCTCATGAGGTAATGAGCTTGTTGCTCCTTGTGTGCTGTTTATTAATAAATTGAGTAATAAGCATATGTTGCTAATACATTTGTGGTTAGCTGCTGTCGAGTCAGCCCCCAACTCACAGTGACCCCATGCACAACGGAACAAATCGATGCCTGGTCCTGCACCATCCCCATGATCAGTTGTGGTTTGAACTGTTGTGATCCATAGGGTTTTCATTGGCTAATTTTCGGAAGTAACTCTCCAGGTCTTTCTTCCTAGTCTATCTTAGTCTAGAGAATCTGTTGCTGTTGAGTTGATTCCAAATACAGTAAATCCCAGTTTACAATCTTACTGTTGATTTTAATCAGCATAGTTGGTCAGAACCCATCGTACACTGTTATCTTAAATATTGATCGTCCTTCTCAAAAACACAGTTTTCAGTTTGGGAGCCAGAGATGTGGTTTGGATGCGGGTGTTAAGAAAGGTCTCCAGTGTCCTGAGCACCTCTCCTGCAGCGACATGCTGATTTTGGGGGCACTTTGGGTCTGTTTGTCGCTGTTAATCCTGATTGAATGAACAGAGGCAGTGGAGCCCACCTGGTCCCCCTTAAGGTTGGGGAAGAGGATGATTGCCCTCAAGCCTTTCATGTAGACCCTGGGATGAGTGCCAAAGCCCTTCATACACACCTAGTACCTGATGCTAAACCTGGAAGTACAAACCCAGGAAGACTTGTGATGTAAGAGAAACTCCCCTTACCTCCAAGTCACCGGAAGTGCGAGTGCTGGCTGATCTTCTAATTAGTATTTTTTTTATTATTTATTCAGTGGGCTAAAGGAGCCCTGGTGGCACAGTGATTAAAGTGCTCGGCTTCTAACTGAAAGGTCAGCAGTTTGAACCCACCAGCCGCTCTGAGGGAGAAAGATGTGGCAGTCTGATTTACTTAAAGATTTACAGCCTTGGACACCCTATGGGGCAGTTCTACCCTGTCCTGTAGGGTCTCTATGAGTGAATCGTCTCGATGACAGTGAGTTTTAGTGGGCTTCGAAGTTTTACCCTATAAAGAAATTTCATCCCAATTAAAAACAAATCAGGGGGAGCTAGTGTGGTCTAGGAAAAGAGCCCTGAATGGGGACATCTGGTTCTGTCCAGCTGGGCTCTGTGACCGGGTGCAAGTTGCTCCAGCCCTCCTCGGTTTTGTTTCCTAACCTGTGAAATGAAAAGGTAGAATAAATGATTCAGTAGTCCTATTCAAGGGGTGGGAGGCTGTGGAGGGCAGAATGAGAAAGAACATCCCAGATAAAAGAAGCTGAATGAGCAAAGGCTTGGAGGTAGAAATCCGAATGAGCAGATGCCCAGAATATGTTTGAGTGAAATCCCCTCTCGTTGTCAAGTAAAATAAGGCAAGAAAGGATGATTGAAACCCCATCAGGGGGTTGGGGGTGCACCTTGAGGGTCAGGCTGGGGTGTTTCTTTGTCAGTAGAGATTGGTGAGGAGCCTTAGAAGGTTTGTGAGTAGTTGGCCAAGGTCATCAGAGCTGTGCTTCTGGAAGATCAAAGGTTGTCAGTGGAGAGTAAGATGGATGAATCAGTGGGTGGATAGATGCAAGCAAGGAGAGGCCAGAGGCAGGACTGCAGGTGGGGGGTCTTGCAATGCTCTGGCTGAGCTGAAGTGTAAGCCTGGACCATTGAGTGGGGCTCTTGGGCGCAGGGTGAGAGAATATACACTTTGATGGCTGATTGAAAGAAGGAATGAGGATGAACTAGAAGAGAACGTCTTTCCAAATTTTGGGACTGCTGACCTAGAAGGCTTCTTTTTGGATTAAGATAATCCGAGAAGCTGGACTATATGAAGAAGAACGGGGCATCAGGATTGGAGGAAGACTTATTAACAACCTGTGTTATGCAGATGACACAACCTTGCTTGCTGAAAGCAAAGAGGACTTGAAGCACTTACTGATGAAGATCAAAGACCACAGCCTTCCGTATGGATTACACCTCCACATAAAACAAAAATCCTCACAACTGGACCAATAAGCAACATCATGATAAATGGAGAAAAGATGAAGTTGTCAAGGCTTCGTTTTACTTGGATCCACAATCAACGCCCATGGAAGCAGCAGTGAAGAAATCAAAAGACACATTGCATTGGACAAATCTGCTGCAAAAGACCTCTTTAGAGTGCTGAAAAGCAAAGGTGTCACCTTGAGGACTAAGGTGTGCCTGACCCAAGCCATGGTATTTTCAGTCGCATCATATGCGTGCGAAAGCTGGACAATGAATAAGGAAGACCGAAGAAGAATTGACGCCTTTGAATTGTGGTGTTGGCAAAGAATGTGTAATATACGATGGACTGCCAGAAGAATAAACAAATCAGTCTTGGAGGAAGTACAGCCAGAATGCTCCTTAGAAGCAAGGATGGTGAGACTACATCTTACATACTTTGGACATGTTGTCAGGAGGGATCAGTCCCTGAAGAAGAACATCATGCTTGGTAAAGTAGAGGGTCAGCGAAAAAGAGGAAGACCCTCAACCAGATGGATTGACACAGTGGCTGCAATAGTGGGCTCAAGCATGGCAATGATTGTGAGGATGGTGCAGGACCCTGGCAGTGTTTTGTTCTGTAGTACACAGGGTCACTAGGAGTCAGATCTGACTTGATGGCACCTAACAACAACAACCACCAGGAAGGCATCTGAGGAACAAGGAAGTCATGAGAAAGACCTGTTTCAGGGTGAAGAGAATGAGCTTGGTTGGGGATGTTTTGAGGTGAAGGTACCTGAAGGTACCTTAGAAAAGATGATTGGGTGTTTGAGTCAAGTTTAAGAAAGAATTCAGAGCTAGAGATACCTATTAAAAAATCATCTTTGTAGGCCTTGGGGGAGTTGATGAGATACCTGGAGAGAGAGAGAGAAGCAGAGCGCTATGAAGATGAATATGAAATGCAAATGTATTTTACTAAATACATTCTAAATGAGATAATTAAATCTGCAAGATTTCATTACCCCATTCCTTCCCTTAGGGCTTATCTTTATTTCATTTTTTAACTCTTGTCCTTGTAAATCAAGATGAAGACTCACTTTTGAAAATGTTGTCAGGATTCAGAGACTAGAATTCTCTCATGGGAATTCTTGTTACTTGAGTGTGGCAGGTGGATCCAAGTTCAGTATGAGCAAGTCACTGCCCTGGCTGAAGCTTCTCACCATGCGTTAGCCGTTCCCTTGGCAGGAGAGAAATATCAAAGCTTTGAATAGGTTCCCAGCTGCAGCTCTTGGCTGGTGCAGCTGAGACTTTATCTCTTGTCTGCCTTGGTTTCGGTGTTAGTTCTCTAGGAGTGTTCTTAACTGTAAAATATCTGATCTTGTAAAGATGATATCAGCAATCTCCACTTATCCCCCCTCCTCCCTTTGAGGTATAGAGGCGCCTGAAGGGGAGAGAAGGAACTGTGCTTTCAAACTCCTATCTGATGGGATCACTGCTGAGGGAAGGCCATGAAGGTGGGAGGCAGGTTCTAGGTGCCTGTCTTTACTAAAGCCCTGTCTTAGTTATCTAGTGCTGCTATAACAGAAATACCACAAGTGGATGGTTTTAGCAAACATAAATTTATTCTCTCAGGTTAGGAGGTTTGAAGTCCAAAATCAGGGCGCTGGCTCTAGGGGAAGGCTTTCTTCTCTGTCAGCTCTGGGGGAACGTCCTTATCTCCTTTTAACAATTGTGGGCCTGGCGTTCCTTGGAGATCTTCATGTGTCTTGGCATCAATCTTCCCTTGGGTCTAGGAGGTTTCCAGTGCAGGGACCCTGGGTCCAAAGGATGCCCTCTGCTCCTGACTCTTCTTTCTTTCTGGTAGTGAGGTCCCTCTCTATCTGTGGGCTTCTCTCTCCTTTTATCCCTTGTAAGATAAAAGGTGGTGTAGGCCACACCCAGGGAAATTACCATGATATCAGTTAGGGTTGTGACCTGAGTAAGGGTGTTGCATCTCACCCTAATCCTGCTTATCTCTTGTAGGGTGGTGAAGGTTGGTGACTCAATATACATCCCACTCTAATCCTCATTAACATGACCTAATCCTGCCTCATTAACTTAACGGACAGCACACTCCCAGATGGGACCATAACCACAGGCGTAGAGGCTAGGATTAACAACATAGCACAGAATGGAGGATAATCAGATCACAAAATGGAGGGTAACCACACAATACTGGGAATCATGGCCTAGCTAAGTTGACACATATTTTGGGGGGATACAGTTCAATCCATGACAAGCCCTAAAGCCAAAACCAAACTAGTTGAATTGATTCCAACTCATGTATGTCAGAGTAGAACTGTGCTCTGAAGGGCTTTCAATGGCTGTGATCTTTCAGAAATAGATGGCTGGGCCTTTTTTTTTTTGTTTGTTTGAGGCACCTCTGGGTGGATTCCAACTGCTATCCTTTCAGTTAGTAGCCCATCGCTTAACCATTCACACCACTCAAGGACTCCAATAAGTCCCTAGACTTGTGGAATTGAAAATCTGACTTCTGAGCAGCGTGGAAATGCCCCCCTCCATCCTGTGCTCAGCTCGCCTCAAAAAGTCCACGCCATTCTGAATAGTGCTAATGGAGAGAAAGATATTTTTACTCTAAGCAGAAATCTTTCTCGCTTTTTGTTTACCTTCTTTTCTTCCCATTTGTCAGAGGGATACAGCTAACACCTCTTTCGTGTGACAGATCTTCAAGGGCTGCTGACATGTTGCTTTTTCCAAGCTGAAAGCCCATAGCTCCATTTCCCAGTCTCCATGGGTTTGCGGACACCACGTGACCCTTGTTGCCACGGTTTTAAAAATACTTCTAAAACCAGAAATGAAACTTGCTATGTGGTCTGATCAGTGAAGGTTGGTGAGACTGTGACCTCTCTCTTGATGTAGGGATGACATGTCTTCGAATGCATTAGGCTTTTTGTTCCTTTTCATCCTTCTGGTATCCGGGTCATTCTGCAGGCTTATCCTGGGCTTACAGCCTACTAAAATCTTTAAATCTTTTTCACATGAACTTTTGGCAAGCTGGGTCTACCCCATGGTCATTTAGCCAGCTGAGTTTTTGCAGTTTACATAGAATACAGGTTTTCTCTGCTTTATAAAAGTAGAGTGTTCCTATGAAAACTTTCATAAGCTGAAATAACATAAAGCGAAGAAGCAGTTACCGTTAATTTATATGCGAAAAATTTTTGAGCGTTCCCAGACACAAAAAATAATCTACCAAATCATAGCAAATAACACATAAAACCTAAAGTAGCACTAACACGTAGTAAAAGCAGGAATGCCGAGTGTAGTTCCCGGGAAGGAGCCTCGCGATGCTACTCTGGCTGCTCGAGGTGTGAGCTGCCTCTTCAATGGCTCGCTGCAAAACAAAAGTTGAGCACTATTTCTGCTTTTCGCCTTTTTTCGTAAAAGCGAAAAATTCTCTTCGGATTTCTTTCAGTTATTGAAAACAGGTACTAACGTAGGTCTGTTGTAAAAACAAGGTGGTGTAAAGCGAACTCTCGGAAAGCTGGGTTATATATGTATGTTATATATATATATATATATATATATATATATAAGCATGCTCTGGATTTTGTGATTTTTTTTGTATTTTCATTCTATTGACCAATTTATTTTTCTATAGACTAGTAGAATTGTGGAACTGGAAGGGATTTAAAAGTACTACAGTTCATTTCTCTCTACTGTGGCATATGAGTTTAAATGGCCTTTGGTAAATGAGCCATCCATGGGTGTTGAGGTGCTAGACAAGATCAGATTTTCTTTCTTATACACCAGAGCCTAGGCAGGTAAGGATGGAAAGAGAAATATTAGCTGAGACTGAGGCAGTGGTTATGGATTGAGATAACCTCATTTTACATGCAATTTTATACTGTTTCATTTTTGTCCTTGTAGTTTTGTATTGATTTCTTTCTAAAAGCAGAAAGAATTTGTCAACAACAACAACAAAAGAAAGTATTTGTTACTCATTTCTGCTTTTGAGGCATCGTTTGCTAGGGTACATTCCGAGTTTTATAAACATTTTATTGAAGTTATCTAACATTTGTACTGCTAAGAAAGCCAAGGACCCACAAATGGTATTTCTTTTGCTACACTTGGTATGACAAAGTCTAAAATACATAAAGTGTAAAGTAGTTCAGACTGGTTTTAACTAATATCCTTTACTGGTCAAAGTTCTGATTTGCCTGTTGATAGAGATTAAATAAAAGGAATGGCTACTTAATGGGTAGTTTATTTCGAGACAAGCACTGACATGGTATGGGAGAAAAGACCTGTTTCTACCACTGATTTGAATGAAGTTCAGGACTCTTAACATGTGTGATAGGTTTTATTCAAGAATGAAGTTAATACTGTAAAAGCTACTGTAGTGTATTTAGACATTGTAGATAATTTATATTTATAAGATATACCAGAGCCTATTCATAAGATTGGGTCTGACAATCACGCAGTAGTAGGCTTACATTTCTAACATTCATTTGGAAAAAGTTTACCATGGATTGCACAGATGTTGGTTGCAGGACTGTGATGGGGCTGCTATGTATATTTGTGCAGGTTGAACACTGCACAAAAGCACTCAACCAAAGGTGCAATGGGGCACTAACATCCAGCCCACATTAGGGTTACCAGAGCTGGCCACTCATGGGTTTTTGTCTGTGAGGTGGGAGGAGGACAGGAATTTGGCTTTTAATAATGTTAACAAATGCACCGTATATGTGGGATAGTCCTGTGCTTTGAATTACTTTGTGTTTAAAAAAAATTAATATTGGTGTTGTCAAGATGATGCCACATTGTGGTCCACAAATGTAATAATTTGAATTACATTCATTTTACTGTAGTTCTGAGGAAGGAGCAAGTGTAGATACCTGATTAACAAGGGTAATGGTTTATCTAAACTCAAGCTTGTATTGTCAGTTTCATGCAACAGACTAGTTCTTATTTTTGTCACAATTTTAAGCATTAAAACTTGTATGTTTTCATCTTAAATGATTATCTATGCATATGCAGAGACAGTCTTTTGAATATTGCTTTTAGACTGTCCTGTAAGTTTTTTGGTTTCTGTAGCGTCTCTGTGAGTTGGAGTTGACTTGATGGCAGTGGATTTGGTTTGGTTTTGGTTTATAGATATTGAAGATTTAATTTTCATATTGTGTTTCATGACTTAAAGGCTTTTGTGTGTTATGTAGTGAAGCTTTTGGGGACACTTAGAAATGTCTGCCATTCTACTTGTACACTGAAATAATTTGTCATCAGATATTTAAAATGAAGATTATTTTCCTCTCTCCAAATAATTTTGCCCTGGTTGGTTATACATAATAACAGTAGATACCAGCCTCTAAAAGCCTAATTTAAGGAAGCTTAAGAAAATGTACTTTTTTAAAAAGAAGAATAACTTTTTTTAAGATTACAGAAACAGTATAGTAAAACCTGTGAAAGCTGGAACCTGTGTAAGGGGAAAATCTGTCAGAGAAAGAAAACTCAAATATTTTCCACTAAAACCAGCGATAGAAAAGGGATAAGACTCCACCCTCTCAAAGGTGGAAAACTTGCAGACCCGGAAAAACAAGGCAGCTCCATTGAGTTCCAGCTTCACAGGTTTCAGTGTCTATGTAAATTATAGAAAAATAACAGATTATGTATGATAAGCAAAAGTAATAAATCACCCTGTTCCTGCTACCCAGAGACTTCCCTGGGTAACCCCTTCCAGATCATTTTTATTGATAAGCACTCTTTTAAATTGTGTCTCTTTTGCTAAAAATGAGTAGAAATAATTTCTCTCCACACTCATTTCCTTTTTTTGGTTTTTACCTGCTAAAATTTTTGGCCAGAATGTCAAAGTGGACTGGGGATAGATGGATGAGGGGAATTATTCTCTGAGCTGCAGCACACCCTGGTTTACTGTCAGCACAATATTTCTCCTTTTCTTTCTCTTGGGGAGAGAGAAATTGATACAAATAGGTATTGAAGTGAAACTGTATGCAGATTTCTGGATTTTTTTTTTTTTTTTCTGGTCTTCTTGTGTGATCCCATCATCTAACTACTCACAGCCCCATCTCTCCTTTGTTCACTTCTCACATTCAATCAATTACTTACCTCTTGCTGGTTTTACCTTCTAAATAGTTCTTTACTTCATCTTCTTGTCTCCATTTGTATTGCCACTGCCCTAGTTAATGTACCCAGTTGCTTGTCTATTCAGTCATCATTCATATATTCGCTCTGGGTATGAGGAATAGGGCCCGGCCCTGGGGTTACACAGCCTCCACCTCAGGGACTGATAGTCTCATTGGAGGCAAAGGCAGGTAAACAGGCATTTCCACCTCAGCATCCTCCTGCCTGTCATCCTTCTCCTCGATTTCCTGCCATCTTTCCATAGCATCCATGGTGGTCTATTGGAAACACAAACCTGGCCAAGTCACCACATTGACTGGCCCGCCTGTCTCTGTCTCAGCATTGGACACCTGTTTCTACAGCACTTGCTGGTGATCTCCGGCAGGCTGTGTCCTTGGGCCTGTAGCGTCTCCCTCCTCACCTTCCCTGACCAATTTCTACTTCTTGAAGTCTCAACCCAGGGGTCCTTTCCTCTAGGTGGTTTTCCTTGACCCCTTTCTTCCTGTCCCATCTACCTCCACATGTAGGTGCCTCTCCTTTGCATTGCTGGTGGTGAGCCCAGGCTTGTATTACCCCATTGCCTCTATCCCCTTGTTTTCCAAATGATGTTACAGTTCTGTCCCCATGCTAGACCATGATACATTTCATGTGCAGCACCAGTGCCAGGTACGGTTCTGGACCCAGAATGGTCTGCATTTCTGTAAAGTGGGAGTAAGGGTGTTCTTGGTGTGAGGGTTAAATGAGATAACCTGTTTGCACACAGTAGACTTTGGTAAGTGTTGTTGCTGACTGCCATCTACTCGGCCTTCAACTCATGACAAACCCATGCACAACAGAATAAAATGCTGCCTGGTCCTGCGCCATCTCCATGATCGGTTGTGGATCAGACTGTTGACATCTATAGGGTTTTCATTGGCTGATTTTTGGAAGTAGATTGCCAGGACTTTCTTCCTAGTCTGTGTTAGTCTGGAAGCTCCTCTGAAACCTGTTCAGCACCCTATAAATGTTTTTCGTGCCCAAGATACTATGTTAACCTAAAGTAAATGAGTGGATTCAATTGAAGATGTCAGAAGTTTAGCTTTTCCTCCAACAATGTGCATATGGTTGTATAAAATATTAGTGGTCACAGTTTCTCTACATAATAGTAGGTAAGGCTAGAAAATAAAACTTTTTTACTGTTTGTTTCTTTTATTCTAACCCATAAAGTTTACCTACAACCCCTTGATGTATTTTAAAGTAAATATATCTAAATGGAGGTGAAGTCAGTTTTATATTATCCACTTTAATGTTGATAAACAGAAAGCTGCTGTTTCTTTGCCTCACACATTAAAGTGTGTTTGTTTAGTAAACACACTGACATAGGCCTGAAGGGTCCTTAGAAATGAATCAGACAGTACCCTGCCCCAACTTAGAGTGCTGTGTGGGAGAAAGACTTGGTTGTACGGCATGTATTACGATAGAGGAGGCCCAGTGCGTGGAAGCCTGGGGGCGACCAGCCCTCTGGGGGAATGAATGGAGCAGAAGAGATGTTGGAATTGCATCTGGAAGAATCTGTAGATGCTAGTGGAGAGTCAGTTGTAGGGGCATTGTAGAATAAAGGCTCACCTGTTTGTCTGCAGTGTTTTATAAATGTGAGCTGCAACCCAAATAACAGTTTCTTGAAATGAGTGTTTTGGAATGCCAGCATTTACTTTGTCATGCTTTTCCTGTTCTCCCATTGGCAAGGATAATATAAAGTTGAGAGTTGAAAATAATTTTCCATGTAACAATGGAAAATAAAAACCACTTTCCATCTTATTAGACTATGTATTAGGTGAAGTTGTTTCTGTATTAGACTAAGTTGTCATGTACAGAGACTAGTTAGGCAGTACGTCACATCAGACTTAAATTGAGTATTGATAACATATACAAAGAGTTGCAATGTTTTTATACTAATGAAGAATTTACGTTCTGTAGAAATTATTTCTGTAACTCAATAACTACTGAGTTTTACCCAATTAAAGTTTGCTTTTCTTATTGATTGTATTATGTTATTTTAATTGTTCTTTGTAAATTTGGATGATGATAGCTTCTGGCTGGCTTTCCTGTCTTTCCATTTTCTGTTGAACTTACGTTTGCATTGAAATGGTGAAGATGGCTTTGTTGCATTATTCATCTGTATGACATATACGTGTCGTGGTGCTAAGGGAGATGACTGGTGGTGGCAGTTATCTTTGACTTCATTATAACATTCATAGTTCTCTTCGTTGTTTTTTTCCCCTTTGAGCTTTCTTTAGTCTAAAGGTTCTTTACCTGGAGTCTGAGGATAGAGTTCAGGGAGTCCAAGAGCTTGAACCGGGAAAAAGTTTACACTTTTATTTTTACTAACCTCTGGTGTTGGTGAAAAATACCATGGACTGCCAGAAGAACTAACAAATCAGTCTTAGAAGAAATATAACCAGAATGTTCCTTAGAAGTGAGGATGATGAGATTTCAGCTCATCTAATTTGGACATATCATCAGGAGGGTCCGATTGCTAGAAAAGGACATTATGTTTGGTAAGGCAGAGAGAAGATCAGAGAGAACAAGGGAAGCCCGCAATGTGATGGATTGGCACAGTAGCCACAACAATGGACTCAAACATACCAACATTCATTTAAGATGTCCCAGGATGGGGCAACATTTCACTCTGTTCTACATAAGTTGCCATGAGTTGGAGCTGACTCAGCAACAGCTAACAACAACAACAAGAAGTCAAAATTTAGTGATTCCTTCTATTATGAATTTAGTCAGCAAACCCAGTAGCATTAACAGTTCCTGTGATGGTAACAGTAAGAAAGTCATAATTGTTTTCATATTGCATTGCAGTTGTAGCACATTTCTCAAAAGTACTGTATATTCTCATCATTACTTTGAAATTGCAGTGGCTATTTGACTTGCCACTAGATCATGTTAAATACAATAATAAAGAAGCACATGATATATCATAATTATATTGATAATTCTCTTTGAGTTTTGATAATGACTCTTTGTTCTCCATTTTGTGCATTTGAAAACCTCATTCTAAGAAAGTTCCATAGGCTTTACAGGCTGTTAGAAGGTCTGTGGTACAAAAAGGTCACGAACCTCTGCTTTTAGACCCCAGGGTGCATTTGAATGAGAGCATGCCAACATTTGCTCCGTGAGGATTGATAGGATTGTGGGGTAAGTAATAAAAAGCCAAGATACTGTCTCTGATCTATGATGCCTATTAATCCCATACAGTGTTGCCTGTTAACCCAAACCACAGAAGCGCTCGGTTTAACACAATCTAAGAAGTGCCGTGGCCATCAGAATGTATGCTCACCATAAAAAGGAAAGAAAGAAAGGGTGGAACTATGTTCTCTATAGTCTTTGAAAAAATACACTAAACGAATTACTTTCAAAAATGGTTAAAATAAAAATAGCTTATGTGCTTAAAGGGGTCAGCTTTCACCTGTCTAGAAAAGTCTTATAATCTGGAAGGACTTATTCCCAGTATTTCTGGTTAACTGTTGTTAACAGCACTTGTTCCTTCTGCAAATATTTACTGCATGCATGCACAGGCATTGTGATGAAGATACAAGTTTATCATGGTTTTCTCTTCTAAGACATATTTGAGATGTTTCTCATCACTTACATTTTTTTAAAATTTTATTTATTTTTCTTGTTGAGAATACACACAGGAGAACATACACCCTTTCAGCAATTTTTACATGTACAAATCAGTGACAGGGATCACATTCTTCAAGTTGTGCAACCATTCTCACCCTCCTTTTCTGAATCGTTCATTCCCCATTAACATAAACTCATTACCTCGTAAGTTTCCCGTCTAATCTTTTGAGTTGCTGTTGTCAATTTGATCCCATATAGATAGATCTTAAAAGAGCACAATGCTCAGGGTAGACATTCTTTACTAGTTAAGCTAAACTACTTGGTTTTAGGAAGACATCAGGGGATATTTTTGGTTTAAGATTTGAAGATTATCTCAGGGCAATAGTTTTCGGGGATTCATCCAGCCTCAATGGTTCCAGCAAGTCTGGATTCGATGAGAATTTGAAATTCTGTTCTGTGTTATCCCCCTTTTGATCAAACATTCAGTAACGGTGGCTGGACACCATCTGGTTCTACTGGTTTCATGGCAAAGGAGGCAGTTATTCATGGAGGCAATTAGCCACACATTCCATTTCCTTTTCCTATTCCTGACTCTACTTCTTCCTCTTGCTCCAGTGAATAGACACCAATTGTTGTACCTTTGATTGCCGCTTGTAAGCTTTTAAAACCCCAGACACTAGGAACTAGGAACACAATGAACTAGGAGGTAGAATAGAAGCACTGAGCAAGATATCAGGCCAGTTAACTGTGATGTCTCATGAAACCAGTACCCTAAACCTCCAAACCAAAAAACCAAATCCCATGAGATATTTGGTTGTACATAAGCAGCCTCAGCAGCTGCTCTTTTATTTTTTATTTGTTGTTGTAAATATATCTATCACACAACATTTGCCAGTTCAACTTTTCACAAGTATACAACTTACTGACATCAATCACATTCATCATTGTAAAACAACTGATTCTGGTGTCATTAAATTTTTATTTTGAATTGCAGTTATTCATACATTGAGCAAATTAATTGAGAACTTGCTGTTTGTCAGACACCGTTCTAGGCACTTTCAACTACATCTGTGAGAAAAATACACAATAATCTTGCTCTTTTGGAGCTGACGTTTGAGTATTTGTGCGTTTTATGTCCCACAGTTTGTAGGGCTACCCATAAAAACTGTCTGCCACTCACGCACCTTGTGTGTTTTGTAAGGTGTTGGTTTTTACACTCTGTTCCTGTGGATCCTTGTGATACCTGGTGGGAGAAGAAGAAGAGAATGTAGTATTTCCTCAGCCCTATTTTAATCAAGGATTGTATTTGGGATTGCTGGAAACTTGAAGGTCGTATGAAGGGGAAGAGAGTTCTGTTGCCTACAGGATGTTTGGAAATGTTAGACCGTTTTTGAATGTGATGGCTGTTATCTATTGCTCACTGATATAGAATGCATTTTTGTCACCTAGGAGTTCTGTACTGAAAGACAGTTGAAATAATAGCACACTCATTGCTACTAGATACTGTTACTTTAATAAAAAGTTGGCCTTCACTTATCTTGCAAACACCAAGAAAATAGCTAGCATTTATTGGGAGCTATTATGTGCTAAAGGAACCCTGGTTGCCCAGTGGTTAAGCACTTGGCTGCTAACTGGAAGGTCAGTGGTTCGAACCCACCAGCTGCTCTGCGGGAGAAAAATGGCAGTCTGCTTCTATAAAGATTATAGCCTGGAAACCCTATGAGGCAGTTCTTCTCTGTCCTATATGGCCGCTGTGAGTCAGAATTGACTCGATGGCAATTTTTTTTTTTAAATTTATTATTATTACGTACTAGGAGTCCCTGGCTGGTGCACATGGTTAATGCGCTTTGCTGATAGGCAGAAGATTGGAGGTTCAAATTCAGAGGCTCCTTGGAAGAAAGGCCTGGTCAACTATTTCCAAAAAATCAACCATTGAAAACCCTGTGGCACAGAGTTCTACTCTGATACACATGAGGTCACCATGAGTCTGAGCCAACTCCACAGCAACTAGTTTTATTACGTTTTAGGCTCTATATTAACAACTTTCACATTCATTATTTCATTTTATCCTCAAAACAACCCTATAAGGTAGCTGATAATACACCATTTTGATAGAATAGGCAGCAGAGGTTCCAAGAGGTAGAGTAACTTGCCTGGGGTTACACACTAACTAAGCAGCGATCTTGGAGCTTATTGCAGCATTTCTGTTACAGAATGCCCCGTAGAACCCCTCGGTGTCAGTAGATTGATGACTTCGGCTGAACAGGAATTAGAGCTAACTTTCTCCTAATAGTTGGAGAGTTCATCTCTGTCTCTTTAAAGGTTGTCCTGTTTCAGTTTCTGCTCCTAGATTCCTCCCTCTTCTGCCAGTGGAATGTTTCTCTGTGGTTGTCATTAAAAAAACAAAACAAAACAAACAGAAAAACTCATTGCCATCGAGTGGATTTGGACTTGCAGCGACCCTATAGGACAGAGTAGAACTGCCCCATAGGGTTTCCAAGGAGCGGCTGGTGGTTCTGAACTGCCAACCTTTTGGTTAGCAGCTGAGCTCTTAACCACTGTGCTACCAGGGCTCATTTAGTAATATTTACTGTACTCACTCTTGTAATTTCTCCTACTCAGCACCTCCGCTCCCCACAACACACCCACCCACATAAACACATTACATACTCTAAAAATGCAACTAGGGGTCCAGGCAGTTTATTCAGAGATTGGGATGCTTATCTGCCTTGAGATTCTTGCTCATTTACAGAAATGGCTTATTATTGAGCAGAGTTCATGACAGCCAGCGTGAGGTTAATTGGAATTGAATCCTGAATAGTTGGTTGTTTGGCTTGACTTTGTTTTGTATCTGCGTTGTATACAGTGTTTGCTGTGAGTGAAATTGAATCTGTGGGTATTGGAAAAGAATGAGATGCTTCTTTATAGGTTGTGTTGATAAAATATGCCCATGATAATAAAAGGTAGTTGTAGAACAGTATGATCTCGTTTTTGGTTTTTTTTTTTTTTCTGTATAGATAATTACCATTTAGTATACACAAAGAGGAGCCCTGGTGGCACAGTTGTTAAGAGCTGTGGCTGCTAACCAAAAGGTCAACAGTTCGAATCTATCAGCCACTCCTTGGAAACCCTATGGGGCAGTTCTGTTCTGACCTGTAGGGTTGCTATGAGTCAGAATTGACTTCATGGCAACAAGTTTGGTTTTCTGGTTTTATATACAAAGAACCACATGGAAGAGGAAAAAAATAACTTTTTTCTTGGGTGATGTTAACGTTATGTGTTTCTGTATTTTTCGTTTATGTGGGCATGCATTTAAACTTATTGGGGACAAAAAGATGAAAGATTATATCCTGCTGCTTTGTCTAAAAAGTAGACTGAATTACTGAAAAGTAGAAATATAATTAGCATTTGCTTTTCCTCAGTTCTTGGTGTTGGCCCTTTCACATCGAGCAAGATGCCTCAGCAGCTGCCCCAGCCCCACTCGCTCCTTGACACTGCCCTAGGCTAACGGCTGGGCCCCCTGGAAGGGGATGAGAGACTGGGGCAAGATGGTTCTTTTCTCTGTCCACCCTGCTCAGTAGTAACCAGTCTGCAGCATCCTTACCCCAGCCAATGGCTGATGAATCAACTCCAACTCCTGGCGACCCGCTGTGTGTCAGAGTAGAACTGTGCTCCACAGGATATTCAATGGCTGATTTTCAGAAGTAGATCACCAGGTCTTTCTTCCAAGGCTCCTCTGGGTGGACTCTAACCTCTAACTTTTCAGGTAGCAGCATGTTAACTGTTCACACCACCCAGGGACTCCTACAGCATCTTTAACTTGGTCATAAAATGTTTAACCTTTTGGTTTAGCTGAGGGACATCAGCATGTTTGTCTTAGGGATGCTGGTACTGAATCAGACTGGCGACCCCAGAGAGTGGTGGGGGAGAAGAGTGTACGTAAGAGGTGCATAGTCCATTGATAAAAATGTATGCTTTATTTTTTTTTTTAAAGAGGCAAGAGAGGGTGAGAATTTAAAGGCAAAGTTTATGTTTTCCAGTAGGTGCCTCAATTCTGATAAACTGGTTTTATTAATTTTGTTTCAAATAGAGAGTATGTAAGATGCTTTCTGGGGCTAGTATGTGAATCTTGAGTATTCTGTGTTATACTGAGAATGAAGGCTCTGATCTGATTAAAAAGACTAGACTGTTTGTGGCTTAGGTAGTAAGTGTGTTGAACAATTTTTTACTTCACTGGTGTTTGTCTGCACATGCTATTCCCCAGCCTTGTGTTTGCGTTGCCTTGGTTCTGAGACACAAGTCCAGTGTCCTTGGGGACCTCTCTGTTTCTTGGTGCTTGTGTTTCTGAACCCTACACCCGGCACAGGAAGCTTTTCTTTTCCCATTCAATTCCTTTGAGAGAAGAAAGCCTTATCTTTTACCTAAGAAATAGAAACTTTACACAGCGGATTAGTTTCCCGTTAGCAATTACTATGTGAATTGTTCAGTGACATTGGTTACAGTTTTCACCATGTCAACATTCTCATTAATTCTATTCTGGTTATTGCGTTTTCAGTAATCTGGTTTCCCTGTCCCCTTACCCTTTTGTCTTTGCTTTAGAGTAATTGTTGACCATTTGGTCTTATATAGATGACTTGTTAAAAGTATGAAGTACTCACTGGTAATATTGTTTATGTTATGAGCCAATCTGTTATTTACGTGAAAGGTGACATCAGGGTAGTTTCAGTTCAAGGCTTATAGAGTATCTCAGGGTGATAGTCTCGGGGAGTTCTTTAGTCTCAACTGGTCCAGTAAGTCTGGACTTTTTAAGAATTTGAGTTCTGTTCTACATTTTTCTCCTTCTATCAGGCTCCATCTATTGTGGTCCTGATCAGAATAGTCGTTAGTGGTAGCCGGGCACCATCGAGTTCTTCTGGTCTCAGGGCATCTGTTATTCCCTCTGTCTAGATTGTATGTTCCGTGAGAAACAAGATCCATGCATAATTCATCTTTTCATTCCCTGTAGACTTTGGCATAAGGTAATATACCTGGTGAGAGTGTGAAGCAGGACTTTAGTTACAAGTGACAATAGCTCAATGTAAAATGGCATAATCAGAAAAGGAATTTATGGTACAAGAATCCCAGGTTACTGGCTTCAGGCACAGTTGAATCTAGGTACTCAAAGCTATCTAAACCATTCATTCTCATCCTTTGCCTCCCATTTTCTCTCTCTCTGTCTCTGTTCCATGTCCTCTGAGGTGACTCCACTCTCTGGCAGGTTCTTCTGTGTGATGGTACCAGCAATTCTAAGCTAATACCCTCAGAACTTCAAAGTTGGGTTTCTCAACCTCAGCACTACCAACATTTTGGGCCAGGCAGTTCTTTGTTGTGGGGCCTGTCCTGTGCATTGTAGAATGTTTAACTGCATAACCTTCCCTCCTGGGTTGTGACAACCAAAAATGACTCCAGACATTGCCAAATATCCCCTATGGGGCAGTCGCCTCTGGTTGAGAACAATTGGTCTAAAGCAACAGACAGCTTCTTTCTTCCAACTAATTCTGTAAAACTCCTAGACTTAGAAGTCATTGGCCTAGATTGGGTTATGTGCCCAACTGTGAACTAAGTTCTGTGGCTGAGGTGGTGGAGTGGGGTAATTGAATATACTGGTTAGCTTAGTCCAGGGTTCCCAGCCCACTCATGAGTTGGGGTTGGGTTTCTCTGTGGCACCTAACCATTGGAAAGTGAGGGTGGGGTATTATTTATTATTAGAGGAAAGGGGAGTGGATTCCATGTGAAACAAAACAAAAACCAAAACCACATGGGCCACAATAGGGACTGGGAAGTTATTTTGAATTGAGAGTGTAGTCTTGGTGTGGTAGAAAGAAGTGACTCTTGGCAGTAGACAGGCACATGTTGCTACCCTGGTTCTTCCACTTATTAGCTGGGTAACTTTGGGCCAATTTTTTCCCCCTCTTTTCAATCAATCTATATTATGTTCATAAAAATACCATTTTCCAGTCAAATTTTCTTTGATGTACATACAAATAGAAAAATACATAGATTATACGTTTAATGCCTTTTCACAATTTGAATGATCTTATGTATCCAAACTCAGATCAAGAAACAACAGTCCAGAAGCCCCCTTAAATTAAACTCCCTCCCAGTCATTCCTCCAGATGCCTTCTAGAATCATAGTTAGTTTGCTTGTTTTTGAACTTCCGTAAAAATGGAATTACACCTTATGATTGATTCTTTTATGCCTGGGGTCTTCCATTCAATATTATGTTTATGACAATTCATCCATGTTGTTGCTTATAGCAATAGCTTGTTCGTTCTCATTCTATAAGTTTTCAACTATATGAATATATCACAATATTTTTTCAATTCTACTGTTGATGAACATTGGGTAGTTTCTAGTTTCCAACTGTTAGACATGCTATGAGTGTCCTTGAGCATGTATGTTGGTGGTCCAGTACTCAGCTCAGTCGGGTATGTGCCTGGGATGAGATTGCTGGTCCTGCAGTAGAGAGATCATGAGGACTTTTTGTTCTGAGACGTAAATGAGACCAGGTAAAAAGGCTTGTGTGTCTACCACCTAATAGAGGGTCTGTACTTGTCTCCTTTTAAGCGCTTCATTTTGGATTGATTATTTGGATGTGGAAAGTCAACACGTGGGAACTTGGTTTGAAAATCAGTTTTAAGAAGTTTAATATGTTTGAATGATTTTAGATAGAAGCTTAACAGTAGTGGTGCCCAATACTTTAGCTAGTTTTACTGTTTTGCATTTAGAGAAAGAGACTATATGACTGCATATTCCTTTATTGATGATCTCTCTCAGTGTCAAAATTTAGAAGAACATCATTAAAAAAAAAACAAAAAACCGTGGCTTATGTTCTAGAGAATGGAACCAGTTGCTTTGTTTAATGGTTTCTCTTAGCAAATTTGCCTAGTTTTTAGTTCCATGCTTTGTAGAAGAGACTCCAGTGTCTCTTTTCAGAGATTATTTAACACATATAAGTAATGCTTAAGTATGTGACTTCAGTGATTAACTGCTAGTTCATCGTGTTTCTGATCTGGTGTTCCTTTCTCTTTGAGAGGTTATTCTGACGTAAATGTTGATCAAAATTATGGAGTAGCATTTCTTACAAGGTGTTCATGCTTATATATTTAATTACTGAGGACTCTGAAATGCAGTGACTTTATTGCTATTTAAATTTGCATTTAAATGGTATGAATAGCTTTTCAGATGTCCTATAGTGATGCAGTGTCTTTTGTTTTCATCAGTTTGTTCATCTCTGACTGTAATCTGTGCAGTTTGGTTGCTCACAGTTTACCTGCTGTTGGCTGTGCTCGGGCCAGACCCCAGCTCGTGGTGACCCCAAGCACAACAAAACTAAACGCTGCGTGGATCTGCACCATCTGCATGATACACTGCGGGTTAGACCGTTGTGATCCATAGGGTTTTCATTGACTGATTTTGGAAGTAGATTGCCAGGCCTTTCTTCCTAGTCTGTCTTAGTCTGGAAGCTCCCCTGAAACCTATTCAGCATCATAGCAATAGGTAAGCCTCCACTGACAGACAGGTGGTAGCCGTGCATGAGATGCATTGGTCGGGAATCGAACCCGGGTCTTCAGAATGGAAGGCAAGAATTCTACCACTGAACCACCACTGCCTCCACACAGTTTGCCTACGGGCTTATTAATCAAATAGTTTTGAGTATAATGTTGTTGTGGACAGGGTTAGGAAGAAGGCATTCTTGTGAAGCACTGCCTTACCTCGGTGTATGACAAAGGACAGGTGATAAATCAGGGCTTCTGGATCCTCCTGGCTGCCCACTGGCATTGCCTAGGTGCTTCTGGAAACTGCAGCTCTCAGTGCCCCACCTTCACACAGGCAGCTTCATTTGGCCGGGGTGGGGCCTAGGCATTAGTGTTTAAAAATACAGTTCTAATGTGCAGCCACATTCAAGTTGAGAATCAGTGTGTTAAATGAAAGGGATTGGACTTCGAGGGCTTCTGTCCCCTTCCATGTTGAGCGTTACAGTGATCTCGTGGTTTCTGTTAGTGTTTTTGCTGACCAACCAAAACATTCTGACTTTAAAAAATTGTTTTTGAAAATCTACAAAGTAATTTTATATTCTTCTAGTGATATCTTATCTCTCCCTTCCTTTTCCTTTCTTACTGTCTCTCACCCTCTTTTGTTAGCTTCTGCAGCCATTAAGTCATTTCTTATGTTGGATTTTAGTGTCTTTATTTTAAATGTTTGTAGAAACATGTTGGTTTAGTTAGAAGATTGTAGCGAACCTGTCAAACCATTGTTCTGGAATATGATGCTGGGTTTTGTATTGGCACAGCCTATCTCCATGAGTTTAAAAGCTAAGAGTTTATCCGATTATTGTTACATACCATTTCAGAGCTAAGGAAGCTGAATAATACTACTTCTGTTTTACATGCGATGAAAGATTAAGACTCAGGGCCAGCAAGATAAGGCAGAGGGGCTGGATGAGGTAGGTGGCCCCACGTTAGGGGCTAGCAGTCATTAGCGTTTCATATATCCCCACATGCTTCCTCAGCAGCTAATGAGCAAATCTGACCTCTTTTTTTGGAAGATATAACACATTAGTCTGACGTGTTGTCTAATTGTAAGCTCAAAACGGTTAGTTGAGACATTAGTTCACCACGTGAGGCCATAACAGACAGACCTCCTCTTTCAGGACCAGCTTCTGAAGCGTGGAGTCATTCGCTTTGCTCATGTTTGTGTGATAGCAGCTGTTATTTTACAGTGGAAATTACGTATCATCCTTTAAACTGTGAGCCTCATAGGTCAGGAGGAATCCTGTCTTATTCATTGTGTGAGGTACAGTCAAATCTTTATGGTTGAATCTATCCTAACAGGCCAAACTGCTGCATAACATGAATGCTTACATGGGTCTTATCTAGGTAGTGTAGATGGTTGTTTTTTTCTCTTTGAATAATTTAACAAGGTATTTTCTTAAGTAGTTTGCATAAAATTCAAGACATGTAAAATAGAATGAGGAAATAAACCAAAAGAAACCAAACACATTGCTGTCTATTCTGACTCATAGAGACCCTGTAGGTCAAAGTGGAACTAATTGGTTTAGTTTACCTTGTTCATGACCAGCAAATACAAATAACCACTCATTACCAGCAAAAACAACACAGAGGTCTACTCCTTCTGGGAAAGAACTATACTGAATAGATTATTTTCTGTTTGAAATGTTTAACTCTTTGCCATGAGAAAAGATTTCATCCAAGGAACAAAGCATAGTGTGTCCTGCCATATTTTTGTAGCTCTAGAATGTTTTAATATTATATAATAGGAAAAAAATTGCTGGAATTTTAAATACACATACCAGACTTCTTTAGATTCACATATATTTGTTTGTTACTAGTTGGCAGAAAAACAAGTGTTAATATTAGGTAAAATGACTTTTCATTCTAAATATTATATTTCAGGAGCTCTTTCCTAAATCCTTGTGAATAAAATTACACTTGCAGTATGTTTATAATCCTTTAAAATCCCTAAATCCTTAAGAAGGAAGTTGACCCAAAAGTTTAAGTAAGGATTTTATTACTGGAATTGGATATTTCTAATTTTCTTGGAGTATCATTTTTCCTGCTAGCTATACAGCAATACTCAAACCTGCTCTAGAAACTTCATACTACACTGTCCTTTTGTTAGTACATGACTTCTAAAGAATCTTGTTTCAGTTCTGAACAAAGCCCGGGCTTACTTTCAAAATTGAGCTTTGGTATAAACTCAAAATTGGTAAACAGAAGGGTAGTTTACCAGATTTTTACATAACTAAACACAGCCTGTTTCTTCATTCACTATTGATGATTGATGTTAATTATCTAACATTTTTATTGTGCGTTCCAGTGTGAAATGAAATGAAACCAAACCCCAAATCCTTGTTGAATTTATCCCAGTAAAATGTTTTCCAGATTTTTGTTGTTTTCTTTTTTTTAATTTTTCCCATACAAAAATTTATACATACATTGTTATGTGACTCTAATTGCTCTCCCCATACAGTGACAGCACACTCCTCCTTTCCACCCCTGATTCCCCATGTCCATTCAGTCAGCTCCTAACCCTCTCTGCCTTCCCATCTCACCTCCGGACAGAAGCTGCCCGTTTAGTCTCTTGTATCTACTTGAGCTAAGAGGCACACTCCTCACGAGTATCACTTTACGTCCCACAGTCCAGTCCAATCCCTGTCTGAAGAGTTGGCCTCGGAAATTGTTTTAGTTGTTTTTTTGCTATAGTTTGGATTTACTTTATCTGCTTATCTGTGAACAGAAGTGACGTAGATGTTATTGCCATACTAAACTGAAAATATGTTTTTGTTGAAAGTACCCGGATCATATTGGTGGGAATAAATCATTGGCCCCACACAATTTGTGTGCTTGCGATAAATATTGTCACTTGAAGTTTGTGTTCTTACAGACTAAAATTTTATCTTAAGGAAAATTTTAAATTACGTTTGTTTGGGGAGATTAATGTTGACATATGAAGCATTGGTTCAGTGATAGAATTTCACCTTCTGTGCAGGAGACACAGGTTCAATTCGTGGCCAATGCACCTCATGCACAGCTACCACCCATCTGTCAGCAGTAGATTGTGTGTTGCTATGATGCTAAATGGGTTATAGCTGAACTTCTAGATGCAGACAGACTAGGAAGAAAGGCCTGGTGATCTACTTCTGAAAATCAGCCAGTGAAAACTCTATGGATCACAGTGGTCCAAATGCACTCGATCATATGGATGGCACAGGACTGAGCAACGTTTCATTCCATTGTGCTGGGGATTGACACGAGTCAGGCCCACTCGGCGGCAGTTAACAACGACAACGATGTTGGCGTATCCCCATTTTTATTTCTTTTCACATATCTATATAAGCTGCTAATTCCAGTGGACCTATCTTAGCCCTGAGTTTATCCTCAGTTGCCTACTCTCCCTTTCTTTGATGATGAAGCGTTTCTTTCCCTTGGCTTCCATAACTGCATCCTTGCCTTGCTTCCTTTCTACTTCTCTGCCTGTGCTTTCTCAGTTTCTTTATACCTGAAATGTTGGTGTATCCTTGGGTCTCATCTTTGCCCACTTCCCTCATGTTCCCTTTTCCAGCTTTCCTTAAATAAGCTGTTCCCAAGACTTTAGATACCTTCTGTATATAAGCTGTTGACACCCCACTCTAGGTCTCTGGTCTTGAACTCCAGGCCCATTCATTTAACTGCCAGCTAGATGCCTTGACTTTCAAGTCCTCCTTGTCTTTTTCACTCAACATGTACAAAAACAGAACACATTATAATATCTCCCCAGACCTGTGCCTCCTTCTCTTTCACCTGTTTGGGCGGAAGACACAGAGATCCATGCAGAAGCCTAAGGCAGAGTGCTGGGAGTCATCATGCAGCCTTCCAATACCCTGGGTCTCTCATCCACGTGATCACCAAGTCCTGAGGATTCTGTCTTCCACAATCTTTTATTCAACACTTTTCTTGATTGTCAGTGCTTCATTTTTAGTTTAGGCTCCCAGCATACACAGCTAGGCCACTGTAACTAATTCTAACTAAACCTCTCTCAGTTCCCTACTCCCTCCCCAGGCAAGAATACACACTTCTTCTTGTTCCACTCACGGTCATCCACACTTCGAAATCCCTTGGTCTAGCTCTAGAGATTCTAGAAATGTAGTAGATACCTAGAAAAATGTTTGTAATAAAATGAAAGTAAATGACTTTGTTCCTTCATGTAAAAAGTTAACAGTGTAGGTGAGTCCATGACAGTTGTAAAGAATGGGGAATTTAATGCTAATCAGAATTCAGGATTTCATCACAAGTGGACATTATGCCTTTATTTTTTGGAAAACAGTGCCCCAGGTCAATTCTGATAAGGGGAGCTAAACTTATCAATAAAGTGTTAGAGAAATGCTTTTTGATTTAAACAGTCTTCTAGAATATAATGCTAGAAGATGAGTCCTCTAGGTTGGAAGGCATTACGCAATAGCCACAAAGAAGACTCAAACCAATGATCATGAAGATGGCGCAGGACCAGACAACGTTTCGTTCTGTTATACATAAAGTTGCCATCAGTCAGAGCCTATATGATAGCAACTAATAACCATACTTGAATAACTTATACTAATGATTACACAGCATTAGATTTTTAACTGTTTGCAACTTATTGTTGAAATTATATTTGGCAATATGCCATTTGCCTTCAGATATTCTGAAAATATTATATTCTCCTGGTCGGTAGCCTAGTGGTTTTTTTTTTTTTTTTTTAAAATACCCCCATTACACAACTTTATACCCGTATCATACAACCCTTTATACCCATATTACACAATTTCTTGATGCTTCTGAGTGATGGACTACTCCTTACTCTGACCATGATAACCCTTGAGAAAAATTATGGCTGAAAAATTACGCTCTTATGAGTATAGGAGAGAAAGACTTTGGTCTTTGACTAAAGTACGTCTTTTTAAGATACTGATTAAAGTATAGAAGAGATTGGTGGTTGGAAAAACTACCACAGCCTCAACCCTGATCAGAGGATGAAGTACTCTTTAGCCTCTTCTGACCCTGTGAAGCAAGGGAACCGTCAAGTGCTCTATTTTGTGTCTTATTTTTGTTTGTGCCATTTACTACCAAGTCACCATAAATTCACGACTTGACACGTTTTCTGTCCTCCTTTGGTATATAATGAAATACACCATTACTCATTTCGGATGAAGGGAAAACAGAGTAGATAGAAATGTTAGATATTTTAACAAGTCTCAAAGGACTGAATAAACTTTAAATTTTCTGTCCAGAGAATGGGTTAATAATTGGGAAGCTTCAAAGACTCCTGATAAAACATTCTCACACACTTGCTCAGAAAAGAAGCAAAATTCTTTATTTGCACGAATTGGTTATTTTTCTTTGAAAAATATCATTTTTTTTTTACCTCACAGAAGTAGCTTTCACCTGGGAAATTTTACAAGCTTTTTTTTTTTTTTAAAAGAGAGAAACTGAGGGTTGCTTTTGCCAAGGAGTGAGTTATTGTTTTTCCTGGAATGAATATTCACAAAGGTGTAAAGGAAACCTAGAATTTCTACCTCTTACTTCTCCCTGTCCTGTCTTTTTTTTTTTTTGATACCAATGAACAATTTTTAAGTTTCCACATGTTGTATAATTATTTGACAGTTCAGAGTGAGGTAGATCACAACCAAATACTCAGTGCAAATAGGTGCTTGACGTTTGTTGAAATTTTGGCGTCTTTAGTATTGTTTAGGTCTTATGCTTCCGGAATCAATTTTTTAAATATAAAATATACCTAGAGATGTTTTTAGTCTTTGTATGATAAAATACATCGAAAGAATGTATCATAATCTTTATGGCAGAGAGATTGTCTTTATGGTGTGCTTGATATGAAATCACAAAGAGAAAAATCTTTTGAGTCATTGGGTCTTCGGGGGATTATGTTATGAACACAGAACATAAGCATACTTTTAAAATCTGCTAAAACCACCTCCCTTTCCTGTACATGCTGATCTTTGACCTGAATTAAAAATAATTTAGTTTTTTTTCTCCTCTCTATAATGTTGTTAAGAAGACATTAGGCCTTTGGGTATTGGGCCTGAAATTTAATTTTTCTTACTTTAGAAAAAAGGAAAAAAATGGCTTGGGTGTTAGGGCATAACAAAAACTAGATTGTTCCTTTTGAACATTAAATTCATGCCTGTCTTGTTTTCACTAGCAATGAATATTAAATTTAGTCTGATGGCTGTACATCATCTAAATTGTTGCGCAGATATTTACTCATTACAATTGTAGACTCATCTTTATGTCTGCTTTTGCCTTGAAGGATTTTGTCAGAAGCTAATGATGAGAGATTTGGCAGTAGGGACAATACCATCGCAAATGAGACCCGTTAGTACATTCTCTTAATCACAATTTTACATTAGAAACCAAAGGCTTTATAGTCTCTGAAGATACCCCACTGTGTTTCTATGATAATGATGCAAGTCATGGGTTGCTTAGTTCTTGATTAAAATCTCCTGGCTTTTAAGTCATACTCTTTAACTGTCAGAAAATAAAGGACTAAGTAATAAATTGTCAGTTGTCAAAGAAAATAATGATGTTATGATTTGAATACGTATTGTATAATTTCCTTCAGAGGTTTTGCTTGTCAGCTTCATCCCACCATTTAGTGTGGAAGACTTTCCAGGAAACACTATCATGAAATTTAGAATAATTGTATGATGTTGTGGTGAACCACAGTGGAGAGAAAGCACTTTGGAAGGTGACGCCTTTGACTTTGGAGTGGGACCAACCTGGGTTTGGATCCTAGGCCTGCCACCAACATACATCCTTGGGCTAGTTACTTAGCTTTATAGAGTGTGGTGTGTATGTAAATCCTCTAGCGCAGCCCCTGGTACGTGTTATTATTGTTAGCTGCCTTTGAATTGGGCCACCAACTCATGGTGACCCCTATGCACAACAGAACAGAATGCCTTGGACCACTGTAATCCATAGGTTTTCACTGGATGATTTTTGGAAATAGATCACCAGGCCTTTCTTCCTAGTCCATAACAGGTGCTTAATAGTGTTCCTCTTCTCTGTAAAAGTTGTGTATGTACTTCCCACGGGAAGACATTTACAGTCCCTGTCTCTCCATGGGATCCCTCCTTTAGTCTTATGCATTGGAATATTGAATACACAATGAGTAGTTTGCTCATTTTATATTTATTCCATATGTGTGCCAACGTGTGAATGCCAGCTACTGCATGTTCCAAATAACGCTCCTCCCTCTCTTGGTAGGTGCCTGAGATCATCAGCTCCATCAGACAGGCTGGGAAGATAGCCCGGCAGGAGGAGCTCCACTGCCCATCTGAGTTTGATGACACATTTGCCAAGAAGTTCGAGGTGCTCTTCTGTGGCCGAGTGACGGTGGCCCACAAGAAGGCCCCGCCAGCACTGATAGACGAATGCATCGAGAGGTTCGATCACGTTAGTTGCAGCAGGAAAGCAGAATTCGACTTGCTCTCCCAGAATTCTGAAACCGCAGATACTGTGACGGGATTTTCCTTAACTGATAAATTCCGATCTGTGTTCCAGCCGGTGGGCCATGAGGAGCAGGGCCAGAGGCCTATGCGGAAATCCTTCTCCCAGCCCGGACTTCGCTCCTTGGCCTTTAAGAAGGAATTTCAAGATGGAAGCCTTAGAAGTAGTAGTTTTTTCAGCTCTTTTGAGGAAAATGACATTGAGAGCCACCTAATTAGTGGACACAATATTGTGCAGCCGACAGATATTGAGGAAAATCGAACTATGCTCTTCACGGTAAAATAATATTGAGCCTCGAGCTTGTCCCTGCTCTGCGATATATGTTCAAAAGAAGATGTGCTTTATTGAGGGAAGATTCTTAGTAAATTGTTTTTGGCGGTTTTGTGTGAATCAGTATATTCTTTTCTCAGGATAAAATCCATACTTCAGTTATGATCCTTTAAACTCGTTGTTGTTGTGCGCCATTGAGTTTATTCCAACTCACAGGGACCCAATAGAACAGAGTAGGACTGCTCCATAGGGTTCCAGGGAGTGGCTGGTGGGTTCCAACCACTGACCTTTTGGTTGGCTGCTGAATGCTTTAACCACTGCACCACCAGGGCTCAAAAATATATGAAAGAGGCCAAAAAAGGAATTTTTAAATTGTGTCTTAATTTCAAGTAATACATTTCAACAGAATCTTTTAGTTGAAAATAAGTACTTTCTCTTAACTATTTTTATTAATTTATAAAATTTTTACTCACTGTTAATCAGGATAATTGTTAGCATGATTGGATGACATGATATTTGAGATTTATACCCAAACTGAAATATTAGTTTAGCCAACTGCTTGCTAAATGCCAGAAGGATCTTGCCAAACGCCAGAAAAGGAATGGACAAGGGGAGCTAGCCCTGCTGGAGTTTGGGGTTTCTGTGTTCTAAGCAGATCTGGGGTTCTTCTCGGTAGGCTTGCCCTCCCTGGGAGCCCCCTGGGTCAGAGTGAATTAGTCTGAGCTGGTGGAACTCAAAGTGCTGACCCAGGGGTGAACTGGTCTCTGACAGTGTATGGGACTGGTTGTTCCTTGGCCCCTTCCATGTCTCTTCTTTGGCTTAATGCTGACTGACATTCTTTAGAGAGCAAAATTATCTTAAATGTAATATCTTGTTTTTGTACCTAAATCAGGGCAGTCCGATAGCTATGAGATAAGAAAGTTGACTGCCAAGGTTAATGCTGTGTGGATGTATTCAGGTTTAAAATAGAGATAATGTATCCTAGGTTAATAGGGCTGATTTATTTCTTCCTCTTTTCATCATTGACCTAATATATTGTAGAGTGCTACGTCAGCATTCAGACTTCTGTTTCAATCTGAGATCTATACGTTAAAAAAAACTCTTGTCACTGGGAAAGCTGCTTAGTTCATTTATTTAACAAGTACTTAATGAGTGACTGCTGTGTGCAGGGTCCTGTACAATATGTTAGAAACAAAGCAGTGAACAAGACTCCCAACATGGAATTTAGATTTCAGGGAGTCCTGGGGTGGTACAAACAGTTTACATGCTTGGCTGCTAACTGAAAGATTGGAGGTTCGAATCCACCCAGATGCACTTTGGAAGAAAAGCCTAATCTAACTTCCAAAAAATCAGCCATTGAAAACCCTGTGAAGCACACAGCTCTACTCTGACACACGTGGGGTTGTCATGATTCGGAGCTGACCCAACGGCATCTGAATTTAAGGGAGAGAGATGTCAGACAATTGATGGCATAAGTAATTATCTAATTACAGTTGTGATAAACACTACAAAGGAGAAGCAGAGGACGTTGCAAGAACAGCTAGGGCATCAGGGAAAGCTTCTTCCAGAAAGTGATTTTGACCGAGCAGAGCGTTCGTTGTGGTCAGCTGGGAGTGGGTATCCTGGGTGCAGGGAACAGCAGGTGAGAAGGCCCTAAGGAGAGATGGAGCATGGTACCTGGGAGAAACCCTGAAGCCTTTGCATTAGTTGTTTCTTTTGCTTGGCAGGCTTTCTCCCCAGGTATTCGTGGGTCTTACTTCCTCGCTGCCTTTAGGTCTCTGCTGAAATGTTAACTTGGCATGAAGAAATAACCTCATCTCACTTCTTTGCTTTATTTCTCTCTGTAGCACTTATCATCATCTGAGATATAATTACAAATAAGTAATACATCTTCTGTCCTTTATGTCCCCAAGAAGGTAGTCTCCATGCGGGCATGGATTTTCATGTTTGTTCATTGCTATTATCACTAGTGTTTAGAACAAAGCTTAGCACATGGTGGGTGCTCAGTAAATACTTATTAAATGAGAAGGAAGGCCAGGTGCCTCCCTGGGAGCAAGGAGGCGCGGTAGGGGGAGATGGGGCTGGTGAGAGAGACAGGGGCTTCACTAGACATCACATCATGAGCCTTACTGAAGAGTTTGGTTTTCATCCTAAAATCTATGGATAATGACTGAAGAGTTTACACACAGAATGTTACTGAATGTTTTTGGCTACACAGTGAGGATGTATTTCAAGGAGGGCAAGGGTAGGTTGAGGAGAAGAGTTAAGAGGCCATTGTAGTCATCTAGGTGAGAGATGGTGGTAGCTTGGAGTGTGAAGGCAGTGGGGATGGGGAGAAGGGAGGATGGACAAATACTCAAGAAGTCAAGTTGATGGGATGTGGTGAGTGATTGAAAGTGATGGGGAAGGAGAAGGATCTAAGAGCCCTACCCAATTTTAAATTCTGATTTCCTCTTTATAGCCCAGCCACAACCAAATAATAATGCGTTAGTGTTTCTCAACTGTGAGATTTTCAAAGCTTCTTTTTTAAAAAATAAAGATTATCTTCATTGTGTGTCAGTATCTTCATTGTTCTCTAAAGAGAATAAACATATCCAGAGTAGAGACTCATTCATTGTTGACAGACTTTTCCATCTTTACTCTGTATTGCACTAGGCAAGGCAGATACTGTGTTGGCTTGTACTCTAGAGAGACACACAGTCTAGTCTGATTCAGAAAGATGTTGCGTGTTAACAATGAATTAGTTTTTTATCATGCTTGGTCTTCATGGAAGGGTAAGGCTAAAAGGCTACCTACCTGTCAGTCTTAACTGACTCCACATTCAGAGCGTAATTACTCCTGATTTATACTCTAAGTTTCTGACAAGCTTATATATTGGATTTGTACTTCACATCAAAGTATAAAGAGTTTAAAGGGAGGGAAGCAGCTGTGAGTTACAGTGACAACATCAGGATGTGACCACTGACTTCTTTATCCTGACGAGAAACTAAAACTGTAGAAAACCCACACAAAAGAACTCAAGAAATTTAGCTATCTGGAGGCATGGAGTCCAGGGAGGTAGTCAACTACAGTCAGCTGGGGAGCGGGTATACAATTAACAATATGTGTATTGTAACAACACTCTGCTATAATGGAGGTATATTATGATAACCTAAGTCAATAAGGCAATGTTCATTTATACTAATATGCTAACTTTTAAAGAAGTCCGGTAAGATACGTAAATGTCTAATACATGGTATGTACTCAACAAATGGTAGATTATTTTAACAATAATTTTAAAAGACTTTAAAAAGTAAAAATCACTTGCCATCGAGTTGATTCCGACTCATGGCGACCTCATATGCATCAGAGTAGAACTGTGCTCCATAGGGTTTTTAGTGACTGATTTTTGGGAAGTAGATCACCAGGCCTTTCTTCCTAGGCTCCTATGGGTGGACCTGAGTCACCATCCTTTTGATCAGTAGCAGAGCATGTTAACCATTTGCACCTCCCAGGGACTCTATAGTAAAAAAAAATAGTCCTTAGAAAATGTTTTGAAAGTTGTAAAAGAAAAGCTTCAGTTTTCCAGAAGATTCACTTACCTAGAAACCTCATTTTCATATAAAGGAGATGTTCAATCTGAGGCTTTATTGCTACTTTTTGAGTATTTAGTTTTTTTCTCTCAAAGAAGACCGCTGTCTTTTGTAGGTGAGTGTAGTAATGATTATCCTGTGCTACGGGAAATCCTTAGGATCAGTTACTACCTTTGGTGTGATTTCCTGCAATGATATAGTCAGAATTTTATAGGAGCTTGTTCCTTTATTCTTTGTTTCCGTAGATCATGAAATGAGAGATGTTTGTGTGACAAATTTAAATTCAACTTTCATGTTAAGCTAGTTTCTTTTTTGTTTGTTTTTTAAGATTGGCCAGTCTGAAGTTTACCTCATCAGCCCTGACACCAAAAAAATTGCATTTGAGAAAAATTTTAAGGAGATATCTTTTTGCTCTCAGGTAAACGGAAATGAGTTATTAGTTCAATTGCAATGGAATTTTTTTAATGATTTCTTTTAATATCTGTCATACAACAAAAGTACACTGGATTACAAGGGATATGTTTTCTAAGTACTGGATTTGTGATCTTCAATTTATTTATGCTTTGGTATATTATGGTAAAATAAAAAATTTTGAAATTAAATAAGAATTTTGCTTTAAGTGACAATAACTTTCTGAAAAAAAAAATAGATTTACTTGCCTTTTTTTTTTTTTTTGCAATTATTGGTAATAATGTTTAGCAATCATGATTTCCAAACGTGTATGTTTCGTATACAGGTAGTCCCTGACTTAATGACAGGGTTCTGTTCCATTGACTCCATTGTAAGTTGGTTCTGACAAAAATCGAATACCTCATTTTTTTAAATTATTATTGCCTTTTATTATCAGTATCTTTATAAATACAGCAGCGTTTTGAACAGTAAATCGTAAAGTTGAATATCTGCGCGTGAACATATGAGGATGACACCATCAGCAAATCACATGCGGCAACATTGTACGTGTCACATACTACTAACGATAAGGACAGTCATAATGTATGTAACGAGCTGTCATAAGTGCAATTCGTTGTAACTCTGGGACTACCTGTATATATTTACGCATACACACAGATGCATTTCTTTTTAAAATAGATGTTTATTTCTACTTTACAAAAGTTTGTAACTTTTTTGGGGTACCAATCACCATTATTTCTTCTCCCTTAAAATATAACACATAGTGCATATCTTAGATACTTCACTCAGAATACTATGTCTACTTGAAAATTTCTTTCTTGATAATCTCCCAGGTGTGTTTTAGAGATTTTTGGACGAATCTGTCAATTATGATTAGCTATACCAGTTTTTGGAAACCCTGCTGGCACAGTGGTTAAGAGCTCAGCTGCTAACCAAAAGGTTGGCAGTTCGAATCCACCAGGCACTCCTTGGAAACCCTATGGGACAGTTCTACTCTGTCTTACAGGGTTGCTATGAGTCAGAATTGACTTGACAGCAACAAGTTTGGTTTTTGGTTTGGTATACCAATTTTACTCAGGTCCTCTCTATCAAATATGAGAACACTAAAAGTTATGTTTTTTTATTTTTTAGATTCTAACTTCTCATTTCCGTAATTAATAAAATACAATGAATATCTCAATGTTTGCTAATGTATAATGTGATCTACTTAAGTATTCAAAAGGAGAATTTTCTTTTCCAAAATAATAATAATAACATTCTATATCCATTTACCAAGAATATGTTCTTCTAAAGCATATTCCTGTAAGAAGTAACCTTTAGCTAACCCTTAATTTGCCATTGGAGAACACTGATTGAAATGCCAGGTTATGCTAATGACTACTCATTTATTGGAGAATATTTGACCTGAGAGTGAGATTATGTACAAATTTTTTTTTTGTGATTTGCTCCCATTTTCTAGTTGAAATATTAATGTTAAATGCTTGCTTTTTCACATAATAGCTTTATTATTTCCTAAAGGGTGCAGTTTACAAGCTAATATGATTCCCTGAGCTTCAGGCTATCTGCACTCTTGTCTCTGTGTGCTAGTGCTTTTAGAAGGCATTGCCATATTAATCTTTATGGGAGTTGTTTTATCTGTATTAAGGTGCCTGTGTTAGCTGATGTTTTCAAAACAAGTTTATATATTAGTATTTATTGAAAAGAGCTCTTAGGAAACTATGAGAAAGCCTTGGCCTTAATACCTTATATTTAAAGGCTCCCCTATTCTGTGTGTGTAACTTTTGACTTGTTCTTCATATTAGTTTAGTGTTTATCTCTGGTTTTTTTAGGAGTATAAACCTGTTTAATTTTTTTTTAACCTTTGTGTGTGTCTGTGTATATACATATGGTTGTATTTATTCGTTAATCTCTTTGATTCTCCAAGTTGTTTTCTCTCTTTAATACCTAAGTAAAGTTCTAATTTTTCTGTTATCTTTTCTCCACTTCCATTATTTAGTATGAGAATGAGCATTGAAAACTCCAGTTTCCAGAACTTATTGTTGTGGAGACAATCAGAATAGCATTTTTGTAGAATGATGTTAATCTTCATCATCTTTCAGACGCTCTTAGTTATTTTTCAATTTTAAAATGTCTGAGATTAGTAATTTTATAGTGCTCTTTAAAATTGGAGTGTGTAAACCTTAAGTTGCATTTCTGAGAATGGTATCTCTTTTAGACACAACTCATCGTTCCATTCTCCTTTCCCCCGCCTCTGACAGGGTATTAGACACGTGGACCACTTTGGGTTTATCTGCCGAGAGTCTTCGGGAGGTGGAGGCTTTCATTTTGTCTGCTATGTGTTTCAATGCACAAATGAAGCTCTGGTAAGAGGCTTGCTCATTTTCACCTTGAAACCTTGTTTACAAGGAATTTCAACCTGATTTTTTTTTTTTCTTTAACCAAGTCATATAGCCTCACTGATGTATCATTATTTAACTTTAATCATTCATGACAGTTTAATAACTAGGTAGTACACATCTTAGCTTTATTTGAGTGTACGTTTTAAATCTTCACTATTTTTGAAGAACCTGCCCACTTCTACCCTCTGGTCTAGCATTTTAAAATGTTATTGTGGACTTTTGAGCAGAGGAGTTAGCTTTTACCTTCAGTATTTGTTGTGTTTTTAGTTTTCTTAACCTCCTTTCCTCTGAAAGATTCGAGCATCTGGGTATATTTCTCAGACTGCAGTCCTAGCGGTTATTACCATTATAATCTGTCAACCTGTGATTAATAGTCCAGAAAAATCTGGAGATACTGAGTCTTTCCACAGAGCCCTCAAATCAGCCCAGCTAATTTAAAATTTACTGTTTGCTGCCTGTGTTTCCCTTCTCTTCCATTAGGTTGATGAGATTATGATGACCCTGAAGCAGGCTTTCACGGTGGCTGCAGTGCAGCAGACTTCTAAGGCCCCCACTCAGCTGTGTGAGGGCTGCCCTGTGCAGTGCCTGCACAAGCTCTGTGAGAGGATAGAGGGTGAGTAGCAGAACCCTTCTGAGCTTTCAAATAAAAGTTCCAAGGAAACCTTAGGTGACATGCGTTGATAGGTTCAGCATAACATAGGCTTGTATTTGTTAAAGAATTGTGAGCACACTTTCAACATGCAGAAGATATCTTCTGTATATCAGGCATGGTGCTAGTGTTGGGGATACAAAGCTAAAAACCCATGCCGCCTTCTGCCGTCTTCCCTCCAAGGTACTCTGAGGTAGTGAAGGAGTTAGGGGAATGTAAAAACCAGTTGTATAACATTTATTATAGACTACGATGGTCACCCATGTTGACCTCTATAGAGAAATCTAGTAAGAGCTAAAGAAGTTCCCCCAGGTTTCTCAAGTAGAAGGTCATCAGTAACTTCTGTCAGAACGGTTTTAAAGGAGTGGGGAGACAGAAGTCAGGTTGCAGTTGAGGGACGAATAAAAAAGAATAAAAGAAATACTGTGACTTTGACTACAGTCTCTAGAAACTTGGTTTAGGAGTAAATCATGATAAAACATTATGATTTGCAGCTAATATTTATTCAGTACTTAAAATGCGCCAGGCACTGTGTTGAATGCTTTATGTAACATGCGTTACTCATGTATTTAATCCTCATCACATTTCTGGGAGGAAAAGGGACTATTTATTTTGCACATTTTACGGATGAGTAAACTGAGGATTAAAGAAGTCTAGAAATAAACTAATCCCTGCTGAACCCAGGATTCCCTGCCACCAAATGGTTAAGTGCTTGACTACATCAAAAGGTTGGTGATTCAAACCCACCCAGAGGCACCTCAGAAGAAAGGACTGGCAATCTGATTCCAAAAGGTCACAGCCATTGAAAACCCTTGGGAGCAGTTCCTCCACACACATTAGGTTGCCATGAGTGGGAACTGACTTGATGGCAACTGGTTTGTTTTTTCTTTTTTTTTGGTTCCCTGCTACCGAATGTGTCTTCTCAAGAGAAGGCCATACTGAGGCGGGGCCGGGGGTGGGGGGCGGCGGGCAACCCAAGAGTGCCAGCCAACTTTTTTTTCTTTTTTTTAAGAATTGGAGAGGTTTGAGCAATTTCAGAGTTCAAGGGGCCAGATCCATCAGAGTGGAATGGAGGTGATGCCTCCTGAGCAAGAGTGGGGGAATTAGCCTCAGGCAAGAGAGACTCCGTTTCTCTGCAACCGCAGGGAGGGGCTGAGGGGAAAGGACAGAACCCAGGCAAGGATGAAAGTACGTGACCATGATGCTCACCAGCAGGATCCAGAAGACGGAAAGGTTTATGTCTCTCTTTTCTTGACTTTTGCATTTTACTCTATTTATGGGAGAATTTCTAAAATTTTTTTTTTGTTAGTGATTTTAGGGAAGTCACATGATTTAAAAAACTCATGTTATTGTAAAAAGAAAGCACAGAATTGATCATTTTTGGAATATCTTGAATACTTATAAGCTGTAATTATGTAAAGAAAAACTACATTGTGACTCAGCTCTGATTTCCTTTTTTAAATGAGAGATTGACAGTCGTCACCTTATGGTCTGGAAAGGTTCAGCTGCTGGCATTACACTACTCTTTAAAGTGAGTCAAAATGATTAATTTTTTAAAATTCTGTTTCCCAAGTTGATACTGTTTGCTGACATCATACAAAATATAGTGGGAAACAGGAGAAGTTTTGCTTTAACTGGAGATCCCAACCGAGACGATCACTAACCCTTCCTTAGTGGTTGTCAAGATAAGGGACACGGTGACAGAAACGTCCCTTAAGAGTTTATTTTGAGGAGCCAGCAATGACTTTGGCTTTGATAATAAAGCAAATCCTCATCTGCAGTCCTAGCTGGAAGGCTTCGAGCTCCACATGATCAGTCTTTTCTTTGGTCTGGGTTCATATTCAGAATGTTACAGGTAGGAGGTTTAATCAGGATGGGAATTTTGCTCCTGTTGTTTTGTAATTAATCATTTAATTCCTCTTTCTACCTGATAAAATTCTGTAAGCTATAACAAAAAAACCCCCAAACCTGTTGCTGTCAAGTCAATTCCGACTTACAGCGACCCTGTAGGACAGGGCAGAACTGCCCCAGAGGGTTTCCAAGGAGCGACTGGTAGATTCGAACTGCTGGCCTTTTGCTTAGCAGTCAAACTCTTAACCACTGTGCCACTAGGGCTCCGATTAATCATTTAATTCATCTTTTTACCTCATAAAATCTGTAAGCTATCCTAATGTAAAAACATTCAAACAGAAGCTTGGTGAGGGTATGTTTTGCCTGCATGATGGGAAGCATTTCTGAAAGTATAGATGGCACATTATTAAAGGTGTTCATAGGAGGGGAGATGCTAATTATTTTCTGAGCAGTTTTAGAGGTAGCCATTGCTTTTCACTATATTGCATTCCTAATAGGTAGAATAAAGTGGCTTATTAAAACTCATTATATGTTCCCATAGGAGCAGTTCTAGCTGGAAGTTATGGTTTGACCAAACCAAAAAAAGAAACCAAACCCTTTGCCATTGAGTCAATTCTGACTCATAGCGACCCTATAGGACAGAGTAGAACTGCTGCATAGGGTTTCCAAGGAGCAGCTGGTGGATTCGAACTGCTGACCTTTAGGTTAGCAGCCAAGCTCTTAACCACTGCGCCACAAGGGCTCCATGGTCTGACCAGGAACTCTGTTAACCATGGAGAGGGCCAATGATGTGGTCAAAGAAAGGAAAATTTAAAGACTGTTTTCTTTATCAGTTATATGGTTAAATTATACCTTGAAATCTATAAAACAGAATAAGTACACTGTTCATAATGATAATGTTAGACATTTTCTCCACTCCAAACTGTACTTACAACATCTAATGTAAAAGATGTGTATGTACTCGATTCTGTACTTGAGCTATATACAACTATTAGTTCTAATGAGTAGTATTTATACAGTGTTTTGCTTATCTTAAAGTTGAGGGGAACATTTTGGGAATTATTAGGATGAATTATATTTTCACTAGGGAAAAAAAAAAAAAAGTTGATCTGAGGTTTTCTTTTGCTCTCAGAGTAAACTTTCCCCCAGCCAGGCAAACCCATTCATTATAGCTTCCTCTAATAAGAGCATGTTTCAGCACCTGACAGGGGGAGGGATTGTAGTTTGGGAATCCCCTTGACCTTGATTATCCTTTTCTGCTTTGTGCCTTGTCTTCCTTTTCCCCCAGTAAGCCCTTTTGGCATCACACGGGGTCCTCGGAGTAGGTGCCTGCAGCATGGAATTTTGCTGCAGGAGCCACCCACTGAGAGGCTGGTGGTGGTGAGAAGCCACATAGAAGGGGCTAGGAGTAAAGAGTGAGCACTCAGACCTGGGTGGGCCACCTCTCTTTTGAGATGGGGCAGGAAAGACCTAATGAATAGAGGCATCCTGAAGACAAAGAGAACACTAGTTAGAGGGTCTCTTCACACCTGCTGAGTATGAAGAATAATATGTGTTTCATGATTTCACTAATGATTTTTAAAAGCGCCTAATTGTCCTAACTCTTCTTAGAGCTTGGATTCCCCTCCCTGCCACATGTGAGCGTTTCATCAAACAATATAATGTTTCCAGAATATGCTTAGATGGGAAGCATTTTTAGTTAATGATTACAGAATGCTTATTTTAAACACTATTTTGATTCAACATTTAAGTAGTTAATACAGTAAAATCTTGTACCTGTAATCCTGGCTTGTATGACCTGATAGCTTTCCAGAAGAGTAACTGAATTGCATTCTGACAAAACCCATGCATATTTTTTGCATTTTTACCCACCTATGAAATAACTTTTGTTTTGAAGCCATCCATGTGGCAGGCGACTTGAGGGAGGAAGTAGAGCGCTTAATAGTTTGGTCTCTGGAGGCAGAGAGACACAGTTGCAGATTCTAACTCTTGTGCTGGTGTCATGGATTGAATTGTGCCCCCCCAAAATATCTGTCAACTTGACTAAGTCATGATTCCCAGTATTGTATGATTGTCTACCATTTTGTCATCTGATGTGATTTCCCTATGTGTTGTAAATTCAATCACTATGATTTTAATGAGATGGATTAGTGGCAGTTGTATTGATGAGATCTGCAAGATTGGATAGTATCTTAAGCCAATCTCTTTTGAGATATAAAAGAGAGATGTGAGCAGAGAGACATGGGGAACTCATACCACCAAGAAAGCAGTGCTGGGAGGAGAGCGCGTCCTTTGGACCTGAGGTTCCTGCGCAGAGAAGCTCCTAGACCAAGGGAAGATGACCTTCCTCCAGAGCTGACAGAGAGAGAAAGCCTTCCCTTGGAGCTGGCACCCTGAATTTGGACTTCTAGCCTCTTAGACTGTGAGAGAATAAACTTCTGTTTGTTAAGGCCATCTACTTGTGGTATTTCTGTTATAGCAGCACTAGATGACTAAGATAGCTGGTGACCTTGGACAAAATTCAGTTTCTTCACTGATACATTAAAAAACCAAACAAAACTAGTTGCCGTGGAGTCGATTTCAACTCATGGCGACTCCATGTGTGTCAGTGTGGAACTGTGCTCCACAAGGTTTTCAGTGGATGATATTTTAGAAGCAGATCATTAGGACTTTCTTCCGAGGAGCCCCTGAGTGGACTCAGACCACCAATCTTTCAGTTAGTAGCAGAGCACCTTAACTGTTAATGCTACCCAGGGACCCCATCAATACATTAGGGATACAAAAAAATCATACCCATTCCACAGGATTATTTTGAGGATTAAATGAGATAGTGCAGCTAAAGTGTTGAGCAAAGTGGCATACCAATCACTTAGGAAATGTTGGCTATTATTTTTATGGTGGCCTCTTAGAATTTTCTCGGTTTAAAAAAAAAAAAAAAAAAAACCCAACAACTTTGTGGGAGCCAAGATAGCAGCAGTGGCTTGAGTAGGGGCAGCAGCCTCTGTCCCAGGCAGCCCTGTTAGGAGGGACGCCTTAACTGCAGTGGAAGGGAAGGGAGGTGCGTTGACTCTGGGGGCATTGGCTGATTGGCTTCCTGACCTTTTACGAGCCCTGTCACCTCTCTAGACCTCACTAAACTCATCTGTAGAATGAAAGTCACGATTTTGAGGTCCCTGTTTCTTCTGTGGGTAAGTCACTGGCTGCAGCTGGGCAGCTCCCGGGCTCCTCTGTGCTGATCTCTGCAGGTGTTTTTGTTTCTGTCTGTGGCTGCACTCCTGGTCATCCTTAGTTATGTAGGTGCATGTGACACTGTTCTTCAGCTCAGAGCTTTTACCACACCCCTGCCCAGCAGCCCACCCACTGGGGACAAGGAAAAGACAGTGGCAGATGGCTGAGGGCAGGACTACACTTGGAATAAAAGTAACCAGCAGCTGTATCCATGGTGGTTGGTCAGCAAATCCTTTCATTCTGAATCTTCTCCTCATGTGTGATGTTTACCTCTGGTCATCCAAGTATCTTTTTCCTTAGTGCTGCTGTAACAGAAATACCACAAGTGGGTAGCTATAAAGAACAGAAATTTGTTTTCTCACAGTTCAGGAGACTAAAAGTCTGAATTCAGCATGTGGCTCTTGGGGGAAGGTTCTTCCTTGTCTGTTTCAGCTTCTAGTAGCCAACAATCCTTGGAGTTCCTTGGTTTGTACATGGATCTGCCTCCCTTGTCTTCAGATAGCCTCTGTTTCCCCCATCTGTGCCCGCTTCTGTGTCTAATTTGCTTCTTTTGTAACTCAGAAGTTACTAGGTTTAGAACACACCATACACTGATATGTCCTCATTAACACAGCAAAGAAAACCCTATTCCCAAACAGGGTTACATCCATAGGTATAGGGATTAGAATTCCAGCACATGTTTTGGAAGGACACAATTTAATCCGTAATACCAAGAAAAGGCAAAACAGAGTGTGAATCATACATGTGTGGAAAGGAACTTTTTAATATATCAAATTGTACAGGCACTAAACATTGTTTCCTTATTTTTACAAGTTTTTCTCAACTCTTCATAATGTTAAGTAAACGATTTTAAGAATAGTAAACATGTGGCATCAAAAGGAAAATCATTAGCCAAATGAGTCAGTTTTATGTGAAGGAAACCTAACATGCAAGAGAAAAATGTTGGTCAGTTTTCAAACTGCCCAGTTGTTGTTAGGTGCTGTCGAGTTGGTTCCGACTTATAGTGACCCTACGTCCCATGGAATGAAACACCGCCGTCCTGTGCCATCCTCACAGTTGTTCTTATGCTTGAGCCCATTGTTGCAGCCACTGTGTCAGTCCGTCTTGTTGAGGGTCTTCCTCTTACCCTTTCCTTTACCAAGCATGATGTCCTTCTCCAGGGACTGATCCCTCCTGATAACATGTCCAAAGTATGTGAGATATAATTGTGCCATCTTTGCTTCTAAGGCACATTCTGGTTGTACTTCTTCCAAGACAGATTTGTTCATTCTTTTGGCAGTGGTTATGTTTTCCTTAAGAAGAAGTTGTCGTGTTTTTCATAAGGACTCCATGAGAATTTATTACTTTCTGAGGACAGTGTTCTCATGGTGTGAGGTGTTTAAACCCAGAATGTGGGGAAGAAAGTAATTTGGAATCAAACAAACGTGAGGTAGAGTCCAGGTTGGTGTGGTTGGAAATTAAGTTCTTTTGGCTTCTAGTTTCCTTAACTGTAAAATGGGGATAATAGAATGCACTTCATCAGGTTGTTTAGAGAATTAAGTAGAATAATATCCTAATACTTAATATGGTGCCTAGCACATAAGGGTTCAATTAAAAAGTGTTAGTTGTTATCATCATCATTATTGATTAGAATTACCATAAAATCTTGAAAGCCTGAAGCAAGTTGAGATGCTGTGTAATGCCAAGAAGTAAGGCAGGTAAGGATGTAAAGGAACTGTGTATGGAAGGTGTTCACTCTACCTGATAACTTTTACATAGAGTATTTTCACGTCTCTCTTTTTTTCTCACTTCTTAATAGGAATGAACACTTCCAAAACCAAACTAGAACTCCAGAAACATCTGACAACATTAACTAACCAGGAACAAGCAACTGTTTTTGAGGAAGTTCAGGTACGGTACTTGTTTTTAATTTCCAGAAGGAAAGAAGGCAGGCAGCTTACCCGTGAAATGTTATCTCTGAAAAATAGCAAACTGGTGCCGTTGTAACACCTGAGGAGGCAGCACTGAGTTCCTCTTGGTTTACGTTCAGCAGCCCCTGCACAGGGGACAGGTCAGAATGGCAGAGTCCCATCTCAGCTTTCATGGCGAAAGTGACTAAAACGGGGAAGCCTCTTCCTAAAAAGCTTGGAAGAAATATTTTAGAACCAGGGAAAGGAAATTGTATAGTGGAAAGAGCCTATCTTAGTTACAGTGCTACTGTAGCACAAATATCACAGTTGAGTGGCTTTAAAGAAAAGAAATTAATTTTCTCACAGTTCTCGGAGGCTAAAAGATCAAATCAGGGTCTTGGACGTGTCAATTCCTTCCTTGTTGGAAGCCTCGGGCTCTCCTTGCCTCCATGACATTCCATGGCTTATAGATGATCCTTGTATGGTGTCTGCTCCCCGACCCTGTGAGTGTGTGCGTGAGAGAGAGAGAGACATTGTCTATTCTGGTCTTTTATAACTCAGAAGTGATTAGGTTTAAGATCCTTTCTATACTGGTCAGACTTCATTAACATAACACAAGAAAAACCCAGTTTCCAAACAGGATCACATCCAGAGGTATAAGGCTAGGAATTCAACACATATTTTGGGGGGACACAGTTCAATCCATAAGAGACCACACTACCCTGGAAGACAGGAGACCTGATGCTGGCCCACATGCACTTGTCTGCTCAGTGGGAAACCTCTGCAGCCACTGTCCATTCAGAAATTCAGCCCTAAATGTGGGAGTCGAAGGAGGCAATGTTTTCTATGTGAAACTGAACATAATTGTTCCTCTTCCTTTTTTTGTTTTGTTTTGAAAATAAATTTAGCTCATGTTATCTGCTGAACGCATATAATACAGTATATCAACCTAAAAAAGAAAAGAAAAAAACCCAAGCTCATTGGCTTTCTGCACGAATACCTAGAAATTAACTGTCGTCCTTTAGATGCAGCGTATCTTGGGGAGACCTCGCCGCATCTGCTGGCATGCCTGTAGTCTGTTCCCTGTGATTCTTCACTGAGTTTATAAACGATTTCACGTCTACCTTAGCTGAGGGCGTTTTCTACCGTTTCCTGGCACTTTGCTAGGGAGAACACATCAGAACAAAGAATAAATATCTTCTTATTGGGAGTGGGTAGGCTTAGGAGTTCAACAAATAGGGTCATTAAAGGAAACAAAAATGATAGAAACTCAGTGGATTTAAGTGCTCTCTTCTTCCTCCTCGGGGGAGACACTATGCAGATGGAGTCCATGATCTGTTTGCTGCTAGTGTAAAGAAACCAAACGATTATCTTTTTCTTTTTAATCCCATGTTTTTTATTGTTAGGTGCTGGGGAGACGATTTCGACTCGGCAGTCGCACGTGACAAAGTAGAACTGTCCCATAGGGTTTGTAGGCCGTAATCTTGACGAAGTTTGAATTCTCTTATTCCCTGTTTCTCTTCTACAATAGAATTGATACAGTTTTTAGAGAGAAAGCGTAAAAAAGTTTCATTTCACAAATAGCCTGGAGGGTAATCGTCACATTATCTCCCTCAATTGGCCTTTAAATTTTCTTCTGAATCAACTTGAGACATACTGCTTTGTTTTTTTTGTTTTTTTTTTTGAAGCATCTTTAGAGTTCTGTGTACACAATGATCTTATACAAATTTAATGTGCTTTGTACTTGGAATTCAGAAATGGACAGAGAATTTGCTTCCGATCATTAACGCACTTACAGTTGAAACCTGGCCTTCTCCATCCGGTGCCAACAACCTGCTTGTTGTTCTAGTGCTGTCAGGTGACTTTGAGGAACATCTTTCTAGCAAGCAAGGTACACATCCCTTCCCTAATGTAGGTTTTCTTTTTTATTCAGACAGCACTGTGTGTTGTCGTCAGGTGCCATCAAGTTAGTTCCGACTCATAGCGACCCTGTGCACAACGGAACGAAACACTACCCGGTCCTACACTATCCTCACAACGTTGCTATGCCTGAGCCCATTGTTGCAGCCACGGTGTCAATCCATCTCCTTGAGGGTCTTCCTCTTTTTAGGTGACCCTCTACTTTACCAAGCATGATGTCCTTCTTCAGGGACTCGTCCCTCCTGACAACATGTCCAAAGTATGTGAGATGTAGTCTCGCCATCCTTGCTTCTAAGGAACGTTCAGGTTGTACTGCTTCCAAGACAGATCTGTTCATTATTTTGGCAGTCCATAGTATATTCAGTATTCTTTGCCAACGCCACAATTCAAAGGCGTTAAATGTTCTTCAGTCTTAATTCATTGTCCAGAGTTCACATGCATCTGAGGCAATTGAAAACACCATGGCTTGGGTCACGCGCACCTTAGTCCTCAAGGTGGCATCTCTGCTTTTTAACACTGTAAAGAGATCTCTTGCAGCTGACTTGCCCAACGCAATGCATCTTTTGATTTCTTGACTGCTGCTTGCATGAGTGTTGATTGTGGATCCAAGTAAAATGAAATCCTTGACAACCTCAGTCTTTTTTCCGTTTATCTTGATATTGCTTATTGGTCCAGTTGTGAGGATTTTTGTTTTCTTTATGTTGAGGTGTAATCCATACTGAAGGCTGTGGTCTTTGATCTTCATCAGTAAGTGCTTTAAGTCCTCTTCACTTTCAGCAAGTAAGGTTGTGTTATTCGCATAACAAAGATTGTTAATGAGTCTTCCTCCAATCCTGATGCCCCATTCTTCATAAAGTCCAGCTTTTCAGATTATTTGCTCGGCGTACAGGTTGAATAGGTATGGTGAAAGGATGCAGCCCTGACGTACACCTTTCCTGACTTTAAACCATGCAGTATCCTCTTGTTCTTTTTGAACGACTGCCTCTTGATCTATGTACAGGTTCCTCATGAGTACAGTTTAAGTGTTCCAGAATTCCCATTCTCTGCAGTGTTATCCGTAATTTGTTATGATCCATACAGTCGAATGCCTTTGCATAGTCAATGAAACACAGGTGAACATCTTTCTGGTATTCTCTGCTTTCAGCCAGGATCCATCTGGCATCAGCAATGATATCCCTGGTTCCAGGTCCTCTTCTGAATCTGGCTTGAATTTCTGGCAGTTCCCTGTCGATATACTGCTGTGGCTGCTTTTGAATTATCTTCAGCAAAATTTTACCTGCTTGTGGTATTAATGATATTGTTTGATAATTTCCGCATTTGTGGGATCACCTTTCTTGGGAATGGGCATAAATATGGATCTCTTCCAGTCTGTTGGCCAGGTAGCTGTCTTCCAAATTTCTTGGCATAGATGAGTTGAGTACTTTGAATGCTGCATCTGTTTGTTGAAACATCTCAGTTGATACTCCATCAATTCCCGGATCCTTGTGTTTCGCCAATGCCTTCAGTGCAGCTTGGACTTATTCCTTCAGTACCATCAGTTCCTGATCATATGCTACCCCCAGAAATAGTGAACATCGACCAATTCTTTTTGGTATAGTGACACTGTGTATTCCTTCCATCTTCTTCCATCTAGCAGTGTTAAATCAGGATTGTGGTACTTGACTACCTCTTTCCTTTTTTGAGTATCTGTTGGAAACTGTGTCTGGAAAAATGCACTTTTTGCTTGTAACATCTGGAACATTTTATAGTATCAGGGTTCGTGGCCTGAAATCCAGGTCGACAGCCTCTGCTCTAGCCTCTAAAATATTTAATCCTTGAATCTAAAATTTGAAAAGAACAGAAGTCCTTAATGAAAACAACCCCTTCTAATCATTTACTATTTTTCCTTGTGTAACAGGAGCAACTTAACTTTTAAGATGATTGTTTTCTTTAGGAGAAGAAATGCCAGAAGGCCTGGGTTGGTGTTACCTTTGCTTCTAGTGCCTGTGACGTGAGGGAAACAATCATTATTCCTTAGTTAGATGGGGAAGCACGTTGCCAGGAATGGCGCTGACCAAGACTCAAGTCCCTTTATTACACCCTGACTTTTTTTTAAAGGGCACGCTAGACGTTTGGGATAGGGAAAGAGGAAGAGCTGGGAAATGGATAATCGCCAGTAAAGAAGGCGTATGTTCAAAGCTTATAGACTAGATGCTTCGGTGTATCTCCAGACTAATTCAGTTTTGTTTCCATATTCAGAGAAAATTACACATTAAATTAGATGGTCTTTTAAAAACTGACTCTGACTGGATGTCTCAAATCCAAAGAATTTAAGAGCTGGAGGGGAGGAGACCTTGGAGTTGATTTCATTATAATCCTCACTTTAACAGATGAGGAAGCTAAGATTCAATGACTTGCCTTTGGTCACTTGTAGGCAACAACTAGAACCTAGATGTCCTGATTTATAGTCTAGTGTGTGCTTTGCCACTACCCTGTCTGAAAAAGAAAAGGCATAGAATTTAAGAAAAAAAGAAAAGGGAAAAGAAATTGAGTTGCCTGCCATGATATTTTGTGTGGAAGTACATGTGTCATGAGGCTTCCACAAAGTACTTCATGACTGCTACATTTTACATGTGGGACCATGACCCTGAATTCAGTTGCTGTTTTTCTTTCCAGTTCCCTTAACCCTAGAAGTTTATAAATGTGTAGTTGTGATGGCTCTTGACCTCCAAGTGTTTACACAGATTTTGATCTTTCCTTCTGTTTTTAAAACTATTTATTTATTAAATATTTTTACTAGGCCTCTATCTGATATAAAATATTTATGTTGGTTATAAGGACGTCAGAGATCGAAAGCTAAAGCTGACCCACTAGCTTGAGTGCCTGTTCTTTGTTAAAACTATCTGCACTTTTAGGATCGTTGGTGCCCCCTAGTGAGATGATTGGGTAAAATCACTAGTTAATGGATGGGTGGAAGCTGTTAGCATTTCCAAAGCGGTAAGTAGCAGTTTTGTTGACAGTTAAAAATAAATGTAATATATTGGGTTTTGTTTTTGTTTTTAAAGAAATTGAGACCAAGAAATGAGCAGCGAGAGAATGAATTGATTATTTCTTTCTTGAGATGTTTATATGAAGAGAAACAAAAAGATCATGTTCATATTGGGGAGATAAAGCAGGTATGGCTTTTTTGTCTCTTCTCATAATTTTTACCCGTACACTGTATAAGCAGAGTCTTGAGGGTTATATGAAGCTCTGAAACATCTTTCCCTCTGTGTTTTATTTAAATTTGTTGCATGTGTAGGGTAAATGTGGGGATGTTTTAAATTGTGCCTGGAGAAGATGGGAGAAGTTTCTGTCCACATCTTTGTGGAGGTGGCTTAGAGTGCCAAGAACAAATTTTAAAGAACTGGCTACTGCCACCATGAGCTACACGGACTGTAGGAAGCCGGTCTCAGGCACCTCACCTTCCTCCCTTGTAAAACGGAAATAACATTGTATCATTGGAATTATAAAGTGCCTGAATGTTATTTGTAATAGAAATGCTATGCGAATGTAAGACAGTATTACTGAGAAATCAGATACAATATTAGAAAGCCTGATTTATCTGCTATTCAGATAGAGAATTTCCATTAATTCCATTTTGCATAATGGAGCTACAGAGTACTGCTGCCACCCTCTACTGTCTATAAACTCTATTTAACTTTTCTGCTCATGGGGCTGTATGTCAGAAGCTGGGGCTCCCTGCAAATCCCTGCCGCCAAAGAGCCTCAGGCTTGGAAGTCAGTATACACGGTACCGTGGGCCATTTTCCTATGTCTTTTGGACTCTGTGTGAGCCAATTTATAATGAACCATTATAGCTTCAAACCATGTGCATTTGTGTTTACTAAGACTACCTCTGGCCAGAAAATCTAAAGAAAAGTCAGTGAAGGATATGAAAATTCCTCAGTTTTCCAAAAGTATATTGCGTTTTTTTTTTTAAATTAACACTTGTTGTTGAATGCTTATTCTAAAGGCTTATTCTAAATGCTCAGTAGTGTGTCTCACCCTTGCTCTCTTCCGTACATTCAGCCCTTTATTCTTCTGGTAACCTATCATGATGCAGTTTTACCTGAACGTACACATAGCAACTCTGCTCGTTCGATTTCTTCATCTGAGCTGGCTATGGCAATTATGTGCTTTTTTGAACTCTTAGAGCCCACATACTATCCGACATTGTTTTTATCTCTTTGCCCAGCTGTGGAGTCTGTTAGCAGTGACCTAAGGCCAGTGTTGTCTATGTTTTTGGCCTTTGGGTACTATGAGGTGTAATTCCTCTCCCTCTAGCCTGGACTCTTAGAATAGCACGGGAGTCTGTCGCCTCTCCTGTTCACTTTTGAATATGCCAGCCCCCCAGTCTAAGTTTTCAGTTAATTCACTAGTTCTCCTTTCAGTCTTGTTCTTTTTTCTCTTCCACCCCCCCCCCCACTTTTTTTTTTTGGGTGGGGGCCCACTAGTAGCTTTTTCCCTATTCTGATTTTCTTTCTCCTATGTTGGTCTGACTTGTTCCAACAGGAAAATGATTGTTTGAAATAATTTATAACTATTAGAAAGGGAAATGAAGCCTTGATGGTGGATGGAAACTGTTCTTTTATTAAACATTTGATGTAAATGTGGACTCATTTTTGTAGAACAGGGTGATAGCTTTATGATTTGGCATGTATTAGTCCAATGGAGAAATATATTTAATGGATTTTTTTCCATTTTCAAAACATCAGAGAATTTAACGTCAAAGTTACTGAGGTTCACAGAGCAGAACTGACCTCTGCACAGAGCCTTCCCCAGGTCCTGAACGCTCTAACCCAGTGGGCTCCCATCTGTCTGGAGAGATGTTACCCTGATCCCCGATGTGGCCGGGCATCCCCCAGGCTGGATGCCAGAGCAGCAGCCAGTTGGTCATATGAAGCTTTGAGATTCACCAGGAGATTCCTGCTCTCATTTTTATGCTCCTATAGTTTAATCACATAGATTTCATTAACTTCTTGTTTCACCTGAAATTTCCTGTAGCCTTTGAAAATATGTTATGATATAACTTGGGCAGAGGTAGAACCATGGCTTTGACAGTGAACTTCACTGGCCACTGGCCTTCAAAGTGGACCGAAAAAAATGAGCACCGAGCTTCTCAAATCAGCAGTGACACCGTGCATACTTTTCAAAGACAAAATAATTGTGCCAGATAACTATCAAAGGAGTTATTTTCTATAAATTAGAAAAAAAAATAGAATGAAACCTTTGGTCTTATGGAAAAGGATTCAGATTGGGCAAAGGCCTATAAGCTAATTAAAGCTAGAGATGTCACGTTTTAGTCAAGGGACATATCATTTCTATTTGTAGTCACAGAGCTGGTACAAAAGTTAATAGTATTAAGTCGACTGCCATCTATCAGATATTTGCCAGAATATTACTCGTTCTTTGTCATCAGGTGCCGCTAAGTCGGTTCTTGTTCATAGCAACCCTATAGGACAAAATAGAACTGCCCAATAAGGTTTCCAGGGAGCAGCTGGTGGATTTGAATTCTTAACCACTATGCCAGCAGGGCTCCAGAATATTACTAGATATGGTTGTAAGTGCTTTACATGAATTATTCCATTTAGTCCAGATTCTGAGCTAGGTGGTAGTGTACCCATTTTAGAGACAACGAAATGGAGAACAGGTTAAGCACTTTGCTAGTAAGTGGTGGAGCCAGTTTGTCTAAGGTCTAAGGATATTGTCTTAATGATTATTTTTTAGGAGCCTAACAAAATTTAATGTAATATAACTATCTATTGATTAGCCTAGGTCTATAGTCTAGTAAATAGGTATTTCTTTTTTTAAATAATATTTTATTAAAAATTTCAAACATACAGAAAAGTTGAAAAAATGTGCAGTAAATACTCATGTACCTACCACCTGGATTTTGTGATTTTTAGCATTTTGTTACAGATGTTTTGTCACACGTCTATGCATCTATCATTCCATCTTATTTTTTGGTGCCTTCCAGAGTACGTTTCTGATACCAGTACTCTTTATCCCTAACACTTCAGCATGCATATCTTTCACTAGAATTTAATATTTTTTTGTTTTTTAAGAAAAAATTCATATGCAGTTGGTTGCACAAATAGTAAGTGTACATTTGATGAATTTTGAGGCACACATACATTCACGTGGCCCAAGATCCTATCGAGACACAGAACATCTCCATTGCACCAGAAAGTGCCCTCCACCCCATTCCTTTCTGAATCCTCCCCATAACTCTCCCCACACTGTCCCAGGCAGCTGATGGTTTGTTTCACAATAGATTAATTTTTGCCTAGTCTAGAACTTCTTATAAATGGAATCATATAGTACGTATTCTTTTAGTCCTGCCTTCTTTCACTTAGGATACAGTTTTTGCTATTTATCCGTGTTGTTACACGTATCAGTAGTTCGTTCGTTTTTATTCCATGTATTAATACCTAAGTTTGTTTATCCATTCTTCTGTTGATGAATACCTGAGATACTTCCAGTTCCTGGCTATTATGGATAAAACTGCTGTAAAAGATACGTTTTGACAACACAAGTAAGATGGGTTCTGAGCTGAGAACTTCAGTGTAACATCTGAATTGAAAACTTGGCTCCAGACTTTCGTGCTTAGAGTTCATCCGTCTATTGAGGGATGGGCAGTATAGCGACTGCAGTATAATTCACTATGTTGTTACTGTCAGCTGCTGTTGAGTCCGCCCCTGACTCATGGCGACCTCATGCACAATGGAGTGAAACACTGCCCAGTCCTGCACCATCTCCACGATCGGACCGTCATGATCCATAGGGTTTTCATTGGCTGATTTTCGGAAGTAGATCACTAGGTCTTCCTTCCATAATTCACTTTTTTTTTCTAGTTGCTGTTGAGTTGGTTCCATCTCATGATGGCCCCGTGACTATCAGAGTAGAACTGAGTTCCATAGGGTTTTCAACGGTTGATTTTTTGGAAGTAGATTGCCAGGCCTTTCTTTCAAGGCATCTCTGGGTGAACTCAAACCTCCAACCTTTGTGTTAGCAGCTGAGTGCTTAACTGTTTGCACCATCCAAGGACTCCATAATTCACTATACTGTCCCCACATTACAAACTTATCTAAGCACCAACCTCATCCTCAAAGGAGAAATTTTTAGATACTTATTTTAAGGTAAACATGAATATACTATTTTCTAAATGTGAATTTTTCTTATGAGGATTCCATATTATGGCAATAGACATAGAAAGATCCTTTTAGGTTGTAGAGGAGACTATAGAAGAAGCATTTAATTAAGTGTTCAGAGATTCTTATGGCCCGATAAACAAAACAAAACAGTTTTTCTTCTGGGTATACAGGATCTGCTATCTGACGCCACTTGTTTTTTTTAATCTCTAAGCCAATATCTTTTCTGTTTTTTAAACCAGTCAACTCAGTTTGCTTCTGTTTTATGAAAACTTTAATTATGAGCTTGAAAGCAAGTCCCCAGCTTTTTCACTTTGTGAGTAACCTGGCGTCAAGTGGGAGGCAGGCCTCTTGGGCCCTTTGTGGCTAATCCCCTTTGCCCTGGAGGCTGCCTCAAGTCTGGACAAGCTCTGTTCCTGGTAAATGATTGTGCAGGACAAATTGCAGCTAGCAAGGCACCTACCTGTCATGCATAATGTGTAGCAAGAACTTAGTATTTGTTGAGTGAGTCTTTATGTTACCTCGGGCGTGTGTTTCCCATGGGATGGGCCTGCCTGGTGGTCATAGCTGATTCATTTCTCAGCAATCAAAAATGAAGTGTCTATAGAGTATGCTCAGAACTATGAAAATACAAATTTAAATGATAATCTCCTTTCTTGAAGGAATTTCTAAGTTATTTCTCACCTTGTGTGCCAGAGACCCAGGTTTGATTCCTGGCAAATGCACTTCAAGCATAGTCACCACCCCCATCTGTCAGTGGAGGTTTACATGTTACAACGATGCTGAACAGATTTCAGCAGAGCTTCCAGACTAAGATAGACTAGGAAGAAAGGCCTAGTGATCCACTCCTGAAAATCAGCCAGTGAAAACCTTACGGATCGCAACGGTCAAATCCTGTCATACATGGGGTTACCATGAGTCAGGGACCATTTAACAACAAAAACAAATCATTCTTTTAATGCATGTGGTAACTCTCATGCAAGTAGAGCTATAGATGATTGGACAGAGCCAATTGTACCTATTATCAGAATCTTTCTCTTTTATGCCTTGAAAATGTGTTGAATAACCTTCATTGGTGAATTAACATTTCACAAATTCAAAGAAGATGTAGTATGTTTGGATGGCAGATAAGTGAACAAATCTAAAATCCTCAATCTCAGTAGGAATCAGGGAAAGGCAAATTAAAATGAGAGACTATTTCACACCCATCATTTGGCAGAAATTTTAAAAATCTGATGATACCATGTAAAGATGAATTCTCCTATGCTGCTGCTGTGAGTATGGGTTGTTACCATTTAGGAGAGCAACTTGACAACATCTAGTATAGCTGCAAATGCATAAGCCCAGTGACCGAGCAAGGACATTCCTATTTATTTTCCTTGCAAAAACTTTCATGTGTGTGCATAAGGAGACGTGTACAAGAGATGTCACTGCAGTCTAATTTATAGAAATGAAAAAAAAAAAAGAAATAAATGCTTAATAACGGGAACATGAATGAATCATGTTATAATTGTACAGTGAAACATTGTACTCTGGTTAAAGTGAGTGAGCCAAAGAACAGCTGTCAGCAGGGGTCCATAAGCAAAAACAACATTCAAAAAGAAAGCTATGTACCGTATGATATCATTCATTTGAAGTTTTAACTGCATGTAAACCAATACATATGTTTAATGGAAACATACAGACATGTACAAATGTGAAACAGGAACTGATAGGATCAACCCCAAATTCAGGAGAATGATTATTTCTGTGGATGGAGTGAGGGAGAGCGGTGTCCAGGAGGCTTCAAAAATGGCTGTCATTTTTGTTTCTTATTAAAAGTAGGAGGCAAATGTAATAGTTAATAACCATGTTGTTGTTGTTAGCTGCCGTCAAGTCAGCCCCTGACTCATGGGGACCCCATGCGCAATCAAATGAAATGCTGCCCGGTCCTGCACCATCCTCATGTGATCCATAGGGTCTTCATTAGGCTAATTTTCAAAAGTAGATCTCCAGGCCTTCTTCCTAATTCATCTTAGTCTGGAAGCTCTGTTGAAACCTGTTCAGCATCAGAGCAACACAAAAGCCTCCACTGACGCGTGGTGGCTGCGCATGAGGGACATTGACTGGGAATTGAACCTGGGTCTCCCCCACGGAAGACAAAAATTCTGCCATTGCCCTCGTGGTAAGTAACTATGATTGGTGATATTTTTTTTAGTGCCAGGTATGTTCTAAGTGCTTTATGTGTAATTAAATCTCACAGTGACTCTGTGAGGAAAATTCATTGTGCATCCTCCATCTGCAGGTGGAGGAACTGAGAGGAACAATAGGTAATAATTTGCCCAGGCACACAGCTAGGAAACTGCCAAGCCAGCATTTTGCCTGGACATGGAGCTCCAGAATCTGTGTCCCTCACTGTTCACTAACCAAAACCAAACCGACAGCCTTGAGTCAATTCCAACTCATAGCGACCTCGTAGGACAGAGTAGAACTGCCCTATAGGATTTCTAAGACTGTAAATCTTACTGAAGCAGAATGCTACGTTTTTCTCCTGGAGAGCAGCAGGTGGGTTCGAGCTGCCATCCTTTCGGTTAGCAGCCGAGCACTTAACCACTGCGCCACCAGGGCTCTTCAACCCCTGTCAGAATGCTCACTGTGCCAAAGCTGGGTGGTGGGTACAAAGATATTTTTTGTATTAGTCTCTACACTTTTCTGAATGCTTGAAATATTTAACAACAACAAAAACAAATTATGTTGGTGTTTAGAGTAATGGTGGAGGTTTGTTTGCTTGAATGTTTGTCTAACAAAATCATTGTCCAGCAGGAAACACTCAGGTGAGAATCCATATGAGTAAGAAGCAATCGAATTTAGATGTTTGTTGCAATTTTTTAAAAAACTATACCTCCTTGTACTTCCTTTAGTGGTTGGAACATATCAAAACTCCATTATCTGTTGAGTTTCATGTTATGGTCAGTTAAGGGAGAGAAGTTGGGGAGCAGAGGAGAATGAAGGGGATGATGAAAACAGTAGAAGTGCAAGAGAAGAGCTCCGTAGAAAGAGATGAAGGAATTGGTGTCGAGTGGTTTTTTCACTGGATACATTGATCTTGTCTCACTCTCTGAAATGCCCCGAAAGGGAAGTTATTACTTTATTTTGAAAAGCTATTACTAGTTACCCCTGTACCAGGTGCTGTGCTCAATGCTTTACATACTTTACCTGTTACATTCTCATAACATAGTGTTACAATTAGATACTACTGTTGGTCTCAGTTTACAAAGGGGAAATTGAGGTGCAGATAAAGTAAGTAACTTGTACAAGGTCACATTTAGTAAATGACAGATATCTAATCTGATTCCAGAGTCCAGGCTTTAAACTACTTTGTTAACGGATTGGTTTCAAAGCACATTTCCTCATTTTGTTTGGGGTAGCCAAAGCAACTCTTTGAGGCAGAATTAGTTTTAGGATTTGTAAGCCATGTCACTAAGGAGCAGATGAAATGAGATAACAGACAGAATCAGAATAATAGCCTGGTGTCAAAAAGATGCACCCTAGGGATTTTTCATCCCTTTAAAAAAGAAAGGAAAAGAAGAGAAAACTGACTTAATGCTTCATTATTTTGCTTTTTCAGACATCACAGGTCGTAGCAGAGAATATTGGAAGTGAATTACCGCCTAGTGCCACTCGATTTAGGCTAGATATGCTGAAAAACAAAGCAAAGAGATCTTTAACAGAGTCTTTAGAAAGTATTTTGTCCCGGGTAAGTAGCATAATTTCTCCTGATTTAAATTAAATCCTTTTTAAAGAGAGAATGGGGGTTCAGTTCTATGCTTTTATTCCATCAGTGTTCATCATAAAACAAAATAGGGCAAAATGTTTTTTATGTCTTCTTGGTCTTAGAGCAGTGTTATCTACATTTAAAATTCAGTTTGTTTGTTTTTTTTAAATTGTACTTTAGATGAAGTTTTACAGAACAAACTAGCTTCTCATTAAACAATTAGTACCCATATTGTTTTGGGACATTGGTTACCAACCCCATGACATGTCAACACTCTCCCTTCTCGACCTTGGGCTCCCCATTACCAGCTTTCCTGTTCCCTCCTGCCTTCTAGTCCTTGCCCCTGGGCTGGTCAGCCCCTTTAGTCTCATTTTGTTTTATGGGCCTGTCTAATCTTTGGCTGAACGGTGAACCTCAGGAGTGACTTCATTACTGAGCTAAAAGGGTGTCTGGGGGCCATACTCTTGGGGCTTCTCCAGTTTCTGTCAGGCCAGTAAGTCTGGTCTTTTTTGTGAGTTAGAATGTTGTTCTTCATTTTTCTCCAGCTCTGTCCAGGACCCTCTATTGTGATCCCTGTCAGAGCAGTCAGTGGTGGTAGCCAGGCACCATCTAATTGTACTGGACTCAGTCTGGTGTAAAATTCAGTTTTTAACTGGGCCTAGGTTAAAAAGATACTCTTTTGTACTACATTTTATGGAATTATTTGTTTTGTGAAAAAAGGTCATTCATTGACCAGTTTCTATCAAGAGCTCAGAGTAGATACATTGAGGTGTGGGTTCTGTTCTCCCGAGTGTCACTAGGTACAACTTAAAATACCCGTTACTGTCAGCTGCTGCTGCTATGTGTTTGGTACACTTTGTAGCAAGGGACAGCAAACTGTGACCCATGGGCCAAATCCCACCCATCACCTGTTTTTGTAAGTAAAGTTTTATTGAAACATAGCCACATCCGTTTGTTTACTTATTATCCAAGGCTGCTTTTGTGTACAGTTGAGTAGTTGCCACAGACACCGTATAGCCCACAAAGCATAACATATTTATTATCTGGCCCTTTGTAGAAAATAGTTTGTCGACCACAGCTCTATAGGAAGAACGAAGTACGCGTATACACCAATCTGAAGAGTTCTTTAAGATGTCACCATCCCCCCTCCATCCCCACCAAATGTAAAGGCCTTTAATGGCAAGTCTAAGAAATCAACGTTCAGTTTTCTTTCAAAGTTTTCACTTTTCTGGAACTTGCAATTTCTTATTATGGTTCGTTTTTATTTCATGACACACTCTCTTTGAAACATACACTTCTGTTTCTTAGTTAAGGAAAATATAAGTTTATTTTGCTTGAAGATGTTTCTGAGAATTTTGCAACATCCTTTGAGATAATTTAAAACTGTACAAAACCAGCTTTGGGAAGGGCAGCATATGAGAGCTCCCAAGTGGATAGAATGTTGTTTGAGTGTCACACAGCTGGCCAGTTCAGATGATTTGTGACTCGGGACAGAGGTGTTGAGTGGGCTTAGTTTAGCACTTGCTTTTCTTCATAGATGAATTGTCTTTTCTTCCTGCTTATCATTCCCTCCAAATGACTAAATACATACAGTGTTTCGGAACATTTTGTTTGGTGTATTATTTAAAGAAAAAAAAAGATGACAGAAATGTTGATTGTCTTAATGTGCATATATGCTCGGAAGCATTTCTCAGTAGATGCATTTTTCCTGAACTTATTGAAAGAGACCAACCTGTGTCTAGCTCATGCCTTTGTGAAAGAAAGCCTCAGAGGTCATAACTCCGACTGCCTTTTCTTTATGTAGGGTAATAAAGCCAAAGGCCTACAGGAACATTCCCTGAGTGTGGATCTGGACAGCTCCATGTCTAGCACGTTAAGTAACACCAGCAAAGTAAGCACATTTCTCTTTATTTGACATTCTGAAGAAAGCAGTAAATAGACCTTGCTTATCTCCTTCTGGAGCCCTGGTGGCGCAGTGGTTAAGAGCTTGGCTGCTAACCAAAAAGTCGAAAGTTCAAATCTACCAGCTGCTCCTTGGAAACCCTATGGGGCATTTCTACTGTGTCCTGTAGGGTCACTATGCATTGAAATCGACTCAATGGCAGCGGGTTTGGTTTGGTTTTTGGTATCTCCTACCTACAGGGCCCTATCAGAAGGAACAAAAGAAGCCTAATACCTCTAATCATGAAAAGTTTGGTACTTCAAGACTTCTTGGCAGGGGCAGGGGGTCGATCAGGGAGTTCTACCATCACCTAAAAGTTTTACATAACAAAGCAGATGGCCTTTCAATAAACAAAGAATCAAGATCACTACTTTAGATAACTAGAATGTAATTTATCACAGAGTAGCCAATGGATTTTTTTTTTTTTCTCAAGCAGATTTTCCAGTGTTAAAAAAATAATTAAAATTGGAAAAACCTCAAAAGTGGGCTTATGCATTCAGAGAAGTATGGACTTAACTTCCTGAAACTTTACCACTAACTGGCTCTAAGATCATAAGTAACGTCACTGTTTTTGTAAATAAGCAACCAGGCTTCACCCCTAGTGTCTGCTGCCAAGCAGTTTGTGATGAGTAAGAAAAAAGCTAACAGTTCTTTTTGGTCTTTGGTAACAAGTCAGTGTCTATGCCCTTGTCTTTTTTTAACTTTGCTTTCTAGATACTTGAGCATACTTAAATCTGGTTAGTTTTACCTTTTAACTACCAAGAAGCTGGTTTGGGGTTTTGTGCTGGAAGGTCGGCTTTCCCTTCTGCTGTCAGAGCAATGTCTGATGTTAAGAGTGAGAGGATTTTTGTGGAGGCAAGCGCCATACCAAAGGATCTGTTTAAGTTCTTCTGAGATCGCTCCTAGACATGTGGCTTTCAAAGTTTTCAGACCAATAGTAAGAAACACATTTAACATTGTGATAATAGTTAACACACACATACATATTACGTAAACACATGAAATTAGGATACAAATGTCATAAAACAATATTAACTGTAAAAACGTGATACACACTGGTATTTTCTGTTTTATTTTAAAAAGCTCATGGCAAGCCATTAAATTGGCTTCACTACCTACTAAATTGGGTTGTAAACTGCAGTTTGAGAAACACTGCCTTAGATGAGTGCTTCTCAGATTTCGGACTCCTGGGTTGTGCAAACAGTTAACGTGCTGGACCGCTAACCAAACAAAAGATTGGAGGTTTGAGTCTACCCAGAGGTGCCTTGGAAGAAAGACTTAGTGATCTACTTCAAAAAAATCAGTCATTGAAAACCCTATAGTGTGCAGTTCTACTCTGACACAAACAGGGCCCTCATGAGTTGAAGTTGATATTGATGGCAACTGGTCTCTCAAATTTTAATGTACATCTTTAAAAGGTTAAAATGCAGATCCTGTTTTAGTAGGCCAGGGGTGAAGCAGGAAATGCTCCATTTCTAACAAGTTCCTCCAAGATGATGCTGATGATACTGATCTGCAGACCCATTTTGGGCAGCAAGGCCCCAGATATCAGTCTTATGAATGTGATTTTCTAAGCTCAAATCTAGTGGAACATAGCATTATCCATCCTTCCATCTACTGCACATTGATTCGACTCCGTAATTCATTTCAAATTTGAAAATGTTATGCTATATCTGTTGTATACAGAAGAATGAGACAGAGCCTCTGCACTGTAGAGGTTTATCTCGTAGGGCAGGCATCAAGTAGAATATGGTAGGAGCCGAGAGAGTTAAAAATAAGAGATAGGTGGTAACTTAGAGGTCAGAGAGGCAAGGGAAAGGAGAGTATTTTGGGGCAGTTGGAACCTGGAAATCTTTGATGAGGGGAGAATGATGCTTTTGAGATGAGTCTTGATAAAAGAAGGAATTGTACTGTGGAATTAGACAGGGAAGAAGACATTCCAGATAGATCAGTGTAAATAAAGACACCATGAAGAAATTCATGTCATACATGTGACTTTTCCAGTAAACATAGAAAATTTTTTTCCAAGCCACAAATCTAGGAATATACACACATCTTGAGTTTTGAAGGTAATTCTAAAAGAAATACAGCTTTTGAGAAGCCATCTGTGTGAACTGTGGTGTGTATCTTTACGTATACTTTTTTACTATCTTTCCTTTTATAATCCTGAAGATTCAGAAACTATTGAAAAGAAATCCTATTTTATGTAATAGTATCTCTTCTAATAAATCGATCATCTAGAAGTTGCAAGGAAGCTGAACATCTGAGTGGCCCTTTCAGTTAACCAATTAAGCTAAGGGTTAGCACTTTCATATAGTTTGGAGAGAAATTAATGAGAAATAAGATAACAGATTTGCAGAATGAGGATTGTTTGCTGTGATATATTGTCTCAGACAAATTTTTTAAATCCTTGAATTAAAAGGATCTTTGGGACCATAAACTCCTGAAGAAAGAAAAATTTCAGTTATGTTTAAAGTAATTAACATTTCACAGTATGTTGGAAATTGAGCTTTTCCTATCTAATTCCTACAAAATTAAATGTATATAACTTCTTCTTTTAAATAAACATAAATTTAATTTCTTAAAATTAAAATCCTCAGTACCTAAAAGACACTCAAGTATTTATTGACTGAATAGATGAAATTTAGACTCTCCAGTCCTTCACTGAATACATTTATTCCTTTTCACTCTGTGCATGTTGATTTATTTACCCTTTCTAGCATTTTCGGTACAGACAAGCTGGTGCCATTCCCCTTATTTTATGTGTGTGTTTTTTTAAGAAAAATAATATTGACCACTAACTGTGTGCTAGGTGCAGTGCTAAGCATCAGTTTGCAAGAGTGATAGTAATCATTCATTATTTTGAAACAAAGTTTCTTGAAAGCATACAGTATTAAAATACAGTTATTCTCCACAAATATTTGAGTGCCCACTCAATAATCATTGAGTACCTGATAAAAACAGTAACTTATATTTGTATAGCGTTTTACAGTGTACAAAGTACTTTCAGTTGTATAATCTTGCTTAATCCTTAAAATCCGGTGACATAAACTTTCACTATATACTTTTTCCACCACTCATCAGTTTGTCCTACTGTGGTGGCTTGCATGTTGCTGTGATGCTGGAAGCTATACCACTGTTATTTCAAATACCAGCAGGGTCACCCATGGTGGACAGGTTTCAGCGGAGCTTCCAGACTAAGACAGACTAGGAAGAAGGACCTGGCGATCTACTTCTAAAAAAATTGGTCAGTGAAAACCTTATGAATAGCAATGTAACATTGTCTGATATAGTGCCGGAAGATGAGCCCCTCAGGCTGGAAGGCACTCATAATATCACTGGGGAAGAGCTGCCTCCTCAAAGTAGAATTGACCTTAGTGACGTGTGGATGGAGTAAAACTTTTAGGACCTTCATTTACTGATGTGGCGCAACTCAAAATGAGAAGAAATGGTTGCAAACATCTATTAATATTTGTAATGTGGAGTGTACAAAGTATGAATCTAGGAAAATTGGAAGTCATCAGAAATGAAATGGAATGCATAAAGATCGATATCCTCGGCATTAGTGAGGTGAAAGAGACTGGTATTGGTCATTTTGAATCAATCATATAGTCTACCATGCCGAGAATGACAAATCGAAGAGGAATGGCATTGCCTTCATTGTCAAAAAGAACATTTCAAGATCTGTCCTAAAGTAGAACACTGTCAATGATGGGATGATATCCATATACCTACAAGAAAGACCAGTTAATACAACTATTATTCAAATTTATGCACCAACTACTAAAGCCAAAGATGAAGAAATTGAAGATTTTTACCGACTTCTGCAATCCAAAATTGATCAAATATGCAATTAAGATGCATTGATAATTACTGGTGATTGGAATGTGCAAGTTGGAAACAAAGATGAAGGATTAGTAGTTGGAAAATATGGCCTCAGTGATAGAAATGATGCAGGAGATTGCGTGGTAGAATTTTGCAAGACCAATGACTTCTTCGTTGCAAGTACCTTTTCTCAACAGAATAAACATCGATCGTGCATGTGGTCCTTGCCAGATGGGATACACAGGAATCAGATCAACTATACCTGTGGAAAGAAATGTTGGAAAAGCTCAATATCATCAGTCATAATAAGGCCAGGTGCCAACTGTGGAACAGACCATCAACTGCTCATATGCAAGTTCGAGTTTAAGCTAAAGAAAATTAAAACAAGTCCATGAGAGCCAAAATATGACCTTGAGTGTATACCGCCTGAAGTTGGAGACCATCTTAAGAACAGATTTGACACACTGAACACTAATGACCGAAGACCAGACGAGTTGTGGGATGACGTCAAGGATATCATACAAGAAGAAAACAAAAGGTCGTTGAGAAGAAAGAAAAAACCAAAGTGGATGTCAGAAGAGACTCTGAAACTTACTCTTGAATGTTGAATAGCTATAGCGAAAGGAAGAAACGATGAAGTAAAAGAGCTGAACAGAAGATTTCAAAGGGTGGCTCTAGAAGACAAAGTATTATAATGAAATGTGCAAAGTCTTGGAGTTAGAAAACCAAAAGGGAAGAACACGCTTGGCGTTTCTCGAGCTGAAAGAACTGAAGAAAAAAATTCAAGTGTCGAGTTGCATTATTGAAGGATTCTATGGGCAAAATAATGAACGATACAGGAAGCATCAAAAGAAGATGGAAGGAATACACAGTCACAGTACCAAAAAGATTTCATCAATGTTCAGCCATTTCAGAAGGTTGCATATGATCAAGAACCAATGGTGTTGAAGGAAGAAGTCTAAGCTGCAGTGAAGACATTGGCGAAAAACAAGATTCCAGGAATTGATGGAATACCAATTTAGATGTTTAAACAAATGGAGGCAACGCTGGAAGCACTCACTCTTCTATGCCAAGAAATTTGGAAGACAGCTACCTGGCCAGCTTACTGGAAGAGATCCATATTTGTGCCCACTCCAAAGAAAGGTGACCCAACAGAATGGAGGAATTATCGAACAATATCATTAATACCACATGCAAGTAAAATCTTGCTGAAGATCATTCAAAAGCGGTTGCGGCAATACATTGACAGGGAACTGCCAGAAATTCAAACTGGATTCAGAAGAGGACATGGAATGAGGGATATAAATGCTGATGTTGGCTGGATTATGGCTGAAAGCAGAGGATACCAGAAGGATGCGTACCTGTGCTTTGTTGACTATGTAAAGTCAAATGACTGTGTGGATCGTAACAAATTATGGATAACATGGGAAGAATGGGAATTCCAGAACACTTAATTGTGCTCATGAGGAACCTGTGCATAGACCATGAGGCATTCATTTGAACAGAACAAGGGGAAACTGCATGGTTTGAAGTCAAAGGTGTGTGTCAGGGTTGTATCCTTTCACCATACCTATTCAAGCTGTATGCTGAGCAAATAATCTGAGAAACTGGATTATATGAAGAAGAATACGGCATCAAGATTGGAGGAAGACTCATTAACAACCTGCAGCATGCAGATGACAAAACCTTGCTGAAAGTGAAGAGGACTTGAAGCACTTACTGATGAAGATCAAAGACTACGGCCTTCAGTATGGATTAAAGCTCAACATAAAGAAAACAAAAATCCTCAGAACTGGACTAATAAGCAGCATCATGATAAATGGAGAAAATATTGAACATGTCAAGGATTTCATTTCACTTGGATCTGTAATCGACGTCTGTGGAAGCAGTGGTCAAGAAATGAAACGACATATTGAGTTGGACAAATCTGCTGCAAAAGACCTCTTTAAAGTATAAAAAAGCAAAGATATCACTTTGAGGACTAGTGTATGCCTGACCCAAGCTATAGTGTTTTCAATGGCTTCATATACATGCAAAAACTGGATAATGAATAAGGAAGATTGAAGAGGAACTGATGCCTTTGAATTATAGTGTATTGGCGAAGAGTATTGAATGTACTGTGGACTGTCAGAAGAACAAACAAATCTGCCTTGGAAGGAGTACAGCCAGAATGCTTCTTAGAAGTGAGGATGGTGAGACTTCATCTCATGTACTTTGGACATGTTATCAGAAGGGACCAGTCCCTGGAAAAGGACATCATGCTTGGTAAGGTAGAGGGTCAGCGAAATAGAGAAAAACCGTTGACGGATTGACGCAGTGGCTGCAACAAATGGGCTCACACATATCAATGGTTGTGAGAATGGCACAAGACCTGGCAATGTTTTATTCTTCTGTACATAGGGTTGCTATGAGTTGGAAACGACTCAACAGCACCTAACAACATCAAATATACCTTTTACAGAAGAGGAAATTGAGATGCAGAAAGAAGTTATGTGATTTGCCCTGAGCTGAAAGCAGTAAGTACCTAGAAAGAGATTTCCCATATTCTAAGAGTATAGTATGTGATACAGTTTTAACCTCAAGTTTACCAAGTTAGATCAAATTCAGAGAGCCTTAAAATGATTATAAAATGGGTATAAAATGTATGAGCGTACTTTGGAGAGAGAAAAAAACTTCTTGGTTTGCTTAAACAGTGGAGACCAGTTAAAAAGCAGTACAGGGCAAACAGTTAATGTGCTTGGTTACTAACTGTAAAGATTGGAGGTTTGAATCCCCACAGAGGTGCTTCGGTGATCTACTTCTGAAAAATTGACAACCCTTTGGAGCACAGTTCTACTTTGACACATGAGTTGGAGTTGACTCAAAAGCAACTGGTTTTTATAAGCAGTACTAAAGAGTTTAATTTCTAGAGAGAGGGAATTCTTTACGGTTGTGTTTAGAACAGTTGTATACTATGACTAATGTCTTTCACACTTGCATTTGTGTAGTTTTTTTTTAATTTATCCAGCAAACTTGCATCTTGTTTTTGACAGTTAGGCTTTTAATGGTCTTTCGTTTCCTTGTGTTTTTGGTGGCCCCTAAATAGCATTGTTGTAATCAGAAGAAGAATTAGAAGCGTTTGCATACTGAAATGTTTTCCTGCACTGGGGTGGTTGGTTTTTTGTTGTGTGCCATCGAGTGGATTCTGACTCAGTGATGCCGTAGAACAGAGTAGGACTGCCGCATAGTATTTCCTAGGCTGTTATGTGAATCTTTATGGGAGCAGATCGCCAGGTCTTTTTTCTCTCAGAGCTGCTGGTGTGTATGAACCACTGACCTTTGGGTTAGCAGCCAAACCCTTAACCGTTGTGCTACCAGTCTCCTGGGATTAGAGATGTGGAAATCCCCTAATTTCCACTGTGGTATGTCTGACCTGCTATCTGTTTGCTGCCAGGAGCCATCTGTGTGTGAGAAGGAGGCCTTGCCCGTGTCTGAGAACTCCTTCAAGATGCTCGGCTCCTCGGATGACCTCTCCAGTGACTCGGAGAGCCGTCTCCTTGAAGAGCCTGCTCAGCTCTCACCCCAGCAGGGCTTCCGAAGGCGAGCCAACACCCTGAGCCATTTACCCACGGAAAGTCAGGAGCCTCTGGAACCTGCTGAGGTGTCTCCAGGGGTCTTGCAGAGGAAACTTACGAGGTATCACTCAGTGAGCACAGAGACACCTCACGAACGAAAGTAAGATTTGTTCAAAATGTTGATGTGTTGTATAAATAGCTGGGGCATATCTGTGACTAACTAGGTATGTGCATCCCAAGTATGTTTGTTGGGTGAAAGAGAAACCTGAGGCAGGTTTTACTGGGAGCAGTGACATGTTCCTTCCCACGTAGATGTAAGAGAGACTTGTTACTTACAAGACTTGTACTTACAAGTAACAAGTACCAAGTACAAATACTATGAGGAAACAGGTAAAAGTGAGCAAAAATGTACTTAAAATGTATATTTATCCCTCAAACAATATAGGAGGCATTATTGGCTTTGGAACCTAGCTGCTGGCTTTGAGGGGAGGTACTGACGTGGTGAGAAGACTAGTCTGCTCTTTTGAAAATGTGGAACAGACCTGCTATAAGATGCAGGTGCAATGACTGTGCCCAACAGAGCGTTAGAGGCATTCAGGATACACAGTGACGTGGACGCCTGTAATAGACTCAGTGACCTTGGGTTCTGGACCCAGCTTTGTCATGAACTAGTGGCAACCAGGGCAAATTTGCTTACCTTCTCTATTTGACAGTATTGAAGTAGGTGTTTCCTAAAGTCTCTCCCAGTATGAAGAATTCTAGATTCTTCTAACAAGAAGTAGTTGTGGTCTAAAAAGCAGTTAGAATTTTCTGGTTATAGAGATGGGTAAGCAATACAGTGGCAGAAGTTGTCCCTGTCCCTCCTAAGGCATCTTGGTGATTAATTTGGCTGTGATAAGTTCCAGAGACTGCAAATCGACACACAATTATCTTTAAAAATAACTTTAAAAACTCTTGAAAATCCCCCACCTTACCCAGCAACATGAGTTAGGGCTACACCTATGTACAGTCACTGGAAACCACCAGACATACGTGTCCGTGAAGTTCATACACGGGTAGTGGAGAGTCTGTGTAGAGGTGTTTGAAGTGTTTTGAGTGAAGATATGACAATTATTAACAGTCCTGGGAAGATGTACTAGAGCCTCTGGGCTTTGTCTTCCATCAGCCGCTGAAAGTAGTTTACTGATGGTTCTTTGGGATTTGGCTGGATAACTATGATCACAAAAGCAGGACTTAGTTCAGAAGCTAACATTTGATAAGTATGACATTTCAGAGACAAGCATAGTTTGGCTGAAGTTTTGTGAGGTTCTTATGTTTCCTAAGACCCTGTATTAAAGCTACTTCTATTTTGCTTTACTACAGCGTAACATAAATGACATGACATAAAATGACTGTCTATAAAATTTTTGAGCCGTGTTTTGGCAGAAATTTATTATTTTTTATAAAAATATCCCTGTAGTTAGTTCTAACGACAAAAACGTTGTTCATAAACCCATCTTACATGTATCAATATGCCTGCAAGGCTAAACCTCTATGCTAATTTACTTTTCGAACCTTCTAATGTGGTCCCGTCAAAGCTGTCATTATTACCCAATTACAATGATGCTTTGAATCACATGGTTTCATCTGCACATGTTACAAGCATGTGCTGTTATTTTCATTGCTGCTGGTGTTTTTATGGTTGCTGGTTTTGTCAAATTTTCTGGTATTTTAGCTACGATATTGTGGTAATTAGCCTTTGTAAACCTATATCAATAACTTTTTTGAGAATGACGTGGTAATTAAAGGAAAAGAAAGTGATACACAGGAATTATGATTTACAAGTAACATTAGTACAAAAAACATTACTAAGGATTCTGTGGTTTGGAACAGGAGGAGGTCCACGGGGGGCGGGGTGACACCATGAGTTACTGCACTGAGTGGCACCATCCCTAGTGACGCCACTGTTCCCACTTCTATTTCTGGCATTTCCAGAGATTGTGGAAACATTCCTTTTTGGAGAGTACCAGTTCTCTTGCCAGGTCTGCTGTTTCACACAAGCCAGAGGTGGTAGGGAATTAGTATTCCTGCTAATCCATTTCCCTTTTTCCCTAAGAATGCAGCTTCATAATGGATCATGCTGGACATAGGTGATGAGATGGTAGAGAAATGTCTTGTCTGTCTGTCTCTCTTATATGCATGGTCCATTTTTCTTTCCTCCCAACTGTAAATCTTTTTTTGTTTACCTACAGGAAACAAGACATTGAAACTCAGGGCAGGATGTTCATTTCAAAGAGAGTGATGCATTCTAAAGTCTCTGGATTTTCTTTTGTTTTTGTTTATTTTTTATTTTTCCTGTCATGTCTTAAAAAGGGAGTACAGGTAGTCCCCGACTTAGGACGTATTTGAGTTTCAACAAACTGCACTACACTGTCTTTTTTTTTTTGGTACATCTTATTGTTAGTAATATGTACTACATACAATGTTAAAATATACCTGTAAGTTTTTATGTAACGTTTCCAACCCCCAAAGACAAATAAAGATTGGGTTTATAAGGGTACTGATAATAAAAGGCAATAATAATGAAAACTTAAAAAAAAAAATGAAGTATTTGACTTACGTCAGAACTGACTTAGGAAAGAGTCATTGGAACGAAACCTTGTCGTAAGTTGGACTACCCGTAGAGGAAAAAGTACTATTGGGAGCATAGACATGTGGGAAATAATAACAACCTTTCATCTGCTCTCCTTTTTACTGAAAGCTTACCTTTGCCAGCGAGACAGTTGGGATGTGGAAGAGAAGTAAAAAGAAATTCTCTAACTCTGATAGTTTGTATTGAAATAACGAGACAAAAGCAGTTGTGCCCATTTTCCTTCTCTTCCCTCCAGGTTTACCCCTCAGCATTTCCCCCCTTTCTCTTTTCCCCTCTAATCCTCCGTGCTTTCTCTCGAATTGCTATCTAGTGTGAATCATCCACCTGCTGGCGAGTCTAAAAGTGGCTCAGGTCAGTCTTCATCTCCTGCTCCTCCACCTCGCCTTAATCCCTCCGCCTCCTCGCCAAATTTTTTTAAGTACCTAAAACATAACTCAAGTGGAGAACAAAGTGGGAATGCTGTGCCAAAGAGGTGAGCACACTGCATGGCAAGTTCACTGTCGTTTGTCTTGCCGGAAGTTTACACCAGAGAGGATGTGCTGAATGGAGGGAGAGTCCATGCAGAGAAGCTGGAACCACTGTTCATGCGTGTGCATTTGTGTGTGTTTGTTTTTGCTTTTATTATTTTCAGCTTATCGTTTGAGCTGACTTAATTTTACAAGTAATTTTTCTCAAAAGTATTATGAGAACAAGTCTTGATGACGGGCTATTTCCCTATACTTTTTTTACGTTCCCTTGCCTCCACACATCCACTCACAGGTTAACAGCAACTGTGTTTGATCATGGAGGTCTCTGGGTGGTACAAACGGTTAACATGCTCGGTTGCTAACCAAAAGGATGGAGGTTCGAGTCCACCCAGAAGTGCTCTGGAAGAAAGGCCTAGAGATCTACTTCTGAAAAATCAGCCATTGTAAACCCTGTGGGAGCACAGTTTTACTCTGACACACATGGGGTCGCCATGAGTTGGAATCGACTCCATGGCAATTGGTGCTTGTGCCATATACATTGGAATTTGTGCCATATCAGAAACTTCCTGATTAACATAGGGAAATTATTTCTGGTTAAATGGAAGAGTGATTTGAAAGATAGACTGATGTTTTTGTTTTTTAAATTAATTCATTGATTCCATTAATTTAAAATAGAATTTTATTGACTGAACACGGAAGTTAAATCTCATTTATAAACTATTTCCAGTTTAGTTCTTAACATTAGAACTAAAATGTTCTTTATTTTGTAGTTTATATTTTATACTTTGTGTGTTTATATTTCTTTATCCTAAACTCTTTTTTCAACCATGCTCTCAGCATCTCCTACCGTAATGCCCTGCGGAAAAAACTTCATTCTTCTTCCTCTGTGCCAAATTTTCTAAAATTTCTGGCTCCTGTAGATGAAAATAACACCTCTGACTTTATGAACACAAAAAGGTAGGGCTTAATTTAGATATATTAAGCCTAGGCATTATAAGTGTTGAATTATTGATAGATAATACAGGGATTTTTTTTAGCTGTTCTGTTGCCACTTTAAAAATCATTTTACCTTTATCTTCTTTCTTATAATTTTTTCTTACTGGGTGTCATTTAAAATTGTGTAGTCTGCATCTTCAGTTTTAACAAGGATTAGTTAATTAATGTGGTATTGTTATCTTCAGAAGACTAAAGAAAGTCTTAACCAGATCTCCGAAGTGGTAGCTGTGCTTCTGGATAGTGAGCATGTGGCTGTCATAAGTCAGGATGTCTGACCTTTAAGTTCAGGAGATTGCTTAATTGTGTATATATAGTCAGGTGTGAATTACAAGGACTTCCCCAAGTTGGCCTGTGCACAGGAAGAAAATGAATAATTAGATTGTATATATATACGTATATATACTTGGTTTTGTCGTGTTACGCGCGCACACACACACACACACACACACACACACACACACACACACACACACACACACACACACACACACACACACACACACACACACACACACACACACAGACGTAGATACTTTGTTTTGTCTCTTTTAAAATATGAATGGTAACAATCCTCATCAGCAAGTGACCATGTGGCTATTGTCTTCCTTGATGGCTCCGTGTAATTGAACGGGAAACTTCCTCACTGTTGGGTGGCAAACTGCGGCAATGTAGGCCTATGTCCAGAAAATATTCCCACACGCAGACTAGTGCAGACTAGACCCCGGTGACAGCGCCCCTTTTAAGTAGTTTCTGTTCCCTGAAGTGGCCCCAGGAGAGGCCTCATTGGAAGCGAGTGGTCTGTGGCCCACAGTTCTCTGTCCTTCATAGTAGAAGCAGTCCTTCCGGGGTGTTGACCCACTGTGAACTTGACTTAAATCTAGTGATTAATTATGTTTGTTTATACAAGAAACATTTATAATTTAGTGCTTTGTTTAAAACAAAAACAAAAACCAACCAAACCAACCCAGTGATGTGTCTCCACCAGTCACAAGTCACTTATCCTGTAATTTTAGGGACTTTGAAACCAAAGCAAACCACCCAGGCGATGCCAGTGGGACCCCTGTGAAGACACGAAGACATTCGTGGAGGCAGCAGATCTTTCTGCGCGTGGCGACCCCACAGAAAGCGTGTGATTCTCCTAGCAGATATGAAGGTAAGGCTTTACCAAAACGAACCTGCTAGATTCGGGCCCGAGTTTTTCCTGTAACAAAAGTACATCCAGTGGAAGAAGAAGTAAAATGAGATATTGAGTCAAAGCCATTCCCTGAGTAAGAAGCTCTCATGACAATGCCTGTAACAATTTCCAGAAGATTCCCACATTCCAAGTAAACCTGTAATAGAACTCAGCTGTTTGCAATACCTGTGCTGAGATGGTGCCTCTGCTGAGCTTATGTGACCTCTCATCCACCCTGCCATGAGCGTGTTTTAGAGGTTCAGCCTGGTGTCCCCCACTTCTTTCTTTCCCTTCCCTTGTGTTTCTAAGCTTGTCTGTATTCCCCTCCCTGCTAGCTAAGTGAACGTTTACACACAGACATCAGCACAGGGTGGCCTTAGAGGCACCTCAGCACCCAGACCTCTGGCCACACTTGTAATATTTCTGCCTAGGTCAGTTGTTATCAGTCAGTCAGGTGTCATGGGAGATCATCTTGTACCCTTGTATCCCTCTGTGCCACCCAAAAAAATATAGAATGTGCTGTAGTCTATTCTTAGGCCTTTCTATATTGAGTTATGACAAAAAATGAGATTAAATTGCAGTTCTCTTGACTGTAATTTAGATTGTTTCTCTGCCCAGTGATATCATAAACTTTCAACAGCAAGTATTTCCTTTTCTTAATGTTCTTTAACCAGATAACATTTTTTTTCCTTAAAAAAAGCAAAACAGTAGAATTCCAAAGATTTCTTGAGGTTCTCAGATCGCATAAGTGCCAGTTCACTCTTATCCCTGGACATATTTCATTGCATCTGGTAGGAAGCCAAAAACCAGTGGCCTGTGAGTCAGTTCTGACTCATGGTGACCCCATATGTGTCAGAGTAGAAATGTGCTTCGTAGGGTTTGTAGTGGCTGCTTTTTTGGAAGTAGATTGCCAGACCTTTCTTCCGAGATGCCTCTGGGTAGACACAAACCTCTAGCCTTTTGGTTTGCAACCATTTGTTTAACCATCAGCTTAACCGTACCACTCAAACACTCCCTCTTAGGAAGTAGCACAGTCTAATCCAGGAGTTTCAGACTAGGTTCCATGAAGCTGCCACAGGGGAGGGGCACTGTCGGAGGAGCCTTTCCTCTTTCTTTACTCTCCCCTCTTCTTCCTTCCCCCTCTCTTCGATCCTTCGGCCTTTCCACCTCCCTCTCTCCCTTCACCTCTCTTCCCGTCCTCTCCCCCACCCCTCTTATTCTCTCTGCCTCTCCTGGGTCTCCATAATATTTAATTTTCAAAATGAATCCTCTGCCAAATTAAACAGGAGCCTAGTTTTGATCACGGTTTTGGCTCAGCTCACTTGGTGATGTCAATCACATCACTTCATTTACTCTTAGTTCCTTCAATAGTATAATGGTTACAGTAATGTTGATGCTTCCCAGCTCATGGAATTACACTAAGTTAGGAATGGGAAATTAAAACCCTGGCCTTGCAACATTGCAGACAGCTCCCACCGAGGGGCTACCCACAGCAGGAGGGTGCTGCCAGACCTCCACGGTACCCCATGGGGAGGGACTGAAGGCAAGAAAAGCAGAGGGCAGGGAGCAGAGGGACTTTCACATCATAGGGGTGGGGGGGGGGGTGACTTTATACTGGAAATGTTCATCTCACTGATTTTCTTTTCAATCTCAGCAGTTTTGATCACTTTTAAATAAAATGTCAGTAGTGACATTATGGCGCCTCTGGATGGTACAAAAGGTTAACACACTCGGCTGCTAAACAAAAAGTTGGATGTTCAGATCCACCCAGAGATGCCTCAAAAGAAAGACCTGGTGATCTACTTCTGAAAAATCAGCCATTGAAAACCCTGTGGAGCACAGTTCTACTCAGACACATGTAGGGTTGCCATGAGTTGGAATCAACTCAGTGGCAACTGGTTTTAATGACATTATGTCCCCTTAATCCCAACCAGGTTGGCAGTAGGCATAATTAATATATTATAGGTGAGAGGTTAGACAGCTTGTTCCTATTCACAGCTCATAAGGGGAAAAGCTGAGATTTGAATGCAGATTCCTAAGTCTGTGCTTTTGACCACCGCAAACATCAGAGAGCTCTGCTCCTCCTTTTGGAGGAGGTTGCCCTGAATGAGCACTATATTCCTTCCCTAGCTTGACCTTTGTGACTACCTCGACCCTACAATGCTGAGGAGGCCAGCTCTCTGCTTTCCTACCAGTTAGAGAGTGAGCCTGGAGGTTTCTGCCCGATGAACGTTTGAATACTGTTTTGAGTACTATTTTGAGCACTGTTTCCAGCAGGGGAGATGGATGATACCAAGCACTCCCCTTCTCGGTTCCCCAGAGACCATGTCACTCAAGGTTTGAGGTACAGACCAGAGCCCACAGCAGAAGGATCTGCTCAGTGCACCAAACTTTGGGGCAACAACTCATTATCACACCTCATTTGCTGCTAACCTGTGGGCCTTTGCACTGGCTGTTCCCTCTGCCTGGAATACTCTTACCCCAGAGAACGCCCGTGCCTACTCCTCACCTCCTGCAGATCGTTGTTTAAAATCTCCTTTTCACTGAGGCCTCTCCTGGCCCCTCTCTTTCAGATTCCACCTGCCCTCCCCCTACCAGGTCTTTCTAATCTCCTTATCCTGATTTCTTCCCATAGCACTTATCCCCTTGTAACATACTCTAAAATTTACTCATTCACTGTCTTCATCATCAGTCTCCTCCAGTTCACACAGGCTTTATGACTTTTAAAGAAAGGCAAGTAAATCGCTCAGATTCTTACAGACTTAATATTTGTTTGTGATTTCTTAAGTCCCTCCTGTGCCTCCTGTTTCTCCATAGGTGCATGTCCATTTTGTTCGCCTCTCAGAATTAAATGCTGTTTGAATTTCTGGTTTGTATTTTAGGTACTGTGTGTATGTGCGAGAGAGAGAGAAGAGAAATAAAAGCATTTAAGACTCTGAATTGCTATAATGATAATAACAATAGTGATGATGATGTTGGTGATAAACAATACTTATGCCCTTTATTATATGACACACTATGCTAAGTACTGTACGTGGATTCTTTCCTTTAATTTCCAGTCAACCTTATGAGAGTCAGCATTTTTATCATGCCCGTTTTACAGATGAGGAAACAGAGGCTTGCAGAGGTTAAAATCGCTTTCCCTAGATCATAGAGCTAGTGAGAGATTGAGGCAGGACTTGAGCTCATGGGTCTGTGCTCCAAGCTCAGCTCTGAACTGCACACAGTCCTGGAACTGTGGCTAGACATGCATGGCGTGGCCCTGTGGGTGTGGACCCAAGTGTGTGCTTCCTGTTCTGGAGCTCCTTCCCACAGGATGTTCCCACGTTGGCATCTGCGTTGGGCATGCATTCTCAGTCTATCCACGTGTCTCTTTGTTGGTTACAGGCACCAACACAGAATAGAAAGCATGTTTCTGGACTTGGCTGAATCAGTAGTCCCTCTCTCCCCCCATGTTGGCATTGGGACTGATGTAGAGGGGATTGGAGATGGATTTCTTAAATCTTTCTTTGAATTTTCTTCTCTATAGTCAGACATCTTAGTTCTCTACCATTGTCTGCTCCCCATCCTCCGGACACAGAGATGCCAGAGCATCCCGGCGTTGTCTGGGACCACTTTAATCCCCATGGTCAGTACATAAATCATTTCCTCCAGTTCCTAGTCAGCCTTATGAGAGTCAGCATTTTTATTATACCCCTTTTACAGATGAGGAAGTGGAAGCTCGGAGAGGTTAAAATCTCTTTCCTCAGGTCACAGAGCTAGTGGGAGACAACAGCAGGATTTGCGCTTGTGGTCTGAATTAGAGGAAATAATTCATGTATAGCACTTAGTAGTGTTTGCCATATAATAAAGGCATGATAAGGGTTTATTATTGATATACCAATTCAGAGTCTAAAATGCTTTTATTTTTCTTCTCTCTCTTGCACACGTGCACAGAATACCTAGAATCCCAATCCAGATCTGAGAGACCTCCAGATCATCAGACAATTTAGGGACCTGAGGTAATAAATTATTTGGAGTGTCTGGTTATGTTAAACAGTTAACACACTCGGCTGCTAACCAAAAGGTTAGAGGTTCCAGTCCATCTAGATGGACGCATCTTAGGAGAAAGGCCTGGTGATCTACTGCCCCTCAAAAAAAAAAACAAAAAAAAAAACTGGCCATCAAAAACCCTATGGAGCGCAGTTCAACTCTGACACACACGAGTCGCCAGGGGTTGGAGTCGACTCAACGGCAACTTATTTTTTTGTTTGTTTATTTTTTGAGGTTTGTTTCCCCAGGTTCCTGGTTTGGCCTGTCCGTCCCTAGCAGGGTATGTACTGTGTAGAGACAGTGTAAGATCCGTAGTGGATGGTCCCAGGGTGGTGGAGGAATCTGCAGCCAGTGGACTCAGCAAGTTCACTTCTGACTTTGGCATGAAAGACAGCAACAAAGTATGCTTGTAAGAAATACTTACAAACAGTGCCTTTTAGAACCTGTCTCAGAAGCTCAAAATGTTTTATGTGTGACTATTTTGCATTTACATTCTGGCAGTACAAGCTTTAATTAAACGGCAGGCAATCTCATAGTGTCCTTCAAGGGGAAAAGTGAGGCACAGATAATTCTACTGTCCCATCCATTCCATCCCACCTTGAAAATACTGGGGGGAAAAAAAAAATCTGTAATTTAAAAAACTGTGGTGTTGCCTAGCGATAAGGATACTAGTAAAAGTTGGAGAAATAGAATTTTCTGGTTCTGGTTTTTAGAGATTGGCTGAACAATGGAGAGAAGGACGTTAGTGAGTAAGGCATGTGGACCAGACAAAATATAAGGTAAAAAGAGAGGAAAATAGCAGGTCAGGCAGTGTAGATGGAAGTGGAGAGATTAGACTGGGTAAATATTGTCTCAAAGAAAATGAACCTACCATGTACTCAGGGATGTGTAACTGTTGCTATGCACAGAATCCTTGGGAAACAATTAAGATGCAACCATCTGAATTTTATATTTTGGAAACATGCCTGAGGTAGGTAGGAAATTGATTCCTATTTAGAAGTTTACGTATATATGTCTAGTAAGACCTGGGAAAGCATCCTCGAATTCCAAGTGTTTTTGTTTGTTTAAATTCAACAGAGACCAGTTGGTTTCTTCTAAGAATTCCAGCTTTAAGTTAGTGAAGTCTAGGAATCCAGTTGCTATCAGATGGACTTCCACTCATGGTGACTCCATGTGTGTCAGAGTAGAACTGTGCTCTATAGGGTTTTCAATGGCTACTTTTGGGGAAGTAGATTGCCAGGCCTTTCTTCTGAGTCACCTCTGGGTGGACTCAAACTTCCAGCCTTTCAGTTAGCAGCTGAGCACATTAACTGTTTGGCCCACCAGGGTCTCCGAAGTCTGCGGGGCATGGTTTTAATTCTCAGCCTCAGAGGGGTGGGTCTCTGCTCATCTGGTAGGGCAGGTATACAGCAAGTGCTGTAGTGAAGGGAAACTACGGAATAAAGACAGGAATCGTCACCTTTTTACTTGAAGACTTGGCAAGACAAACATTTTTATAATAAAATGAGCAGACATGTGATAAAATAGAATGCCAATAGCTACATAGCTGTTTAAATTTAAAGCAGAAGGTTTCAGAGACGCTGTAAGTTTGTGGTGGCTACTTATGGCTGTTACCTCAGACCCCCTAGGGAAGTATATTCTTTGTGTTATGGGGTCTTTGGGCAAAAAGTTTGTGAGGCACTGAGTATGTGAAAGGACAGTACTTGTTAAACTATAAATTTGATAACCACTTACCATCAAGTCAACTCTTGACTCATGACATCTCCATGTGTGTCAGAGTAGAACTGTGCTGCATAGGGTTTTCAGTGGCTGGTTTTCCAGAAGTAGATCTTCAGGGCTTTCTTCTTCGTTTTCTTTTTTTTTTTTTTCTTTTGTATTGTTGTAATTAAATGAAGTTTACATTTCAAGTTAATCTCCCATACAGAATTTTTTTTTTTTTTAACATACATTGTCATGAGACCCCAACCGCTCACCCCATTCTGCGACAGCACACTTCTCCCCTCCGCCCCTGATTCCCCATGAACATTCAACCAGTACCTTACTCTGTCTGCCTTTCCATCTCACCTCTGGACAGAAGCCGCCCCTTTGGTCTCTTGTATCTACTTGTCTAAGAGGCACATTCTTCACAAGTATCACTTTATGTCCCACAGTCCAGTCCAATCCCTGTCTGAAGAATTGGCCTTGGAAATTGTTTTAGTTCTGGGGTGATGGAGAGACCAGGGGCCATGCTTTCTGGGGCGCCTCCAGTCTTAGGCCATTAAGTCTGGTCTTCTTACTAGAATTTGAGTTCTGCATCCCATCGTTCTGCTCCATCAGGGACCGTCTGTTGTGTTCCCTGTCAGGGTGTTCATTGGTGGTAGCCAGGCACCATCTAGTTCTTCTGGTCTCAGGCTGATGAAGTCTCTGTTTTATGTGGCCCATTCTGTCTCTTGGGCCAATACTTTCCCTGTGTCTTTGGTGTTCTTCGTTCTCCTTTACTCCAAGTGGTTGGGACCAATTGATGCATCTTAGATGGCCGCTTGCAAGCTTTTAAGACCCCAGATGCCACTCACCAAAGTAGGATGCAGAACATTTTCTTAATAAGGTTTGTTATGCCAATTGACATAGATGTCCCTTGAAAGCATGGTCCCCAGACCCCACATCCCTGCTACTCTATCTCTCAACGTGTTTGACTGTATTGAGGAAACTTTTTAGCTTTGGTTTAGTCCAGCTGTGCTCGCTTCCCCTGTAGTGTGTGCTGTCCTTCCCTTCACCTAAGATGATTCTTATCTACTGTCTAGTTAGTGAATAACCCTCACCCTCCCTCCCGACCCCCATAACCATCAAAGAATGTTTTCTTCTGTGTTTAAACCTTTTCTTGAGTTCTTATAATAGTGGTCTTATACAGTATTTGTCCTTCTGTGCCTGACTAAATTCCCTCAGCATAATAAGTTCTAGCTTCCACCAAGTTATATGATGTTTCACAGCTTCATCATTGTTCTTTATCGTTGCGTAATATTCCACTGTGTGGATATACCACAGTTTGTCCATTCGTCCATCGATGGGCACTTAGGTTGCTTCCATCTTTTTGCTGTTGTGAACAGTGCTGCGATGAACATGGGTGTGTATATATCTATACGTGTGATGGCTCTTGTTTCTCTAGGATACATTCCAAGGAGCGGGATAGCTGGATCGTATGGTACTTCTATTTCTAGCTTTTTAAGGAAGCGCGAAATTGATTTCCAAAGTGGTTGTACCATTTTACATTCCTACCAACAGTGTATAAGTGTTCTAGTTTCTCCACAATCTCTCCAGCATTTGTTATTTTGTGTTTTTTGGATTAATGCTAGCCTTGTTGGGGTGAGATGATATCTCAATGTAGTTTTGATCTGCATTTCTCTAATGGCTAATGACTGTGAGCATTTCTTCACGTGTCTGTTAGCTGCCTGAATATCTTCTTTCGTGAAGTGCCTGTTCATATCCTTTGTCCAGGCCTTTCTTCTGAAGTGCCTCTGGGTGGACCCAAACCACTGACCTTTCTGTTAGCAGCTGAGCACATTAACTGTTTGCAGCACCCAGGAACTCCATAAATTTAATAGAGGGTAGTGTTAACTGTGAGTACTGTTAGTTCTGTTACATGGCAAAGCTGCTGATTGTTGAGTGTGTTTAACACCGCATTTGGAGGGCATAGTTGAGACAGACATAATTGTTCCTCTGAGAAGAGAATAATGATGCTTGTATTTGTCCGATAACCCTTTCTCATATACAAACTGTTCTTGCTTTTGATCCAACCATTGGCCTGTAAGGAAGGTAAAGCAGGTGGTGTTACTCTCAGTCCTCAGATGAAGAAGTGAGGACACCTGTAGATTAAGTGCCTTGCTCCAGGTCATGGTTTAGAGCAGCACTTCACAAACTTTTCACGTGTGAGGAGTCCTCCGGAGATCTTGCTAAAAGGCAGATTCTGATTCAGTAGGTCTGAGAGCGTCCTGAGGTTCTGCATTTCTCACAAGCTCCCCAGTGATGCGAATACTGCTGGTCCAGAGACCACACTTTGAGTAGCAAGGACTTAGAATAAGTGACCACAAGTAAATCCAACCCAGATCTCTAGTCCTAGGCTGGGACTCATTCTATTAGACTGCTGTACATCTCTGCAGATGGACCAGAATGGGTCACCCAAGTATCTCAGGCCTCAAATAAATCTGGGTTATCAGTGATATTTTTTGAAGAACTACTATATGTGACCATCACCAGTCTGTCAGTTTGTCTTGCTATGGTGGCTTGCTTGTTGCTATGATGCTGGAAGTTATGCTGTCAGTGTTTCAAATACTAGCACTATCACCCATGGTGGACAGGTTTCAGTGGAGCTTCCAGACTAAGACATACTAGGAAGAAAGGTCTGGCAGTCTACTTCCTAAAATTAGCCAGTGAAAACCCTATGAATCACAACAGAATATTGCACTATATACTCCTGGAAGATGAGCCCTCCCGGTTGGAAGTCTCTCAAAATACAACGTAGCTGCAGCAATGGAGTCGAGCATACCAATGATTGTTAAGATGGTGCAGGACTAGGCAACGTTTCATTCTGTTGTACACGGGGTCACTAAAAGTTAGAGCCGACTGGACAGCAACCAACAACTGCTTGTGAAGAGTTGTGCTGCCTGGAGAAACTAAGAGCCAGTGCAATGGGGGAAATGCAGTGATAAGAAACGTGAATAGGTATTGTTATGGATTGAATTGTATCCCCCCAAAATATCTGTCAACTTAACTAGTACGTGATTCTCACTTTTGTGTGATTGTCCACCATTTTGTCATCTGATGTGATTTTCCCGTATTGTAAATCCTGCCTCTATGATGTTAATAAGGTGGGATTAGCAGCAGTAATGTTAATGAGGCAGGACTCAATCTACAAGATTAAGTTGTGTCTTAAGTCACTCTCTTTTGAGATATAAAAAAGAGAAGCGAGCAGAGAAACGGGACCCATCCTGCCAAGAGACAAGAGCCAGGCGAATAGGGTGTCCTTTGGACCCAAGGTACCTGCGCTGAGAAGCTCTTCAGCTGATGGATGACAAGAATTTTCCTCCAGAGCTGACAGAGAGAAAGCCTTTCCCTAATTTCTGTTATAGCAGCACTAGATGACTAAGACAGGTATGAAGATAAATTTAGTAATGTGCCAGATGAAACTAAACACATGGTGCTTTGCCTCTTTCCCTCCATTTTATTTTCCAGGGAAGCTTTGTCTCCTCAGTAGCACCAAGGGCACAGAAAGTGCAGGAATTTGTTTTCTTAGCCAAGGACTCTGACCTAATTGTCAGGTCTGCAAAAATGCTGAAAATCAACTTCTGATTTAGATATTTGGTAGTGGAAATACTCCATACTTTCCCCTCTTAGTGTATCATACAAAAGATAGTTCTTTGTTGTTAAAACATACTTTTTTAGGCAGCTCCCTGATTTTGGAATGGGGAAAAATCCTTTCATTTACCTCTGTGTGCCAGGGAATAATTTTAGTTTGTGGTCTAATACCTTTCATTGTAAGCATTTCAGATTACATTGTGCATTTACAGCTTTTACCAACAATAGAAGCTTTCAGACTTTACATCTCTTGTTTGTATTAAAAAAAAAAAAAAAAAACCATACAAACCCCTTCTAATATAGATAAGAATGATTTATTGATTTGAAATCCTTTGTATAAGCAAATAAAAGGAGCCCTGGTGGCGCACTGGTTAACTAAGCACTTGGCTGCTAACTGAAAGGTCGGCAGTTTGATAGTCCAGTGAACCTGAAGTTCAAAGAGTTTTTGTGTTGAGTATAGATGTGTCAATATGCTTAATTCACGGTAAGGTTAAGTCTGTTGAATTAGCTATTCATTGTCTGCAGTAATGGCAAAACTAAGAAATGTAATCTAGATAGTTTTGATGCCTGTTTTATGTTGACTGTGGAAAATGTAGAAAAATGTAGAAAGTGTATGATTATGATTACTTATATCGTACATAGTTAAGTTTTTCAAGAATTAATATACTATTTGTATATAAAATGGCATATACTTATATACCATTTATCAATGGATGATATAAATGGAGTAGCTACAAGTGACACTTTACTGGAAAATAAAAGCATGATAATCACATCTGTGTCCAGTGTGATTATCATCACAGTCATCATCAGTGGTTCTCAACTTTCACTGTGCAGCAAAATCACCTTAGGGAGATTTTTTTTAAAAATACAGACTGGACATGTCCCTCTGCTCTGCCTCATTAGTTTGTGTGGTGATGAAGTGTGGCATCATTTTAAAAAAAAAAACAAAAAAAAAAACCACCTCCTCCCCCTCAAAAAAAAGTCTTGATTGCTGCCTGGATGTAGAGCAGGAGTTTAGTTAGACCCCAGAGGGTGACTTGCAAAACTATCACCACTTGGTGGCACTGTTGCTCCCTGTCTCCAGATGACTCTGGTCTCTTTCCAATCCCAGAAAAATGTGCTTTCTGTTTTTGTTTTTGTTGTATTTTTCTTCCTTGCTCATTCACAACTTATTTGGGTGGAGAGCTACTTTCTGAAATAGAGACGTTTCCCTTTCATTTTCTACAGGCTTTTAGGGAGTGGGCAAAACAAGAAAGAAAAATGTCTCAGATTGCTGGAGATGCATGGCTTTTCAAGATTGGTCTTAATTTAGTCCTTGTATAACTTTGCTTTTTTGTGGTGAATGAAGACCAGGTTTAAGACAAAATATTGCAAGCCAGGAATATGTGTGGACGTACGATTTCCATAGTTCGAAGCTATTAGATTTTTTTCTTTTATTGTGCTCTTGGCATATCATTAGAGAAGTCAGGAATTTCACAGTGAATGGCAAATTTTACCTTGATTTATTCTTTTTGTACCTGTTAACAACTGTTAAGTTAGAACTGATCTAGCTTTTCCTAGTTAACCACTGGTGTTTAACCAGTCAGTTCTAAAAGGACTCCCTTGTGCAAGGGCTGGAGCTAAGTGTTGGCGACCCAAAGATAGCATCTCAACCACATCTTCTTGGTAGGAAGGCTGCGGGAGCAGAGGGCTGAGGGCTTGGACACTGGTTGCCATCAGTGCCTAGGTTTCAATCCCTGCCCTGCCGTTATGTTGGTGACCCACTGCGATGCTCACGGCACTTTTGCTGGCAGGGGATTCCTCATTTTCTCCTAATCTAACTCCAGAGTGTGTGCCTGTTTGCCCACAGGATAAAGTCCAAAGTAGAAGATCTTGAATTCTCAACTTTAATCTGTAGGCATTAGGGAGCCAGTGAAGTTCTTAAAGCAAAGGAATAGCAAGTAGTTTGAAAACATTTTTAGGGGAACAAAATCTGTAGATACTTCAGAACATGAACCAGCCTCTAGCATGATGCAAACAAGTGCCTAGGGTGCAAAATTTAAGGAGGTACTCACTCTCAGGGTCATATAAGTGCTGACCCTGTACTTATATGACCCTGAGAGTGAGTGCCTCCTTAAATTTTGCATGCACCCTAGTTGCCTCATCATAGTCTCAGCCACCTTCCAAATTGTGGTTTGGTTGCTCTACAGACAACTTAAGTAAACAGTACAGACCCACTAGGGAGGGTCAGATTAACTCTGCAGAGGGACTCCTTGGCAGGAATGGTTTTTGTTTTTCAAATTGGTTATTGAGATACAATTCTCATACCATACAATTCACGCATTTAAACTATACAAATTCAATGTTTTTAGTATATTCACAGGGTTGTGCAACCATTTCACAATCTAATTTTAGAACACTTTTGTTCCCCCGAAAGAAATAGCGTAGCTGTCACTTCCCATTCCTCCCTACTCCCGAGCCCTAGACAATCACTAATCTACTTTCTGCCTCTATGGATTTGCCTATTGCCTATTCTGGGCGTTCGTATTAATGGGATCCTACAGTATGTGGTCCTTTGTGACTAGCCTCTTTCACTTAACATGATGTTTTCAAGGGCCACCCATATCGTAACATGTACTATATGTTGGTACTTCATTCTTTTTTTTTTTTTGCCTGATTAATATTTCATTGTACAAGTATGCCATATTATGTTTATCCATTCACTAGTTCTTGGATATTTGGATTGTTTCCACCTTTTGGCAATTCTGAATAATGCCTCTGTGAACATTTCTATACATGTTTTTTATGTGGACATATGTTAAAAAGGTTTTAAAGTTTGAGTGGCATGGAGCCTCCTTCTCTGGAGGCCTTGAGTTGTTACCTTCAATTCTGACCAGTTCTGACTGGTTAGGGTGGTTAGGCCTGTGGGAGAGGTTTGGTCCCCCAGCTCTAGGCTCCTCTGCAGGCTGGCCTCATTCACCTCTTTCCCTGCCCCACGCTGAGAGGGAAAGTGCTGAGGACTCTGGTGCATCCCTCAGAAGTGCCTGGGAAGGCTGGGGGAAGCCAAGTCCACAGGAAGCAGTCTCGCCTGGGAATTGGAAGGCTCCATCTGGGGACAGCCTTGGGAAGAGCCCTGATCAGCTCCCACATCTCTCCCAGGTTCCTGGGAGGTAGCCCAAAGGGCCACAGATTAGTGATGTTTGCCTGGAGTGGAGCTACATTTCTTTGAAGTAATTCCTGGGTGGCACAAACCATTAAGTACTTGACTACTAACCAAAAGGTTGGTGGTTTGAACCTACCCAGAGGCACCTTGGAAAGAAGGTCTGGAGATCTACTTCTGAAAAATCAGCTATTAAAAACCCTGTGGAGCACAGTTTCACTCTGACTCACATGAGGTCACCATGAGTCAGAATCTACTTGATGGCAGCTGGAACTGGATGCTAACAGCGAACCCCCGATGTGCATTTCAGTGGCATTTGAAGTACATAAGCAACCCTTCTGCACTGTATTCCTGACTAGGGAACTTTCCAATGCCAGCCAACCTCTCTAAGAGTAGACTGGATTTATCTTACAAGACCGTACATCACACGGACAATACTGAAGTATTTTTAGGCAAGTTACCACACAGACAATTAACGTTACCCTCAATTTATACATGAGAAAAAGAATGAAAGCAATCTGCTTCCAAAACATCATAGTCATGAAATCTCTGTGGAGCACAATTCTACTCTGCAACGCATGGAGTCGCCATGAGTTGGAATCGACTCAGTGGCAACTGGTAGACATTCCTTTCAGCTGTTCTCAAACTGAGTGTGCCCCAGAATCCCCCAGAGAACTTGTTAAAACAGGTTGCTGGGCCTCACCCCTAGAGCTTCTGATTCTAGAGGTGGAATTCCCCTGGGAGAAGCCTTAGAATGTGCTTTTCTCTCAAGTTGTTGGGTGATGCTGGTGCTGCAGGTGTGGGGTCCATAGTCTGAGGCATGCTGAGCTTCTCAAGCTGAAGCAGTGGATAAGCCAGGATACATCCTATTCTGATTTAAACGCTGGACAAGAAGCTCTGCCTGGCTGTTAGTTAAATAAACAACAGACTGAAAATTAGAAATGTGTCTATGGCAATTTATGAAACAGCTAACAAATACTATTTTCTTTGCAGTGAAACCAATTGAATAATAATAAGATCCACTGTAATTACTGTTTACTAATGTTTGCATTTTTACACAGATTAGAATTCTCACATTACCTCTGTGATGGTAGGTATTACTGCCCGTGCTAGAGATGAGACTCTTGTTATTGTTGTTAGTTGCTGTCCCATTGGCTCTGCCCATGGCTCTCCCATGCACAACAAAACAAAGTGCTGCCCAGTCCTGTGCCATCCCCACGGTCACCAGTATGTTCGAGTCCACCGTTGTGACCACTGTGCATTTTGAATGCCTTCCAACCTAAGGGCCTCATCTTCTAGCACTGTGTTTGACAATATTCTGTTGTTGTCCTTAGGGTTTTTATTGGCAGATTTTTGGAGGTAGGCCACCAGACCTTTCTTCTTAGTCTGTCTTAGTCTGGAAGCTCTGCTGAAACCTGTCCACTGTGGGTGACCCTGCTGGTGTTTGAAATAGTGGTGACATAGCTTCCGGCATCACAGGAACGCACAAGTCGTCGCAGTAGGGACATGCTGACAGACAGACGGCTGGTGAAGAGTTGAGACTAGAGAGGCTGAACAACGTGTCCAAAGCCCCCATAGCTGTTAGTTCACATAGCTAGGATTCAAATCAAGTTGAACTTGAAATCTAGTCTCGCAATCACAGTAATGAACGTTGACAGTTTTAGGAATAAATAATAAGAGTTTTGACTGGTTTGCTTGCTGAAAATAGTGTTTGTGCAGAGTGAATGAATAATTCTTACGTTGGAAGTATGCTACAATTAAATGTCAACACTTGGTCTAGTAAAGTACAAATTTTGGATGTTTTTGATAATCCCAATATTTTTTTTTTAAGCAGGAGGAGAATTTTCTTTGTTAAATGGTTCTGATAATTTCATTTATTTCAGTGAAAGAATTGTATCTCCTGAGGTGGCAGAGCCCTGCACTCCCCACCGTACATGTGTGAGCTGCTGCACTTACATCCGCTTAGAGCTCTTGACTTGTAAAATCCTGAGATAAAGCCGAGGGAAACATTAAACTGCTTTCTAAATGGACCTTTTCCAAATAAATTTGTTTTATCACTTCCACATAAATGAAAATATTCGCAGAATGAGTACTAACAACATTTTAAACATCATTTACCAAAGCAGGAGCAATGTTAATTATGGTCTTACATAATTCTGAAAATGATCTGTAGTACCAAACTGTGGATTTTGTACTTGAGGGAATAATAGGTTTTCTACAGCAAGCAAGCTAAAGGATTGTGGTTCATTTCCTGTCCAGGTGCTTTAGCTTGAGAAATTTCAATTAAGGACAGTTCTGGTGATGTGAAGCTATAGTCTTACCTCAGCTAGTCCAGTTTTTGAAATTGTATTTGCCGCATCATTTCCCTCAGGGAAGGAAATGATGGGAAAGTTTTTCTATTTCCAACTGGTACCAGCCTTTTCTGTCAAGGCTTGTGTTTGAGGGTATAGAAGCGGTTTGCTTTTTCAAAAGGTCATAGGTGGTGATATCTCCCTTACCAAAAAGAAAAAACAACAATAAAACAGCATTTGCCATAAAGTCGATTCCAACTCATGATGACCCCATGTGTGTCGGAGTGGACCTGTGCTTCAGAGGGTTTTCAAAGGCTAATTTTTCAGAAGTAGATTGCCAGGCTTTTCTACTGAGGTACCTCTGGGTAGACACAAACCTCCAATCTTTGGTTAGTAGCTGAGTGCCTTAACTGTTCACACCACCCAGGGACTCCATACCTCCCTTAGCAAAGCAGAATTGTTTCTGTTGCTGCTTGCAAACTAGCTACTGTAGTCTGAGTTAATCATTCTCCCTCAGTGTTATGGATGGAATTGTGTCCCCCCAAAATAGGTGTTGTAAATTCTAACTCCTATACCTGTGGTTATAATCCCATTTGGGAATGGGTTGTCTTTGTTGTGTTAATGTGACAGTATTAGTGTAGGGTGTATCTTTTTTTTTTTTCAATTGTACTTTAGGTGAAGGTTTACAGAACAAATAGTTTCTCACTAAACAGTCAGTACACATATTGTTTTATGACATTGGTTAACAACCCCGCGACATGTCAACACTCTTCCCTTCTCGACCTTGGAGGACCTTTTTTTTTTTTTTTTTTTTTTTTTTTTTTTGGTGAAAATATACATAGCCAAAGTGACACCATTTCAAAAGTTTCTACATGTACCATTCAGTGACATTGATTACATTCTTCCAGTTGTGCTGCTATTCTCACTATCCTTATCCAAATTATTCCATCACCATTATCTTCAACGCACTGCCCCCTAGGCTTCCCATCAAACCTTTTGAGTTGCTTTTGTCAATTTGATCTCACATAGATAATTCTTTTTTTGTACCTAAGATGAAGGTTTATAGGGTGTATTTTAAGTCATTCTCCTTTGAGATATAAAAGAGCTTAAACAGGCAAGTGAACAAGCAGATGGGGAAAGATAGATGCCATGTCACGTGAAGATCACCAAAGAGCCAAGGAATAGAAACTGAAGAGACAAAGCCTTTCCCCCAGAGCTGACAGAGAGCCTTTCCTTAGAGCCAGCACCCTGAATTCAGTCTTCTAGCCTCCTAAACTGTGACAGAATAAATTTCTGTTTGTTAAAGCCACCCTCTTGTGATATTTCTGTTATAGCAGCACTAGATAACTAAGACACTCAGACAAACTAATACGCAGCACATTCGGAAAGGCTTTTTCCCCATTACCCTTAACTCTACAGCCTCGGTCACGCACAGTTTATGTCCCAAAGTACAGCAGGCAACAGCTAGACCAGAGGTTTTTACCAGCACATAACAAAGTCACCAGATTTCCATTCACCCCTGGGCAGTGCCTTCTCTCCTCTCATTGCCTACTTTTCTCCCCTTTGCCAGTTCTACGTTTTTCAGCACCTCACTTCCAGGTACCAAATTTGGTTTCATTTAGGGATTATATCTGACTACATGGACCTGAAATCTTACTACTATGCCGTAACAAATAGGGATTTATTTTTCTTACATAACACGTCTGGACAAGGGTAGAGCAAGGCTGATTCAGTGTCTCCATGATGCTGTCAATATGCTAAACCAGTTGCTGTTGAGTTATTTCTGACTCGTGGAGACCCCATGTGTGTCAGAGTAGAACTATGCTCCATAGGGTTTTCAATGGCTGTGATCTTTTGGAAGTAAATTGCCAGGGCTTTCTTTCAAGGCACCTCTGGGTTGATTCAGACTCCCAACCTTTTGGTTAATTGTTGTTGTTAATTGCCGTCAAGTCAATTCGGACTCATGGTGACTCCATGTATACAGAGTTGAACTGCTCCATAGGGTTTTTAAGGCTGTGACCTTTTGGAAGCAGATCCCCAGGCCTGACTTCTGAGGTACCTCTGGATGGGTTTGAACCATGAACCTTTCAGCTAGCAGTTTAGCACTTAACTGTTTGTGTCACTAGCCATGTGCTAACTGTCTGTGCCGTCCAGGGACTCCTGTCAGAGCTCCAGGCCCCTCCTATTTTTGTTTCATCCTCACAGTCACCAGATGCCTGATAGTCACAAGACAGCTGCTCTCCCTTCAGCTTCCCCTTCAGTTCCAAACAGAATGAGGAAGGAAGCAACACAGAGAAAAGGGTGACCCCTCTATATCAAGAGAGACTTCTGCTTGACCTCATTAGCTGGAGCTGTTACCTGACCACTCATAGCTACAAGAGAAGCTGGGAAATGTGGATTTCTGAAAATGTTGTCACTTTATACAGAGTCAGCATTTTGTTAGTAAGGATGAAGGGGAGAGTTGATACAGGGGAGGCAACTGGAGAGACTGCAGCACTGCTCGTGTGGAATCTTCTTGTCCTCCCCGAGTATGCTCTGCCTCCTCATGCAGCCATAATTTTGCGTAGATTGTTTCCTTTGCCCAGAAAGCACCCCTTGCTCATTTTCTCCCCTCCGTACCCAACCTATGGAGCCCTGTTGGTGCAGTGGGTAAAAACTTGGCTGCTAACCGAAAGGTCTGCAGTTTGAATCTGCCAGCTGCTCTTTGGGAACCCTATGGGGCAGTTCTACTCTGTCCCGTAGGGTTGCTATGAGTTGGCATCGACTCGATGGCAGTGGGTTTGGGTTTTGATACCCAACCTATACAGTGTTTTAACACTGACAAACTTTCCTTACCCTTTCTGGTCTACTTCAGAAGTCACCATTTCTTCCCCTTTTCTTTCAAGCAGAGCAGTCTCTCCATTCCTGATGTTCCTTAAGGGTTTGTGTTTGTCCCTGTTAGAGTGCTTCTTACGTCTTCTTGGGGTTTTTTTATTTTGACCTCTAGATGTCTGCTGTCCAGTACAGTAGCTGCTAGCCAAATATCCCTATTTAAACTTAATTAAAATTAAAAATTTAGTTCCTCACACTAGCCTCATTTCAAAAACTCAAGAACCACTGGTGGCTATTGGCTACCATACTGGACAGCACAGCTCTAGAACATTTCCCTCATCGCAGAAGGTTCTCTTGGACATGCCGCTCTAGATGATGAACTCTTTGAGGTTTCCCTTCCCCCTGACCGTCCCTCAGAACCACAAGCGCAGCGCCTTCTGGGCAGGGCTTATGTTATGTTGTCTCCTAACTGAAGCAGTAAATTGCGGACAGACAGAAGATATTCTGCTACCCACATGGCTCCTAAAGATAGCGTTATTGGTTATGCAGTAGGTATTGAGTCTAGTGCTTTCAAGGAATCCTAAAAGTAAGTGGAGATTTTGAAAGTCATCTATTCCTTAGTCCTTATTTTATAGGTGAGGAGACTAAGACTCGGGAGGAAATGAGACCCAGTCCAGGTCATTTAGGCAGTCAGTGGTGGACTGGACTAGAACATTGGTTGTCACATCCACATTCAATTGTCCTATGAAACTATACCTGTTTGTTTTCCCTGATCTTGTTTGTTCATCCAGTTTCCAGTTCCTTGAGAGGGAGTTGTTTTCAGCTTCTTAGCAATCCCTAAATGCACAGTACGTATAGGAGGCGCTCAGGAAATACTCAGGAAACAGATGAGTATAAGCCTCTGTTGGTCAGTGTCTTAGTCACCTAGTGCTGCTACAACAGAAATACCATAAGTGGATGGTTTTAATGAAGAGAAGTTTATTTCCTTATAGTCGAAGTAGGCTGAAAGTCCAAATTCAGGGCGTCAGCTCCAGGGGAAGGCTTTTTCTCTCTGTTGGCCTTCTTCTCTTTGGTGCTCACCCGGACTAGGAGCTTCTCGGCACAGGGACCCTGGCCCAAAGGACGCGCTCTGCTCCCGGCACTGCTTTCTTGATGGTATGAGGTCCCCCTGTCTCACAGCTCACTTCTGTCTTTTATATCTCAAGAGATTGCCTCAGGACACAATCTAGTCTTGTAGATCCAGTCCTGCCTTACTAACACAACTGCCACCCATCCTCCCTCATTAACATCATAGAGGCAGGTTTACAACATACAGGAAAATCACACAGTACCAGGAATCATGGCCCAGCCAAACTGATACACACATTTTTGGGGGGACATAATTCAAACCATGACAGTCAGTAATCGTTTAGTTGCGAGAAACAGAAAATGACTCAACCAGCTTAATCAGAAGGAGGCTATTAAAAATCAAGGTTAGGAGTCAGAGCTGGGAACTAGGAAGTTGACAGAAACTGAAGAAGTCTTTCTGATCCCCCTCTCTTTGCAGCCCTGCCACCTTTCTTCTCTCTTTATTCTGCACACCAGCGTTCCCAGCTTACTCATCACCATATACAGTTGCCCCAGCCCCTAAATGTCCTCTAGCTGCAGAGGCACCGCTGCCTGACTGCCAGCCTGTGTTTTATTCCAGATTTTTAAGAGGGAGAACTGATTGGTCCACCTTGTGGTTGCTTGTCCAGGAAAGGGTAGGAGAAGTGTAGACCCAACATGGCAGCGGAGACCCACCCAGGATATTCTCTGGGGTTATGGGGAGATGTGGGTTGGGGCCAGCTGTGAGAGGCTCTGGCATAGCCTTTGGTCTCCATAAGTTGGTGTGTTCTTGTTAACCATATTGCTTACCAGCCAAGGGCAGAACCAGGACAATGAAAACAAGGTGGGAGGAGGGAGATGAGGGCGTGGGAGAATGTCACAAATTTTTTAACAGTTAATGGTTATTGTGAAAAGTAGATTAAATTGCATGTGAGCAAGAAGTGTAACTTCCTTGTTACTGGAAATACTTGGATAGAGGCTGGGTGACCTTCCGTCAGAGATTCCTCGGCTGGGAAAGAAGTTTGATCAATGTATTTACCTGCTAATAAGAATTTGGGATTCTTAGAGCAAAATGTTGTCATGCAGCTCAGCAGCCAGTGTGGTCAGCGTGTCCTTGGAGGAGGAGAGACTGATGAGCCATTGCTGGTCCCACGCTGTCAGCCTTAGACACGCGGTGAGGGAAGAGCTGGTTTTGGGAAGGCCTCACACTCCTGTGTCCACTCACGCATTGCCAGTCTGTTGGAAGCATTAGCTGTGCCTTTCTAAAACCTAATTTAAGCTTGGTGATGAGGGGACACTGTTGTCTTGTATCCCGAGGACCTGGCACAGTGTCTGGTTCATGGATAGTGCTTGATTTCTGTTGAGTAATGAAATGTATGACTTGGGAACATTAACCAAATATTGGCACTTTTATTGTAAAACTATTTATCGTAACTACTCAGATTTGCTGCTGTTGTCTGGGGCCATCGAATCGGCTCTGACTCACGGTGACCTTGTGTACAACAGAAGGAGAGTTGCCCGGTATTGCGCCATCTTCTGATTGCTGGTACGTTTTTCACTGTTGAGGTTACTGTGTCAATCTGTCTCACTGAGAGTCTCCTTTGTTTTCGCTGACCCTCTGCTTTAGCAGTCATGATGGCCTTTGTTAACAACTGGTCTTTCCTGACGATGTGTCCAGAGTAAGTAAGCTAATGTCTCACTTCGAAGGAGCATCTGGTTGTATTTCTTCTAAGACTGATCTGTTTGGTCTTTTGGCAGTCCATGGATATTCAGTATTCTTCCCCAAACTACTCCGATTATGTTGTTGTTGCTGTTGTGTGCCATCGAGTCTATTCTAACTCATGGAAATCCTATACGACAGATAGGGTTTCCAAGGCTGTAAATCTTCATTGAAGCAGACTGCCACTTCTTTTTCCTGCAGAGCAGCTGGTGGGTTTGAACTGCCAAACTTTCGGTTAGCAGTCAAGTGCTTAATCTTTGCTCCACCAGGGCCCCTGAAATTGTAATAGATTACTCCAAATCAGTGTGTTTTATTTCTAAACCAAACTAGTTTGTTAACGTTTGAACTCTGTGGTTGAAGTCATTTTAAAATTCTTGATAATACATTGTTTTAATGTTTCAGAAGAAGTGATACGGATATCAGAAAAACAAACATTTTATGGTGCTTATGCTTCACGGTAAAATGAACTAGATCATTGCTGTCTTGATGCCTCTCAGCAGAAGATGCTGGCTTTTGCCCTCTCCCGTCACCCAGTATTAATACAAACTCCAGTCCACTCCCTCAGCCTTCTGGCCATTCCCTGTCAACCTCTCACAGCTCTGTTGGTTGTAATTTGTAATTGGCTTAGCCACTTGTAAAAATGGCGTGGGAGTGGCATCTGACTGCCTCGTCTAACTTCAGAAGGGGGAAGGAGAATCAAGATCAACAGTCCAAGGCTGATTCCTTTGAGGCAGAGGTCAGACTTGCCTCCTTTCTCCACCATCTTTACCAGTTCTGACACCAACTGTCCATCACACGGTACTCTCTACTTTTCTGCTGGGTTCAGTAATTCATTACAATGGCCACACAAAACTCACAGACAATACTCACGATTGTGAGGCTTATTAGGGAAGTAACAGGTTACAATTCAAGTTCAGGAATACTCAGGATACAGTTCTTCCATCAGTATAGCCACTTCACAGCCATGCTTGCAGGCACGCCTCTCTGGCCCTCAGCCTCTGCAAGTGTTATAAAGCTCTTTTAGGTCTGCCGGTAAGTGGCCCAAGGCACCCCACTCTGCCAGTAAGCCTCAGCCCAAAGGCACTCAGCTTTCTCGCTTCATGGGCCAGGAATCCTATTGAGCCATCTCTTGCCAGTCTCTGCAGCCTTTCTCTCCTGCTGCTATTTCTCTGCCTCCACTTCTCGCCATCTTCAGTATTACAGCCCTCTCTCTTTTTCTCTCTCTTGGTCTCCTTGTTCCAGGAGCTTCTCAGTGCGGGGTTCCCAGGTCCAAAGGACACCCTCCGCTCTTGGCTCTCCCTCCTTAATGGTGGTGGGTTCCTCCCTTTGCTCTGGAGTTGGCTCTCTTTTAAGCCTAGCAGGATGGCAAAACTGACCAGTCCCCTTGGTAGGCCACAATTAACCTTATTTGCACAGTCCCACCCAATCACTTGGGTAGGAGTTACAAGACCATGGTGAGAAAGGCCACACGAAAGCGATCCATCACACTGCAGTGCTCTAAGTCAGAAATTGTTTCATTATCATCCTTTTGCTACTTCATTCTTTCTGAGATTGGTATAGGTCTCTCTCTGTAGTATTTGACATGTGTGTCTTTACTGGTTTGTGCCTGAGACTTTAAAATCTTAGATGACAGGGAAAAAAAGGCTCTTTTGTTATATTACCTTCTGTCATATTATCGTGGTATAAAGGCTCTTCTGTCATATTACTATGGGTCTGTGGAGCACAATATATTCTACTGGATATTGTTGATGACTTTAATTATTAGGAGCATTACATTTTAGAAGGAAAAGGGATTATTAATCCAGTGCCTCATTTTATAGATAGAAGACTGAGGACCAAAGACCATCATACCTATTTAAAAAAAAAAAAAAGTTGTTTTCCAGTCGATTCAGGCTCATGGCGACCCCATGTGTGTCAGAGTAGAACGGCGCTCCATAGGGTTTTCAATGGCTGATTTTCAAGAAGGAGATTGACAGGGCTTTCTTCCAAGGCACCTCTGAGTGATCTCGAACCTCTAACCTTTGGGTTAGCTGCCAAGCATGTTAACCGTTTGCACAACACAAGGACTCCGTTATACCCACAGGAGCCTTCGTTTGCCCTATATCTAGGAATAGTGTCATATGTCAGTACCCCACTATCTGCTGATGGCAGAGAGGCTGGTTAGCAACCCTGTACTCAAGTGGGTCTTGGCTGCAGGGTGCCGCTGCTGTGTCCCACCTCTAGGGCTTTGGGCCTGCTACCCTACCTCAGTTTCTTCCTTTGTGAAATGGGGATAGCAGTAACTGTCTCGTTCCTTGAGGGGCCGTATTGCATAATGAATGAGAACTTGGGCCTAAATGAGGCAAAAGCACAAACCCTCAGAAAGCCACATTGACCTAGGGAGACCATATGGGAGAGGGGTGAAGCTTGGCAACATTGTGTTTTCATGTTTGAACTGGTGTGACGTTTGGGAGGATATCCTGGAATCTCAGATCTTAATTTGGATCATGACTCTTTCCTTGCACACCCACCTTTTCCAAGCCATGGGAGTTTTAAAAATGGGCCCTCGGATCTTTTTTCCTTTGCTCATTCCAGCCAGTGGTCCTTTGTTTTCTTGGTGTGTCCTGAGGCGAAATAAAGTAAATTAAAACTCCATTCTAGTTAATTCCCATTGTAATGAACATTTCTGTGAATGGCTCCTGGCCACTTGAAGGGTGTAGGCTGAATGACTAGAGAGAGTCAGCCTAGCGTCCTAGTTAAGAGTATGGGTTTTTAAATCGGACTGGCCTGAGCTTAAATCCTGGCTCCTGTACTTATGAGCTGTTTGACCAAGGGCAGTTGCTTAGCCTCTCTGTGCCACAGTAACTCAGATATAGGACGGGAGTGATAATAATTCCCACCTCATAGAAGTAGGGAATCCCTCGGTGGTGGAAATGTTAAAATTTTTGACTACTTACAGAAAGGTTGGAGGTTTGAGTCTACCCAGAGTTGCCTTGGAAGAAAGGCCTGGTGATCTGCTTCCAAAAAATTAACCCTTGAAAACCCTGTGGGACCCAGTTCTACTTGACATACTTGGGATCTCCATGAGTCAGAGTCGACTCAACAGCAACTGGTGGTGGTGTGCAAAGGAAAGGATGTTGGGACAATCAGTGAGGAAGCTTCAGTAATTGGGGGCTATTACCATTGTTCCATGAAAGGCGTGCAGGCAGTCTGTTCTTAATAGGGTTTCGAGGGAAATTAAAATAAAGTTCCGGGCCTTCTCACTCCCTTCCACAAATGGCAACTGCTCTTTTCTTCCACGCCCACTACCTTCTCTTTTAACATCACTGGACTTTTATGAACAACCCCGAAAGGATGTTCTTGGACAACCTGAGAGACTCAGTGGCTTATGGAGGCAGTCATGTTGCCGAAAAGACCCTCTCTGGGCCTCCTGGGCACTTTGCCTGTAGCTTGGGCAATTGCTCCAGCTTCACCTGTGGAGCAGCCCTGCCTCTCTCAGCTGCCCTGTTCTCTGAATTCAGAGGTAGAAAAACCACAGGTAGGCCCAGACTGCTGAAAGACACAGGTGACAGATTTCTTTTCAAAGCTTTCTTGAAGGGAGGAGACAAAAGACCAGGATTCACTGGGAAGAAATTAGTCATAGATGTTCCACTCTTTAAATCCATCCCAGGCAAAAGGTTAAATAACATGCAGCTTTCAAGACGCCCCTGAGGCTGATGGGTGCAGTGAAGTGAAGCCTGGCCTTCGCACACAATTAACAGGCTCAGGAGGAATCGATTTCCTCCCGTGCTGACTGACCCTCCTCAGAATCTAAGCAGCAACTTCTAAGCTGAGTGTGCAATACTTGCTTTTCTGTGTTGGGCTCCACTGTTAAGTAAAGTATCCCTCATTTGGAGTGGCAAATATGTAATTCTTTACCTAATTGCTTTGTTTATTCAATCAAACCAGCTGATTTCTCTGACCTCTCTTTGTTGGGAGTCTCTGGGTGGTATAAATGGTTAATGTGTTCAGCTGCTAACCAAAAGGTTCAAGCCTACCCAGAGTTGCCTCAGAAGAAAGGCCTGGTGATCTACTTCTGAAAAATCAGCCATTGAAAGCGCTGGAGCACAGTTCCACTGTGACACACATGGGGTTGCCATGAGTCAGAGGTGACTCAACGGCAGTTGTTGTTTTCCCCTCTTTGTTATGTCCTGGGCTTAAGTATTTGGTCCCAAATAACAACTCTCAATTCTGAATAACCCTGGATAGAAACTCAGTGTGCTGGGATTTTCCATATTCATCTATGGTCGGTGGATTTTCAGAAGGAAGTATAATCTATTTAATCAGTCTTTTTTTGGGCTAAGTAAACTGTAATAGTGAATAAGAAATTTGCTCACCACAAAAGAGTTCTCAAAGAACATTTGGATGTAATGTGTCCGCTTTAACTTGTAAAACATTAAATTTATGTGTTTGAAATATATTGGGATTTTAAATGAATATCTATGTATTGACTTCTTTAAAAAAATATTTTATTAGGTGGGGAGAGTGGACAGTTACAGTCTTAAATATCTGTTGTTTTTACTATAGAGGAACACGAAAAGACGAAGGTGAAAGTATAGTTGCTTGGAATTCCATGTGTGTGTTCATAGAATTTGCTTTATTAATAAAATCTGTGTTCATTTAAAAGTCCAGGTAAGGTCTTATGCTCTTTGCAGATAGAGGGGCTATAGTGCTATAAAATGAAGTGTGGCTGTAGGCCCAGGTTTTATTTGTATGTCTATGTATGTATGTATAAAACCCACCTCCATGCTAAAGGATAGCACTCAAAAGCCTTTAGAGATACAGTGACATCTGCTATGGGGCAGTCACATTTGGAATAACTTGATTGACCATTTTTGGCATATGCTGGTCTAAACTGGCTAATCTATTGGCTAACAGTCTTTTCTGCATTAGGTCCAACTCAGAGTGTACTGACTTTTGAGGGATGAAGGTAACTCAATGATTAATCTGTTGTTCCCATTTTCTAGATGAGAACATCAAAGCTCAAAACTTAACACAGAATCACACAGCTAAAACCTAGGTTTCCTAACTGTCCAAAGGTGGTGGATCCCTACAAAGAATGCTACTTCCCAAGTTGATATGGGTCCTTGTAAGGAAAGTAGTGAGGCTTGAGGTATTTTAGGTGGAAAGGTCACGTTTCCCCATATGACGTAGTGAGCATTGTGTTGAATCGGAGGGAGAATTGGGTTCACTATTTTAAAGTTCTTGTTTCATGGCATGGACTTTCCCATCCCTTCTCCCCAGTGAAGCACACAAGTATTTCCTAACTTTTAAGTCATGGGCTTCCTTTTGTAGATTCCGACCTTAGATCATATCTAGATAAGCATTGTGTAATGGGATGGGTGGGGTTAGATTTTTTAGTCACAGATGCATGCGAGACAGGAGGGAGGGTGGAGGGCAGCAAAGTTTATAGCTGGAACTTTTAACAGTCAATCCCTTGTCAGTAACTAAATCACATTTTGGGACTGTTCTCATTTTGGGACTGTTGTGCAAGCAAAAACTCCATCAAGGTTTGTTTGCTGCCGTTGACAATCACCTGTACATTTTGAAAGTGTTAGATGCCTTTGGGACCTTTCCTCCCTCTCTGCCTGTGATTCTTCTCTGTAGTCACATATTTCTTCCTTACATTCCCTACATTATCCTCTTTCTGGGCCCTCTTTTTAAAAAATAATATTTTGTTCTGTAAGTCAATCTGTTATTTGGATGAAAGGTGACCACTGAGAGTGGCTTCAGTTCCAAGTTCAAAGGGTATCTTAGGGCAGTAGTCTCAGGGATTCCTCTAGCCTCTTTTGGTCCAGTAACTCTGGACTTTTTTTAATGAATTTGAATTTTGTTCTATTATTTTTCTCCCATTCTGTCCAGGACTTTCTGTTCTATCCCTGGTCAGAGCAGTTGGTAGTGGTAGCTGGGCACCATCTAGTTCTTCTGGTCTTAGGCTAGATGAGGCCATGGTTTATATGGGCTGTTAGTTCTGTGGACTAGTTTCTTCTTTGAATGTTTGGTTTCCTTCATTCTATTTTGTTCCAGACAAATAGAGACCAATAGTTGTATTTTAGATGGATGCTCACAAGCTTTTAAGATCCCAGACACTACTTGCTAAACCAAGATGTAGAACATTTCTTTATGAAGTATGTTATGCCAACAACAGAGTTGTCTCACGAAACTGTAGTCTCAAGCCTTTTAACCCAGTAAACCAATCCTGTGAGGTGTTTGCATATGTCTAGGAAGTCTCCCTAACTGGGCCCCTTGTGCTTTATTATATATATGAATATCTGTGCAGCATGCACAAACGTGTATACATATGCCTATAGATACACCTATACATGCATGCATATGTACTCACATATTCCTTCCTACACACGTATATACATACATATCTACCTATGTAACCACATACGTATTTTTTGGTTGTTATAACTGTTACTGCAAAATTGTATGTTATAGCATTTGCCGAAATTGTCCCTAATTCTCACATATTTCTTGGTATTTCCATTTACCTTGGTCAGATTGTGCAAACTTCACCTACGTTGGGTATTGCCTTTCCCATCACCAAAAATAACAAGTATCTACTGTCTAAAAAGTGATTACCCCTCCCATCCCTGGTAAACATCAAAGAATGTTGCTTTCTGTGTGTATACCTATTCTTGACTTTTTATAAGTGAGACTATACAATATTTGTCCTTTTGTGATTGATTTATTTCACTCAGCATAATGTCTTCTAGATTCATCCATGTTATGTCTCATGGACTCATCATCATTCTATATAGTTGCATAGTATGCCATTGTGTGTATGTACCATGATTTGTTTATCCATTCATCTGTTGATGGGCACTTAGATTATTTCCATCTTTTTGCTCTTGTGAATAACACTGCAGTGAACATAGGTGTGCGTATGTGACGGCTCTTATTTCTCTAGGATAGAGACGTAGGAGTGGGATTGCTGGATCATAAGGTGTCCCTATTTCTAGCTTTTTGAGGAAGCTCCATACCATTTTCCATAGTGGTTGTACCATTTTACAATCCCACCAGCAGTGTATAAGCGTTCCAGTCTTCCCACAACCTTGCCAGCATTTGTTGTTTTCTGGTTTTTTTTGATCACTGCCATTTTTGCAGGAGTGAGATGGTATCTCATTGTAGTTTTAATTTGCATCTCTCTGATTACTAATGATCATGAGCATCTTTTCATGTGTTTGTTAGCTGGCTGAATGTCCTCTTTGGTGAAGTGCCCATTCACATCCTTTGCCCATTTTGGGATTGGATTGTTTGCCTTTTTGTTGTTGAATTGTTGAAGTTTTCTATATATTTTAGAGATTAGACCCTTATCAGATATGTCATTGCTAAAGTTTTTTCCTAGCCTGTAGATTCTCTTCTTACTCTTTTGGTAAGCAGAAATATTTAATTTTTAGGAGGTCTTAGTTATCTAATTTGTGTTCTGTTGTTCATGCGCTTGTAGATGTGTTTGATACAGTCTTTATGCCAAAAATTAAGCTCCCTACTCCTAGTTTTGTTCCTATGTTATCCTCCAGGAACTTTACAGTTTTAGCTTTAAAATTTAGGTCTTTGATCCATTTTGAGTTAGTTTTTGTGTATGGTGTGAGGTATGGATTCTATTTCATTTTTCTGCAAATGGATATCCAGTTGTGCTGGCACCATTTATTAAAGAGAACTTTTCTTCCCCATTAAATGAACTCTGACCCTCCATCGAAGATCATCTACCCATAGATGAATGGATTTATTTCTGGGTTCTCGATTCTATTCCATTGGTCTACATGTCTGTCATTGAACCAGTACCAGGCTGTTTTGATTACTCTTTTAAGTTTTGAGATCAGAAAGTGTGAGGCCTCCTACTTTGTTCTTTGTCTTCGGTATTACTTTGGCTATTAGGGGACTCTTTCCTTTCCATATAAAGTTGGCAATTAGTTTTTCCATTTCAGTAAAGAATGTTGTTGGGATTTGGATTGAGATTGCATTATATGTATAGATTGCTTTGGGTTGTTGTTGTTGTTGTTAGGCGCCATCAAGTCAGTTCTGACTCATAGCTACCCTGTGTACAACAGAACAAAACACTGCCCAGTCCTGTGCCATCCTCACAATCATTGTTATGCTTGAGCCCCACCTATTTGTCAGTAGAGGTTTGCATGTTGCTGTGATACTGAACAGGTTTCAGCAGAGCTTTCAGACTAAGACAAGGAAGAAAGGCCTGGTGATCTACTTCCAAAAATCAGCCAGTGAAAACCCTATGGATCACAATAGTCTGATCCCATTGTACATAGGGTCACCATGAATTGGGGGTGACTCCATACCAGCTAACAACAACAATACAGACTAGAAGATGTGCACAATGTGATAATAATGAAAAACCAGAATCCAGAATGGAAGTTACATTTCTACATGCAGGAAAAATACAAGAAAAGACTAGAGGGAGATATATGAAAATATTAAGAGCACTTATCTTTGGGAAGTGAAAGTATAGGTAACTTTCTTTTTTTTTTTTTTGAAGTGTTTCCAGTTTCTCTGTAGAATATTATAGTACAGGTAGCCCCCGATTTATGACGTGGTTCTGTTCCGATGACTCCCTTGTAAGTTGGTTCTGACGTAAGTCAAACACCTTTTTTTTTTTAGTTTCATTATTGCCTTTTATTAACAGTATCTTTATAAATCCGATCTTTATTTGTCTTTGGTGGTTGGAAACAGTACATATAAACATCTGTGAGTGAACATTTGAGAATGAGAAGATCAGCAAATTACGTGCTGCAACATTGTACGTAGTACAGGAAAAAAACAACAGATGGGCGTAAATGCAGTTCGTCGTGACTAGAATGTGTTGTATGTCGGGGACTGCCTGTATTACTTTTACCAGAAAAAAAAGCCAGTCAGCATACTAAAAACTCTCTCCTGGGCTACTGGAGGAAACACGGTCTCCTCTCTTGAACATTACTGTTTCTGCCATGGTTGTATCAATGTACCAGTCCTTCAGGATGGAAAGCCATGAGGAGGCTCTTTGGCTCCTCCATCTGAATTCTCACCTTTCTCAGAGCGCCTCTCACCCACCCCTACTTTCCTATCCCACGACTGTCCCTGGGTTTCAAGCTTCCATCTTTTAGACCTAGATGGCCACCATAGCTGTTCCTCCTGCCCTTCGAGATGGTTTATCTGTAACACAGTCTTTGTCATCACCTCGTCAAGATACCACACCTCTACTCTGTTTTTTCACAAAACCAAACATGTTTTGTCTGATTTTATATTGAAAGGATGTGTTTGTTTCATGTCTTAAGTCTGTGGGACTGTTGTCCTTTTTTCCTTCATCTTCTTATGGGTGTTTAAATGATTTAAATGAGAAGTTGGACTTACCAGTCAGGCAGTGTCATTCCACTCCATGGCAGTCTGGGGATTTGGAAGCACAAGTTTGGTGTCTGCTCCGGTTGGGGCACTGGAACAGGTTGATTGGAATTACTGTTTAAGATCTGCTTACTGGGGTTGGGTTGTCCTACACTGACAGGGAGACAGGCTGGGTGAGGAAGTGGGATAAAATGTAGACCAGGTGAAGGGGGCCACTTTTAAGTCTCATCCCAATACCTGGTTTAAAGTTCAAGAACAACAACAAAAAAAACAAAGCAAAGCAAAACAAAACAAAAAAACCCCAACCCCATTACTGTCTAGTCAGTTCTGACTCATAGTGATCCCAAGTGCTACAGGGTAGAGTTGCGTCATAGGGTTTTCATGGCTGTAATCTTTATGGAAGCACATTGCTAGGCTTTTCTTCTATGGTGCCATTCTGTCGGTTTGAATTGCCAACCTTTCCACTTGTAGAAAACCACAAACCCGTTGCTGTCGAGCTGATTCCTACTCATAGCAACCCTATAGGACAGAGTAGAACTGCCCCCTAGAATTTCCAAGGAGTGGCTGGTGGATTTGAACTGTCAACCTTTTGGTTAGCAGACAAGACAAACCCAAATTGTTTGTGCCACCTAGAACAACAAATATAAAAGATGCCATGTTAATGATACAGATCGCAAGTGCTATGAACTGAGAAGGAAGAATGTTCTGAGCTAGAGTAGTTGTTGCCTTTGCTCAAGCAGGTTCTTCTTTCTCACCCCTAGATCTCTCCTCATCCTGCAAAAATCCCTGAGTTTTGCCAATCCATCAAGACTCAACTCAAGCCACCCTATTCCTTTTGGTTATAATAAAGCCTTGTACCAGTGCTTTCCAGAATTTTTCTTTATGTTTTTAGCTACTGACTATACTCTTTTTTTTCCATTACCAGTTGTTGTGGAGTCGACTCTGACTCTTGGTGACCCCATGTGTGTCAGAGTAGAACTGTGCTCCATAGGGTTTTCAGTGGCTGAGTTTTTGGGAAGTAGATTGCCAGGCCTTCCCAGGTACCTCTGGGTAGACTCAAACCTTCAGCCTTCAACCTTTTGGTTAACAGCCAAGTGTGTTATCTGTTTGAACCACACCAGGGACTCCTACAGGCCTTATAAAACAGGTGGGTGGGGACTTCAGAACCACATTTGCTCAGTTTCCCAGCACTTCCCAGCCCCCTGCATGGACTTTGTAACATACTGAGCTTTACCAAGTATAATCTGAAAGCTATCACTCCATAATGTAGCCCCTTTACCTTTTCCAGGTCTCATTTTTGACTCAGAGTTTGGGGAGATTTGATGGATAAGGATGCTGATTTCCCCTCTAGCCTTCTTTTCACCATGGCTCAGTAGAAATTGGGAAGCAGAAAGGCACTGTGATACTGAGCACACCTTTTTCTCAGTGTACAGTCTCAGGGAGTAGCCTGGTTGGAGAGTGGAGGGCTGGTGAGAAGGCTTACACGGCAGGCACATTAGGAACTTTGCTGGAAACAAATGAGCTGCTTTTCTGTAGAAGGTTAAATAACACAGTTGAGAAATGCTAATCTTAGCTTTTAGTGGTATATTTCTGTTTGTGTTAGTTGGGTGAGTCATCTGTCTATGTCTCTGACTATTTATGTTCGGATCTGGAAGTTTTCTGGAAGGAAATTTATAACTGCTGTAACAGTGTGAGAGTTGTTGAGCTAGATCAGGAGAGGGACTGCTTCCTGAATGCATTTATTAAGAAAATAGTATTAATTTTAGTTCCACCAATTGTCTTCGGCAAAGATAAAAACGAGATCTCGTTGGTATTTGCAAAGTAAGGTATATTTACATTTTAAGACGGTATCTAACGGTCAGTTCATTCATAATGTGGAGTCATTGCTTAATTAAAGTGAAATAATTCAAAAGGTAACTCTATTCCCTGGTGTCATATAATACGAACCCACCAATTAAGGTAAAGCTAGAACCTAAAAGTAAGTGGCTGAGAAAGTGCTGAACCCAGAGGCCAGGGTTCTCAAACTTTAGTGTGCATTAGAATCACCAGTTGTTAAAACCCACATTGTTGGGCCCCACTCCAGTTTCTGATCCAGTAGGTCCAGGGTAGGCCCAAGAATTTGCATTTCCCACAGGCTCCCAGGTGATGCTGAGGCTGCTGGTCTGGGGACCACACTTTCAGAACTGCTGCCATAGACAAAACTCAAGGTCAAGGTTCTGTTGACTGCTACCCTGTCTGCTTTTGGAGGGAGAGGTCAGGCACATGAGGTCAAAGCTCACAGTGAAGTCCAAGCGGACCTTGCATCATTGGAAGATCAAAGGAGTGGGGCATGGAAATGGCAGAGACCTGTCCTGCTTAGGCGCTGGCTTGTTAAACTCAGTAGCTGCTCACCTGTGCTTAATTCCCAACAGTCTGAAGTTGGTGGGCTGCAAATTTAAAGGCACAAAAGCATTGCTGCCTCCACCCGGTTTCTAATATTGAAATAAAGGCAGGGGACAGTAATCCCTGGGGATATGGGTTCCCATGAAGTTTTGAGTGAGTAAAAACTAGGATAGGACACTGGACGGGGAGACAAGAGACCTGGACTTCAGAACTAGGTCTGTGCCTTTGGCAGACCCTGCATCTCTAGACCAGAATCCTCTCTGCGAATGCAGAGGGATGGGAGCAACTGTTCTCAGAGGCCTCTTTTGCCCCAGAGTCTGTGATGGCTTCTCCTTAGGGTTTTTGACTTCAGAGTAGGTTTGACCAGCAGTTGTAGTCAGGGAGAGTCAACAATGTAAGTTGCTGGTTCATCTGGCACCTCTTTGTAAATTCATAGGGACTAAATCAAAGAGTTAAGTGTGGTGAATATCAAGTCAAGGATAAGTTCCCACTTGGGTTAATGCTCACTAGCTCCCTGGGACAGAATGTAACCGCAAGTCATTCTTTCACCTCTTCTCCAGAGCTTATGTTAGGAAGGCAGCCTTGCCTAGCACAGATGGCCCTCTGAGATTTGACCAGACTCATTTCTTGCCATCTGTGGGTCTCCTGACGCTTTTCCTGGGCCATGTGGAACTACTGGGAATCCACAAATTCATTGTGCTGTCTTAATTCCTGCACTTTGCAAGGATCGACCTTCCCCCTCTCCTTTGGTCAAGGCATTGGTGGTTCATTGGTAGAATTCTTGCCCTCCATGTTGTGGGAGACCTGGGTTTGATTCTTGGCCAGTGCACCTCATGCGTAGCCACCACCTGTCTGTCACCGGTGGCTTGTGTGTTACTGTGATGCTGAATAGGTTTCTGCAGAGCTTCCAGACTAAGATAGACTAGGAAGAAAGGCCTGGAGATCCACTTCCAAAAATCAGCTGGTGAAAATTATATGGATCATAACAGAACGTTGTGTGATTCCCAGTTGATCAAGGGGATGGTGCAGGACTGGGCAGCATTTTATTTCATTGTGTATGGGGTCACCATGAGTCTGGGACTGACTTGATGGCAGCTTACAACAGCAACTGGCATAACTCTCTCTTGGCAGTTGTCCTTCCCTGTCATACGTCATCTTTGCACTCTTGGAACCCACTTCTGTGCTCTTCTGCCATCTCTGACACTGACCTGTCGTGATGGGCTTACTTAGCTGTCTCATTGGGGGCTGAGGTTGGTTTCCTTGTATAATGTTCTCAGGTGAATGGAATGAATGATCACAAAGGTGATTAATGCCTTATTTGTAATATGTTTCTTATAAAGTTTGTCTCTTTTTTGGGGAGGGGTAATTCAAGAATAAAGCTGTTTGAAAGAGTTGAGCCCCAGACACTTGGTCCCAAAATTGCAGGCCACACCAGGCCATGCATGTTTGTTTCCACTTCTGTGTGTTTCTCCTTGTCCCCACCACCCCGCCATATAGAAAAACCCAAAAGCCCATTGCCATCAAGTTGATTCCAACTCATAGCGACCCTGTAGGACAGGGTAGAACTGCCACATAAGGTTTCCAAGGCTGTGATCTTTACAGAAGCAGACTGTCACATCTTTCTCCCAAGGAGCAGCTGGTGGGTTCCATCTGCAACCTTTCATTTAGCAGTTGGGTGCTTAACCACTGCGCTACCAGGGCTCCTTCAGCCATATAGACTGTCCCCCTTTTATTTCTCTCCCTTTGGCCCAGTCTTTCCCAGGATGCTCCAGACTGCCTTGATCTTCTGCTTCTCTGTGCTCCCCTGTGTTTATTATCTGTGCTGAAGGCAATGATTGACAACAGAAGGACGCCATTCTCAGACTTCCTGAGAGAGACTGATAGAGGCTGGGCGGAGGTCTGCCACGGGGCTGTGGGAACATAAAGGAGTCAATTCTGGAACAGACAGCACAGGGAGTGGCAGGAGGAAGCCTTTCTAGAGGGCGTGACCTTAGAGCTGAGCTTCGAAGGAGGAGGAGGAGAGGAGTCAGACAAAGAAAGACAAAGAAAGGCCAAAAGGGCGTCCCAGGCATTGTGAGAGTGGCCGTCCCTTGCTGGGCGCCTCTCCTCCTCTTGTGACTGTGGGTCTGGATATACCAAGGCTGTGGTCAGGGGCTTCCTATTGTTGGGAAGAGGCTCTTCAACACTGTTATTTTCTTCTTTGATACAGGTATCTTCCCCAGTGTTCTTCAGTAAATCCATTTTCTTTTTCATTCCCAGCCCCAACCTAAGCAACAAAAAACTTTTGCCAGGTTTAGAATAAAATAGATAATGATGATAATAGGAATTCAGCATTTAATGCTGACCAAGTACTGTTTTAAGTGCTTTCAAGGATTATTCATTTAATCGCCACAATAAAACTGAGGAGGTGGATTCTGTTACTGTCTGTGATTTAGGGATGAGGAAACGGAGGCACGGAGAGGTCAAAGAGCTTATTTCCTCATTAATAAGTGGCACAGCTAGAGTCCCTGTCTGGTGCAAATGATTAACACGCTCTGCTGCTAACCAAAAGGTTAGAGGTTTGAGTCCACCCAGAGGTGCCTCATAAGAAAGTCCTGGCTATCTACTTCTGAAAAACCGGCCATTTAAAACCCTATGGAGCATGGCTCTATTCTGACACAGATGGGCTTGCCATGAGTCAGAGCCGACTCAGGGGTGACTAGTGAAGTGGCAGAGCTGGGATAAAAAAGGTGCCTTCTCCTTTCCCTCTTGGCTTTCATTCCCAATGCCCCAAGGCACTGTGCAGAGACAGCCTGGGCTCCAGATTCTAGTCCGACTTCCATCCATTAATTAGCTCTGAATCCCAGGCCTTGCCATGGAGGGATAAAACACATTAGCTCATTGGGTGGTTGTGAAGGTGAAATCGGTGGATACTTGTAAGCACATTACCTGGCACGTAGTAGATGCTGAAAAAATGTGGACTTTCACCTCTTTAAGCTTTCTCACCCCAAGGTGTCTCACAAAATTGCAAAAACCACGGTTTGAGATCTACTGTTATATAAGTGGTAATAGGAGAGAGCAGACTGTTGCAAGGACCAGCATTTTATATTCCAACTGAAGCTCAGTATTTGTTTCTCCCTAGTTTTATGATCTTTAATTAAGAAACGAGAGCCCTGGCTTTCAGCCTCCTCAGAAACTACACCATTTTTCCTCATTTGCAAAAGCAAATGCCATTTATTTCAAAGGATAATTTTATCCAAAGCATTAAATATTGTCTGCAACATTTTCTTGGTTCATTTCAAGCTACGTACACCTAAACTTTTTTTTTTTGAACATTTAATTGTGTTTTAGTGAAAGTTTACAGAGCAGATTAGTTTCCCATTCAATATTTTATACACAAGCTGTTTTGTGACATTGATTGCAACCCCCGCAATGTGTCAGCACTCTCCCCCTTTCCACCCCGTGTTCCGTATTTCCATTTGTCAGTTTTCCTGCCCCTTCCTGCCTTCTCATCTTTGCTTTTGGGTACTAGTTGCCCATTTTATCTTGTATACTTGATTGTTGTAAGGAGCACTTTCCTCATGGATGTTGTTGTTTGTTGGCTGAAAGGTGAACTTCGAGAGTGGCTTCAGTTCTGAGTTAGAAGGGTGTCTAGGGCCCTAGTCTCAGAGCTCCTCTAGTCTCTGTCAAACCAGTAAGTTGGGTCTTTTTTGTGAATTTCAATTTTGTTCCATATTTTGCTCCCACTCTGCCCTGGACCCTCTATTGTGATCCTGGTCAGAGCAGTCAGTAGTGGTAGCCGGGCAACATCTAGTTCTTCTGGTCTCAAGCTAGTGGAGGTTGTGATTCATGTGGTACATTAGTCCTTAGGACTAATTGCTTCCTTGTGTCTTGGTTTTCTTCATTCTTCTTTGCTCCAGCTGGGATGAGACCAATAGTTGTAACTTAGATGGCCACTCATAAGCTTTTAAGATCCCAGACGCTACTTTCCAAAGTTGGATGTAGAACATTTTTTTTATGAACTATGTTGTTCCAGTTGACCTAGATGTCCCCTGAGACCATGGTCCCTAGCTATTAGTCCCAGCGGTTTGGTCCTGTGAAGTGTTGGTTGTATCTAGGAAGCTTCTATGACTGTGTCCCTTGTGTTCTATTAGATATATGAATATACATGCTATACATTACAAATATGCATGTAAAAATATCCATAGCCAAACCTATATATGTACATGGGTTGTTGTAGGGGAAAAACATCACAAAGTTCAGTAAAGCAAAAACAAAGTTTTATTCAGCATATATTCAAAAGGGCGGAAGTGGGAAGCGGACAAGCATGCTGCTAGAGCCATGTCTGCCTGAGTCCAAAGATTATTACAGAAGAGGCGAGAATGGGAAGACGGCCAAGCATGCTGCCACAGCCATGTCTGCCTGAGTCCAAAGACCAGTTACAGAATCATCAATATATATTAACATTACAAATGGACAGAACCATTGAAAGCTTCACCTTTTCAGATTGGCTAGAAACTGTGATCCTACATTTTGAATTGTCTTGCTTAACAATAATTAATACAGGTTTCAGTAATGAGAGTCAGGAGGGGTCTTCATTGGTCCAACAAATTTCTGTTCACTAAATGCCAATAGAAAAATATAAGAGTAGAAAGTCTTTTGTGTTGTGTTTGATCAGCTTTAAGTGTAAGTTTCCCTAAAAGATATTTTCCAAGATTATCTTAGCTATTGTCTTTATACCTCAGGGCCCAGTTGATGTGTCCTTGTGAGTGCTTGTGAGCAGTTGTGAGCCCAGCTTCAGCTGGGTCACATTCTCTATGGTCAAGGAGAGGGAATAATAACTCCAGTATTATTTCCTAAATCAGGGTATACTTCTGTACTCCCTCGTCTCCCTATTCAGTATACATATCTACCTGTGTATCTACATATGTATCCTAAATATGGAACAAAATTCAAATTCACACAAAAAAATTATTGTTTGTTTTTACTGTTTTTGTAGGGTTGTATGTGTTACACTGTTTACTGTTGTTGCCTTTTTTTTGGTGTATGTGTGTTCCTCTCTCAGTGTCTTACTTTGCCTTGGTCAAGTCATGCTGACTTCCTGTCTTAGTTATCTAGTGCTGCTGTAACAGAAATACCAGAAGTGGATGATGGCTTTACCAAAGAGAAATTTATTCTCTCACAGTCTATTAGGCTAGAAGTCCAAATTCGGAGTGCCAGCACCAGGTCAAGGCTTTCTCTCTGTCTATTGGTTCTGGGGGAAGGTCCTTGTCATCAGTCTTCCCTAGTCTAGGGGCTTCTCAGCACCGGAACCTCCGATCCAAAGGACGTGCTGTGCTCCTGGCGCTGCTTTCTTGGTGTGATATGAGATCTCCTTGTCTCTCTGCTCACTTCTCTTTTTTATATCTCAAAAGAGATTGACTCAAGATACAACCTAATTTTGTAGATTGAGTCCTGACTCCTTAACAGAACTGTCTCTAATCCTGCCTCATTAACATCATAGAGATGGGATTTGTAACACATAGGAAAATCACAGCAGGTGACAAAATGGTGGACAGTCATGCAATACTTGGAATCATGGCCTAGCCAAGTTGACACACATTTTTGGGGGACACAATTAATCCATAATAGTTTCCTGTATTGTGTATTGCCTTTCCCTTCACTAAAGTTAACACATGTCTACTATCTAGTTAGTGATTTTCCCTCTCCTCCCCTCTCCTCCCTGGTAACCATCAAAGATTGTTTCTTTCTGTGTGTAAACCTTTTCTTGAATTTTTATAATAGTGGTCTCATACAATAGTTGTCCTTTTGTGATTAACTTATTTTGCTCAGCATAATATCCTCCATATTCATCCATATTGTGAGATGTTTTGCAGGTTCATCATTGTTCTTTTTGGTTGTGTAGTATTCCATTGTATGTATGTACCATAGTTTGTTTATCCATTCATCTGTTGATGGGCACTTAGGTTGTTTCTATCTTTTTACTACTGTGGATAGTGCTACAGTGAACATGGGTGTGCATATATCTGTTTGTGTGACGGCTCTTATTTCTCTAAGATACATACCTAGGAGTGAGATTGCTGGATTATAAGGTATTTCTACTTCTAGCTTTTTAAGGAAGTGCCGTATCGTTTTCCATAGTGGTTGTACCATTTTACGTTCCCACCAACAGTGTATGAGAGTTCCAATCTCCTCACAACCTAACTAGCATTTATTGTTTTCTGTCTTTTTGATCAGTGCCATTCTTGCAGGGGTGAGATGGTAAAACAGAAATACCACAAGTGGGTGGCTTTAACAAAGAGAAATTTATTCTCTCACAGTCTAGTAGGCTACAAGTCCAAATTTAGGGTGCCGGCTCCAGGGGAAGGCCTTCTGTCTCTGTTGGCTCCAGAGGAAGATCCTTGTCATCAGTCTTTCCTTGGTCTGGGATCATCTCAGCACAGGAATTTCAGGTCCATAGGACATGCTCTCCTCCCAGTGCTGCTTTCTTAGTGGTACGAGGTCCCCATGTCTCTCTGCTCGCTTCTCTCTTGTATCTCAAAAGAAATTGGCTTAAGACGCTATCTAATCTTGTAGACCTCATCAATATAACTGCCACTAATCCATCTTATTACATCATAGTGATAGCATTTACAACACATAGGGAAATCACATCAGATGATAAAATGGTAGACAATCATACAACACTGGGAATCATGACCTAGCCAAGTTGACAGATATTTTGAAGGGGACACAATTCAGTCCACGACAGTATCCCATCATCATCTTGATTTGCATGTCTCTGATGGCTAATGATCTTGAGCATTTGTTGGCCACCTGAATGTCCTCTTCGGTGAAATGTCTGTTCATGTTTTTTGCACATTTTGTGATTGGATTGTTTGTCTTTTTGTTGTTGAGTTGTTGAAATTTTCTATGTATTTTAGAGATTACATCTTTATCAGATATGTCATTGCCAAAGATTTTTTTCCAGTCTGTAGGTTCTCTTTTTACTCCTTTGGTAAAATCTTTTGATGCACATAAGTGTTTAATTTTTAGGAGGTGGTAGTTATTTAGTTATCTTCTAGAGTGTTTGCATTTTTAATTATGCTTAATATTCTGTTTATGTCATAGTTTTGGGGCCCTAGCATTGTCCCTATGTTTTCTTTTATGATCTTTATAGTTTTAGGTTTTACATTTAAGTCTTTGATCCATTTTGAGTTGGTTTTTGTGTATAGTGTGAAGTATGGATCCTGTTTCATTTTTTCTGAGAATAGATAGATACCCAGTTTTCCCAGCACCATTTGTTGAAGAGACTCTCTGTAATCCATTTAATGGATGTCGACCCATTGTCAAAGATCAGTTATCCATAGGTGGGTGGATTTACTTCTGGATTCCCCATTCTTTTCCATTCATCTGTATGTCTATTGCTGTACCAGTACCAGGTTGTTTCGACTGCTGTGGCGATATAGTAGGTTCTGAGATCGGGAAGTGTGAGGCCTTCTACTTTGTACTTCTTTTTCAATAATGTTTTACTTATCTAGGGGTTCTTTCCTTTCCATATAAAGTTGGTGATTAGTTTTTCCATTTCAGTAAAGAATATTGTTGAAATTTGGATTGGGATTGCATTGTACCTATAGATTGCTTTGGGTAGTATTGACATTTTCACAACGTTAAGTCTTCCTATCTGTGAGCATGATATGTTTTTCCAGTTTGAAGGTCTCTTTTGGTTTCTTGCAGTAGTGTTTTGTAGTTTTCTTTGTATTAGTCTTTTACGTCCCTCGTGAGATTTATTCCTAAGTATTTTATCTTTTCAGGGGCTATTGTAAATGGTATTGTTTTCCTGATTTCCTTTTCGAGGGTCTCATTGTTAGTATAGGGGAGTCTGACTGATTCTTCTGTGTTGATCTTGTACCCTGCCACTTTGCTGAATCCTTCTGTTAGTTCCAGTAGCTTTCTTGTGGAATCTCTGGAATTTTCTTTCATTACACCATCTATTCCCCCTTTTTGTTTTGAATTTGTCATCATTTACAGATTGATGTCTCTGGTTCCCTGTTTTCAGTGTAGCTTTATTTTATTTTTTATGATTCTTTATCTGGGTTAGTATCTGGCTCATGCTGTCATGTGTCTTAATCTCAGGTTGTTTTTTTTATGTCAGTTCTTCTTGGAATATTTGGTAGAATTCTCCATGGAAGCCATCTGGATCGGGGCTTTTTTTGGTTGGTATTTTTTTTTTTTATGACTTTGATTTCTTCTTTTGTTATGCATCTGTTCAGATTTTCCATTTCAGTTTGTGTTAGTTTAGGTAGGTAATGTGTTTCTAGAAATTTGTCCATTGCCTCTACGTTTTCAGATTTGTTGGAGTAGTTTTTCATAGTATTCTGTTATGATCCTTTTTATTTCAGTTGATTCTGTTGTAATGTCACCCATCTCATTTCTTATTGGGGTTATTTGCATCTTCTTCTTTTCTTTTGTCAATTTGGCTAGTGTTTTGTTGATTTTATTGATCCATTCAAAGAACCAACTTCTAGCTTTGTTGATTTTTTATTATTTTACTCTAATTTTTATTATTTCCTTTCTTTGGCTGGTTGTGGGCTTCTTTTGCTGGTCTTTTTCTGTTTGTTCTAGTTATAGGGGTAAGGTATTGATTTGGTCGTTTCTTGTTTTTTGATGTGTGCATTTATTGCTGTAAGTTGACCTCTGAGCGCTGCTTTTGCTGTATCCCAAAGGTTTTGGTGTGTTGTGTTTTCATTCTTATTTGATTCTAGGAATTTTTTTAAATTTCATCTTTGGTTTCTTCTGTTACCCAGTGGTGTTTAAGAAAGGTATTATTCAGTTTCCATTTATATGATTTTTTTCCTTGTTCTTCCTGTTATTGAGTTCTAATTTTGTAGTATTGTAATCAGAGAAGATGCTTTTTATTATTTTGATATTTTTGTATTTATTGAGGATTGCTTTATGGCTTAAGATGTGGTCTATTCTAGAGAATGATCCATGTGCGCTGGAGAAGAATGTGTACTTTGCTGCTGTTGGGTAAAGTGTTCTGTATATGTCTAAGAGGTCAAGTTGGTTGGTTGTAATGTTTAGGTCTTCTGTATTTTTGAGCTTCTTTCTAGTTCTGTCCTTCGTCTGAAAGTGGTATGTTAAAGTCTCCTACTATTATTGTGGAGCTGTCTATTTGTCTTTTGAGTGCTATTAGAAGTTTGTTTTATGTATTTTGGAGCTCTGTCACTGGGTATGCATGTATTTATTATGGTTATTTCTTCTTGTTCGATTGACCCTTTAATCATTAAATAATATCCTTCCTTGTGTTTTATTGTGGATTTTGCCTTAAAGTCTATTTTATCTGAGATTAATATTGCCACTTCTGCTCCTTTTTGGTTATTGTTTGCTCGATGTATTTTTTTTTTTTTTTTCACCTTTGATTTTTCGTTTATTTATGTCTTTGTTTCTAAGGTGTGTCTCCTGTAGACACCATATTGATGGGTCCTGTTTTTTTTTCTTTTTTTCTTTCATTCTGCCACTCTTTGTCTCTTTATTGGTACATTTATACCATTTACGTTCAGTGTCATTACCGATAGGTATAAATTCACTGCTTTCATTTTGTTACACTTTTTTTGTGTGGTGTTGATGGTTTCTTTGTTCTGCATAATTTTCTGTTCTAAATTATTTTTGTTTTTGGATTTTCTTTGAATTTCCTTTGTTGTTGTTGATTTTGTGTTTACTGAGTCTTTATGATTTCCCTTTTTTTAAATTTTTTTATTTTGATGAGTAGATTTGTTAATTCTCTTTGTGGTTAACCTGAAGTTTACCTTTGTCTTCCTAAGTTTAAAGTCTTTTATTCTTGATATCACCTTGACTTCCTTTCCATGTGGAAGTTCTATAATTACACCATTTATTGCCCCTTTTTGTTTTGAATTTGTCATCACTTACAGACTGATGTCTCTGGTTCCCTGTTTTCAGTGTAGCTTTATTTTATTTTTGATGCTTCTTTATCTGGGTTAGTATATGGCTTAAGCTGTCATGTGTCTTAATCTCAGGTTGTTGTTTTATGTTGTTGGTTCTCTGTCCAAAGGATTCCCTTTATTATTTCCTGTAGGGTTGGTCTGTTTTGTTTTGTTTTTTTTTTTAATTGTACTTCAGGTGAAGGCTTTCAGAACAAATAGTTTCTAATGAAACAGTAGTACACATATTGTTTTATGGCATTGGTTAACAACCCCACAACATGTCAACCCTCTAACCTCTCAACTTTTTTTTTTTTGGTGACAATACACATAGCCAAAGGTACACCATTTCAAAAATTTCTACATGCACAGTTCAGTGACATTGACTACGCTCTTCCAATTGTGCTGTTATTCTCACTTAAGATGAAGGCTTACAGAAAAAAATAGTTTCTCATTTAACAGTTACTACAAATGTTGCCCTATGACAATGGTTAACAATCTCACAACACATCAACAATATCGTTACTCAACCTTGGGTTCCCTATCACCAGCTTTCTTGTCCCCTTCTGCCTTCTGGCCCTTGTCACTGGACTTCTGTACCTCGTTAGTCTCATTTGGTTTTACGGGGCTGTCCAGACCTAAAAGGGTGTCTGGGGGCCATACTTTCGGGGTTTCTCCAGTCTCCTTTAGGCCAGTAAATCTGGTCTTTTTTTTTTTTTTTTTTTTTTTTTTTTGTGAGTTAGAATTATGTTCTACATCCTTCTTCAGCTCTGTCCAGAACCCTCTGTTGTGATCCTGGTCAGAGCAGTCAGTGGTGGTAGCCGGGCACCATCTAGCTGTACTGGACTCAGTCCGGTGGAGGCCTTGGTAGCTGTGGACAATTAGTCCTTCAAGCTAATCTTTTCCTTGTATCCTGTTCTCTTCATTCTCCCTTGCTCCCGAAGGGATGAGACCAGTGGAGTATTTTAGATGGCCGCTCACAGGCTTTTAAGACCCCAGACACCAATAGTGTTGGTCTGGTTTTTACACATTCCCTTAGTTTCTGTTTAAAAGAATTGTCTTTTAAACAATTAAAATTGTCTGGATGTTGCTGGATATATAATTCTTGGTGGGCGGTTTTTCTCTTTCAGGGTTTTACGTATGTCATCCCATTGCCTTCTTGCCTGCGTGGTTTCTGCCGAGAAATCAGAGCTTAACATATTGGTTCTCCTTTGTAGGCGGCCTCCTGTGTTTCCTTAGCTCCTCTCAAAATTCTTTCTTTGCCTTGGGTTTTGGAACGTTTGATTATGATATGTCTTGGTGATTTTCTTCTGGGATCTATCCTTCATGGGGTTTGTTATGCTTCTTGGATGGATATCTTCTTGTCTTTCATGGTATTAAGGAAATTTTCTGCCAACAAATCTTCAAAACTTTTCTCTGTGCTTTTTATTGTCTCCTCCTGTCTTAGAATTCTGATAATGTGTAAATTATTCCTCTCGATAGTGTCCCACATAACTCTTGGGTTTTCTTCATTTTTCTTCATTCTTTTGCCTGATTATTTCTCAAACTAATTAGTGTTAAGGGATTTGTCCTCTTTTTCACTGATTCTGTCTTCCATTGACTTGATTCTTTTCTGTATCCTTCCATTATGTTGTGTATTTATGAAACTTTATTATTAATCTTTTGAATTTCTTGTTTCTGGTTTTATATGATTTCTAATTGTCTATTTATTTTGTCATTTTTGTTCTTGTATTGTTTTCCTGAATTCTTGTAGTGTTTTGTCTGTATTTTCCTTGATCTCTTGGAAGACCCCATGTATAAGTCTTTTGAATTCCTTATCCGGTAGTACCATTACCATTTCTTCCTCAGAGAGGTTTTCTGGTTCTTTATTTTGGTTACTTGCTGGAGCCATCTTGTCCTGCTTCTTTAGGTAATTTAATATTGTCTGTTGTCTTCATGGCATCAAGGTATTATTATATTTATTTATTAATTGTATGTTTGTTGGCTGCGTCCTGATTTTTTGTTTTGTTTCATTTTGATGTATCTGGGCAGGTGGAAAGGGGGTGCTACTCTGGCTGTACTGGAATGCTCAGCACCTGTCTCCGGGTGGGTGGGGTAGCAGCTGGATGTGTGAGTGCGGGTGTGTTTGCTGGTCTTGGGGGGCAGCTGAGGGCAGGTTGGGCAGGTGTTGCCCACTGTCTGTCATTAGTCCAGGGGTGCAAGAGTGGGCAGTGGCACTTGCCAAGTGGGAGGGGTGGCAGAATAAAGTCGGTGTACAGGTGACTATCAGCGAATGAACCAAAGGCCCATTTTGGTTGATGACTGAATGGTCTGTCTTTTCTGAGCTTCTAGAACACTTCCTTTGTATTTCCTTTATTATAGTAATTGTGTACTTGTGGCACTTTGGTGAAACTTAGGGGAACTGTGTATTACTTATATCTGAATCCCTAGCAGCCTGCCTTGCATGTGGCAAGAACTTAAGAATATTTTACTTTTACCTATGAAGGTTATTTTTAAAAATGTTTTCCTATATCTAGTATGTCGTGTTATACCACTGTAGGAAATAACAAAGTTTTCTTTTGATTGCTTTCCCTAAAACATCCAAAGAAGTCTGAGTAAGATTGAGATTTGAATTTAGATTTTAAGATTTAGATGAATTCATTTGGTCAGTGAATGTTCATTGTGCACCTGATATTTCTCAGGGAATGTCCTGTACTCTGGGCATAGGACACAGAAATCTCTGCCCTCCTGGCAATTATACTCTATTCTCTTGTGATTATTGTTGGGTGCCGTTGAGTTGATTCCGACTCATAGTGACCCTATGTGAGAGAGTAGAACTGCTCTATAGGGTTTTCTTGGCTGTAATCTTTATGGAAAACAGATTGCCAGGCTTTCCTTTCACATCACCACTGGGTGAGTTCGAACTTCCAACCTTTAGATTAGTAGCCATATTACTCATAATTCCAGTAAACAATTAAAGCTAGTTTTCCCTACATTTGTCAATATCTATCAGTAATACTTCATTTTCTTTCACAGGCTTCTGGAGAATTGGATGAGTCAGTTATAGGGAAAGGAAAAGTAGTTGAGAGCAGAGGACTCTTTCTAACCAACCTGTTGCCCTAGAGTAGATTCTGACTTATGGTGACCCTAGGTGTGTCAGAGTAGAACTGTGCTCCATAGGGTTTTCAATGGCTGATTTTTCATAAGTGGATCTCCAGGCCTTTCTTCTGAGGTGGACAGTTGTTATTGTGTTCTGTCCAATCGATTTTCCTCTCAAAATGACACCAAGGGACAGAGTAGAAATGACCCATAGGCTTTTCTTGGTTGTAATCTTTACAGAAGTGGATCACCAGGTATTTTCTCCCATGAAGATCCTTGGTGAGTTCAAACTGCCAACTTTTTGCACCACCAAGTAAAGCTGGTCATACTTAACAAACATTTTGACAGCATTCATAAAGGGCTGTCTTTTTCTCTCTTAAATCTTACGTAGTCATTTGACTTATTTTAAGAAATCTTCAGCTGTTAGTCACAACAAATACTGTAGATGTTAATCCCTGTTGTTAACTCTTCTCCAGAGACTTAATGTTCAATTTCAATTCTTGTTTTCAAAATCTTCAACTTGTTAAATGAGAAGTTTCAGAAGAACTGAAATTTAAAAGATGTATTTTTCTTTTAGGATGGGAGTTCAGAATTTTTAGGAGGGATGGAGAGAACTATAAAATGCTGAATTGTAGGGTAACAGAAAAAGCCAGCATATTGGAGAATAAGAGTCTGTCATTTTATTCATGGAGCTCCTCTTTCTTACAGGGCACTTAATGTGTGATTTAATGTCAGGTCTCTAACAGGAGGAGAACTGCACTTGAAAATTTAATGCCAATGTTTTGTGAAAATGCAAAAAAGGAGGCCCGTAGTCAGCACTTTATGGAGACAGATACTGGACAAGTAGGAGGCCAGATTCATGTTCCTTTTCTCCTGCTCTGTTGCAGCACTGATTCTGTTCACACCAATGACACAAGATCAGACTCTTCCCTGCGTATAAGTAAACGTACAGGGAGAAAGAAGAATGCAGCAGTACAGAGCTGATGGAGAATAATTTGGCCTCTGAAATACTGACACCGCAGCATAGATCATATTTACGACTCGATTGGGAATTTCACAGTAATGATTTAAATGGAGGCTATTGTCTCTTAGGGCCCCTGCATTATGACTGGTTTTAAAATCCATCTAGCCCATTGCAGGTTGTTGTTTCTGAAGGTCTACATAATTGAATTTAAGCATTCTACATCCTGTCATTCTAGGCAATGTCAGAATAATGAAATCTAATCCTAGACCAACATGCTATCAGAACCCTTTGGTTTTGTGGCTTTGCAGACTTTATGTCGGCCAATGCCTGTAGTCTCACCGTTTGGTGCACTCGGAGGTAAATATCATTTCTCATATTTTGCACGGAGCGACTGGAACCCAAAAGCGGCATGTGTTTACAAAGAGGCATTATCAACACTGGCCTGGGGGGGGTGGAGTGGCCCCCAACCCCGGCTCAGTCTGCTGTACTGATTCATACTTTTCAGCATTGGCCTTTGTGACACAGTCTCTCGGCAGGAGTACAAGTCGAGGAAAGAAGCCAGAGCCCTAGGACCGTTCTGGAGAATAATAGGAACATCAGAGTAGCCCTTCTTGGAGTGCCTAGCACGTTGCTGGGTGTGTATGGGAGTCTCAGTAAATGCTGGTGTGATTGGCTTGGGAATTATCCAAGTTAAAATAATGCACATACTTATTATTAGAGCAAGGTCATCAACTAACAGTTGTCCCGTATTTTCATCTTCTCACCCTCGCCCTGCCACTCCACCCAACCCCCTGTATGTGTCAATAACCCCGCAGAAAACTGCCCCCCAGCCACCACAACATTTACATATGCACACACATGAAAGAGGACTGATTACAAAACTATAGACTTGTTCTGAATCTGGATCTTTTTGTATTGTTTAGAAAATAACTTACTTGGACTGACCCAGCTAGCAAAATACAAAACAAATGTTTTAACTAGCCCCCTTTTGTAAACTACTAAACTACTGTGCGACTAGGCTACTCTTAATATGGACAAAAGTATTTTTTATAAATATTTTGTTAATTGAAAACTGTAAAATCAGTAATTGTTACTGCACAAAATAAATGTGGGCGAAGGAGTTATATTTTTACTCCTTTCCAGGGTTTAGGAAAGGTCGCTGGGTGATGCACACGGTTTGCACTCGCCTACTAACCTATAAGTTGGCAGTTCGAACCTACCCAGTGGTGCCACAGAGGAAAGGCCTGGCGATCTGCTTCTGTAAAGATGACAGCCAATTAAAGCAATATGTATATTGTTTAATGAGAAACTAATTTGCTCTGTAAACCTTCATCTAAAGCACAATTAAAAAAAAAAGATTGATTACAGCCAAGAAAACCCTAAGGAGTAGTTCTGCTGTATAGAATTGACTAGACAGCAACAGGTTTGAGGGCTGAAGAGAGAAACAAGTGATGAGTTTTTTACTCTGACTCAGTGGTCCTCAACAGGTGGATGATTCCCCCTCCCTGCACTCACCCATGAGACATTTAGCAATGGAGTCATTTTTGATTGTCATGGCTAGGTTGGCAGATGCTACTCTATCTAGTCGGTAGAGGTCAGAGATGTTGCTGAACATCCTTCAGTGCACAGGGAAGCCCCCCACAATGAAGAAGTATTCTACCCAAAATGTCAATAGTGTTGAGGTTGAGAAACCCCTGCTGTAAACTATTAGGTTTATTTGCCGACCTTAACAGAGAACATTTTTCAGAATGGATTTGCCATTATTTATCTTTAATAATTTTTTTTAATTACAGGAATGTTCATAGTCTAGAATTTAGAAAATGTAGGAAATATTGAGAACAATAGCACCTCTGGAACCTGTTTATCTATTCTTTTATTCAACAATTATTTATCAAGTATCTGCTGGGGCCAGGAAACGTGCTCAGTGCTGGGGAAACCCTGGTTGACAGTGTGGCAAGGTTCTTACCTTCTTAGAGCTTACAGTTGAGTGGCTAAAATTTTGATGTATTTCCTTCCAAGTATTTTTTTCAGTGCCCCTTTGTGAATATATAATAGCAGACATTAAGAACTAATATTGTGTTCTTACTGTGTGAAAGGCCTTGTTCTAGGTTTTTTTTTTTTAGTCATATATATTATATATTAACTAAATTCTTTTAACACCACTATGAGGGACGTACTGTTATTTCCACTTGACAGATTGGGAAACTGAGGCAGAGAGAGAGATTAAGCAACTTGGCTGATGATCACAAAATCAGTGAATGACAGAATCTTGATTTATAGTCTAGGCAGCTTGGCTTCAGAGATTGCCCTGTTACTCACTATATTATACTGCCTCTTATAATATTTATAAAATTGATCTTATTATATAGACATTTGATTCATGATTTTTTACTTAACATTATATGTAAGCATTCTCCTAAAACATGCGTAAACTGCCTACTTATTTCTTACTTCTCCCCAAAAGAAGTAGAATTTTAATGTATTCATTTCTTTAGTAGGTTCATAAGAAGTAAGTATACATAAGAGATATGATAAGCATTTAAATGCTTACAGAGATCTTAAAGTATTCTTACATAATTGCTTATAAAAAGTTTTAATTCAATAATCTTAGACGTTAAGATGAACAAGTTATTTTAGGAAATTAAGCGTTTTGTAGCTTGTGTTTGGTTTCCTAGATTTCGTAGCAGGGAATCAAACCCAGCTTTAGAGAGTGAGCAATCAATGCTGATGAGTGGTATGCAAATTAATCATAACATGGAACTGAATTGGAGCTATCAACTGAAGAGATCATTGAGCATGGTTAGAAAACATTCTTTATAAAAACTGAATTGTATTACGGGTGGTTATGAGGCTCAAATTGCCTGTGAAGGGTACATACATTAAGGGTGCATACATTAAGCTCAGGATTTTATTCACAAAGGTTCTCTTTAGACACACATTCTCAAGGATGCACGTGTCATACATATGATGTCTGTTTGTACAGGAACCTCTGCTGCTCTTCATAGCTAGTTGCATGGTGAGCAGGTGGGATGTTCTCTGTATACATCTGAAAAATATTTGTGAGTTACAGCAATGCTGTATACCAGTAACATACTTTCTGCAGTTGAAATGTCATGAAATGTGAAGAGATTTAAACTAGTAAATAGAATTTTAAAAGTTGATGAAATAGGAAGCATTTGAATTGCAGTAGTATCCAGAAAGCGAATGACCTTCCAAGTCAGGCAGAGATAGGTTGCAATTCCACCTCACCGACTTACTCTACGACCCTGAGCAAGCTACCTGACCTCTCTGAACCCCAGTTTCCTCAATAGACAGCTGATGCTTGCTTTCTGGGGTTGTCCTAAGGATTAAATGAGTCTGTCTATATAAAATACCTGGCACAATGCCTAGCACGTGGTAGAGAGTAGTTAATGGCAGGGCTTTGAACCAGTTCGTCAGGTTCGAAACCCTGCTGAGAGTTCACGTTTCTGACAAGTTCCCAGGAAGTTACACATAAGAATCACCTGGGTATTTTGTTAAACTGTAGATTCTAATTCAGTGTATCTGGGGTGGAAATGCAAATTTTCATAGAGAACGTCTTAGAAATACAAATTCTCAGCAGGGGTTTGAACTGGAATGAACCAGTTCAAAGCACTGTTACTACTGGCTATTGAATATATTTTCATCGTCTTTCAAAATACCTAACCATATAACTCAGCAGTAGAAATCTCACCTTCATTGCAGGAGACCCGGGATTGATTCCTGGCCAGTGCACCTCATGCGCAGCAACCACTTGTCTATTAGTGGAGGTTTGCATGTTGCTGTGATGCCAACATGTATCAGCAAATATTCCAGACCAAGACAGACTAGGAAGAAAGGCCTGGTGATCTACGTCCAAAAATCAGCCAGTGAAAACCTTTGGATCACAATGGTCCAATCCATAACCAGTCATGGGGATGGCACAAGACTGGATGGTGTTTAGTTCTTTTGTGCGTGGGATTGCATGAGTTGGGGCCTGACTCGACAACAGCTAACAACAACAAGCCATATAACTCAGTAGTTAAGAATGCACATGGAGGCCAGACCACGTGGGTTCTAGTCTCGGCTCTACTACTTTCTAGCTGTGTGATATTGGGCAAGTTACTTAAGCTCCCTTTGTCTCACTTTGTTTTTACTTAAATTGTGAATAGTTAGAGTACCCACGTCATAGGATGGTTGTGAGTGTTAAATAAGTTATTAAATACAAAGCCCTTAGAAGAGACTGATCCCTACCCATTGCCATCCAGTCAATTCTGACTCATAGCAACCCTATACGACAGAGTAAAACTGCCCCATAAGGGTTTCCAAGGAGCAGCGTGTGGGTTCGAACTGCCAACCTTTTGGTTAGCAGCCAAACACTTATATATATGAATATTTGCTATTGTTGTTGTCATTGTTAGAAGCTGTCGAGTTGATTCTGATTCATAGCGACCCTACGTATAGGTTTGTTCTAAACACTGCTCAGTCTGCGCCATCCTCACAATCCTTGCTATGTTTGAGCCCATCATCGCAGCCCCTGTGTGAGTCCATCTCAGTGAGGGTCTTCCTCTTTTTCACTGACCCTCTGTGTTACCAAGCATGATGTCCTTCTCTAGGGACTGGGCCCTCCTGATAACAAATCTGTAATAGGGTTTTTAACTGAGTTAAAGATAAAAACATTACATCTTAAATGGTAGGTATCTTTGAATATTTTCTGAGATACTGTAACTTGCTTACTATCTGATGTAAGTTTCGTGTTTGTGGCTCAAACATAATTTATTCCTATATATTAAAAAATTTTTTAAAGTTGTTGGTATCATGATACCTAAACGAGCAGAGTTTGCTGATTTGGCACCATGTTTGAGTATAAATCTTCATTGAAAAAATGACCATTTTGAAATGTTGTTTTCCCTGTCCAGATTACCCAGATCTGGGAGAACTCCCCCCACGGTCTCCTTTAGAACCAGTTTGTGAAGTTGGGTCCTCTGGCCCTGTACCAGAGGAAAAGAAAAGGACATCTCGCGAGCTTCGAGAGCTATGGCAGAAGGCTATTCTACAACAGATACTGCTCCTCAGAATGGAGAAGGAGAATCAGAAGCTACAAGGTTGGTTTGCCATTTTTGATACTGAACATGCCTGACGATCTTAATTTGTCTCTGCTGTGAAGTGAATCAAATCAGACATAAGCATGGTATCTTAAAAAAGGGCAACATGGCCTACTACATGCACATATATGTACATATATGTTTTACTTTTTCTGTAAACCTGTTTACTTTTTCAAAAGTAAATTAACTGTTTTTTGGAGATGTAATGATAGTCACACAACTATATTGATTATCCCCATATGGTCATTATTGGCATAGTATCTGGAAGTTCTAAGATACAACCTTCAAATTTAAACTCTAACCCTCTGAAAACTGTTCTCTCTCTCTTCCTACTTTGTCCTCAGCCATAATCTACACCTGAGTGTTAGGTGTGAGCCGATCCTGCCTAAATCATTGAAGTTGATACACCTTGCTCTGTACATTTTTAGCGAGTCGCTAACCTGGCAAAAGGGGGATAAATTGAGCATCGGCTGAACTCTGCCTGTTCTGATACTGAGAGTATCAAAACAAGACATGAATTTTCAAACTTTAGACTTTGTTAATTTCCTGTTTCCGTACAGTCACTTGAGCTGATAAATAAATACTATTTTCAAGATAGCTAAGAAACTTAGTTTATGTGCCCTGTGTGATGTAATGGGAAAGCGCATTGGCATTGGAGTGCAGAGAGCTGCCTGGATATGAAACAATGAGGATTTTTGTTGGGGAGGTTTGAACTTACTCTTTCAAAGGAAACCATGCAGGTAGTTCACTCAATGGTGCCATTGCCCAGACCATCTTGAAATTAGACTGTGTTTAATTGAACACCCTCCATGGTTGCAAATGTTCATCTTTTGATAATGATCTTGATGTTTGTCATTAATAAAAATGAAATAACGAATTGAAAATAAAATGATAAACTTCATTAAGACACCAAATTTGATGATTAAAGTTCACAGTCAAAATGCGTTTCTGTTTTTTGACCAATAATAAGACGTGAAATATAAAGGAATAAGACCCTTCTGATATGAAAGTAGTCCAACAGTTGGAACGGGCTGCTTATGAATGTGGGGATACTCTGCAAGGTGATGTCACAGTGAGAGGAGTTTTACTCCCACTCTTTTTCTACCATCTTCTGGTACGTGCCAAAAAGTAAGTCAAAATCAGAGTCTAAAAGGAGTTTGATGGTGATGGCATCAGTGAGCATGTCATCAGCTAAGTGACAGTTTTGGGGCACAGCACTTACATTGTATGTGTTGGGATTTTTGTTGAAAAGTAAAAAGGCATTTATGTTCATCATGTAGGTCATAAACCTTAATGCTTATCCTAGCCAATCTTTTTGCAAATGACAGCCGTGTAAAATCAGGGTGTAGCTGTAAAATTGGAATGACTCTGGCCAGCTTCTAGGAATGTTGGAAGGAATTATGACTGTAATTGATTAGGTGATGTCAGTATGCTACAAAGTAAAGCACACACTGCAGTGTAAATGATGGCTGGACAGACTAGAGCGAACAAAAGTGTTTCCTAAGGTTACCTGGTATTGCATTAAGTTGCATTAAGTTCACTGGCCCTTGCCAGCATCTTTCTACTGCCTTTTCATTTCAGTTGGCTTACTGGCAGTATTAAATTCTGTGTAGTCTTTTATTTTCCTTTTGGAATTCATTTCTCTTCATAGTTCCATAAAGGTCAATGTATGTTTATCTTTGTGGTGGAAGCAGAATAAGCTTGCTAAATATATGAAGCATCAGTCCATTGTATCAGGGTATAAAGTATTTGGATTACCTGAGAAAAATAATCAACAATAAGAGCCTAACCATGAATTGCCTAAAAATATTTAGGCAGTTTTGTTTGGATGTAGGCGTGGAACTTTCTCATTAAATATAGAAACAAGATTTGACAAGAACTAACCAGGGAGGTTTCTATGTACTAGAGAGACAGTCATTCTGTTGCCTTTTTTTTTTTAATTCTTAAAGGAAGATTACATTGCAACTGGGTGTGGCTCTTGAAATTTATGGAGCCTTCAAGCTGACTTATACCTTTTTGAGAAAGAAATTAGAGGAACATGAAAGGGGAGGTACTTCCTATGGTTAAGCCTATTTCCTGGCTTTTGAATATAAGGAACGCCTATGTATTATTATTCTGGAAGCATTGCATCCTGGAAAGAATCAAACCACTTTATCTAAATCTACCCCACTCCACTGTAGATGGTTGGAAGCAGAAGTCATGATTTCCCCAAAGTTAAACAGCTAATTTTCAGTTGCATTGGGACTAAAATGTACCACCTCCCTCCCAAGCCAACAGTCCTTCCTCTATACACCTCTGCAAAGCCACTTCCCCCCTGTTATTAAGTGAAGATAGAGCAACTTAATGTAGGACAGCAGAGGATGATCTAATATACTATAACTGTGGTTTTTGGTCAACATGCCATTGCTTGAACTGGTTCATATAACTCAGCATTTCATGCTCAACTAAGATTAAGAGGTTACAGGTATTACATCTGCATAGTGATGTGATAGCACATTAAATTTTGAATTGTAATTGCAGGCATTTTAATTTCAAAGTTTTTTTCTTTTTTTTTTTTAATTGTTGTAGTTTAAGTGAAAGTCTACGATTCAAGTTAGTCTCTCATACAAAAATTTATACATACATTGTTATGTGACCCTAATTGCTCTCCCTGTATTGTGACAGCACATTCCTCCTTTCTACCCCTGATTTCCCGTGTCCGTTCAACCAGCTCTTGACCTTCTCTGCCTTCTCATCTCACCTCTGGACAGAAGCTGCCCATTTAGTTCCATGTATCTGCTTGACCTAAGAAACACACTCTTCATGAGTATCATTTTATGTCCCATAGTCCAGTCCAATCTTTGTCTGAAGAGCTGGCCTTGGGAATTGTTTTAGTTCTTGTTGACAGAGAATCTGGGGGCCATGCTTTCTGGGGTTCCTCCAGTCTCAGACAATTAAGTCTGGTCTTTCAAAGTTTTTTTTTCTAACTAAACAAACTGTGTTTACTGTAAAAACAATTAAATATTGAGTACAGTTTTTCTAAAGCATCTACAAGTTTGGGATCATTACTTGCTGAGCTTACCAGCCTCTTAGCCTTTCTAAGTATTCAAGAGACGGTGGCAGTTGGCAAGAGAATCTCGTCTGTGAAAGCAGTTGCTAATGGAGCAGAATTAAGGATAGGGCAGCAGCAGCCCACTCAAATAGTGGACATAAATCAGACCTGAGCCTTAGTCACAAAATCCAAGTTAGTTTATACATCCACGTTAAATGGTAATACCCATTGCCATTGAGTCAGCTCCAACTCATAGCAACCTTATAGGACAGAGTAGAACTGCCCCATATAAATGCATATGAGTTTCCAAGGCTTTATGGAAGCAAACCACGACATCTTTCTCTCACGGAGTGGCCAGTGGGTTTGAACCACCGCCCTTTTGGTTAGCAGCTGAGCACTTAACCACGCTGCTCCATGGGAGGAAGATGTGGTAGTCTGCTTCCGTAAAGACTGCAGCCTCGGAAGTGCTATGGGGCAGTTCTCCTCTGTCCTATAGTGTCACTTTGAGTCAGAATCAACTCGATCGCAATGAGTTAAATGATAATAGATGTTTTAAATGACTCTTTTGCAAAGTTACATTTGATCTTATTTAGTCCTGGCTTTCCCTAGCCCCACAAACAACAGGGGTTTGTGGACTGTTATTTAATATTTTAAATAGTGTGGTCCTGTATCTAAACGTCTTGTCTTGGAGACTTGATGCTTGTTGCAGGCATGTGAAATGGGCAAACTTCTTGAAAGACACAACTTATCAAAACTGAAATGAGAGGAAAAAATTTGAATAGCCCTTTTCTGTTAAAGAGATCAAGTTTGTATTGAAAAACCTTCACACGAAGAAAACTGTAGGCCAAAGTAGCTTCATTGGATTTTATCAAACATTTAAGGCCTTTGGTTGAGCCACAGGGCTCTGGTGGCGTAGTGGTTAAGCATTCGGCTGCTAACCAAAAGGCCGACAGTTTGAATCTACCAGCCACTCCTTGGAAACCCTATGGGGCAGTTTTACTCTGTCCTGTCAGGTCACTATGAATCGAAATCGGCTCGATGGCAGCAGGTTAATTGACACATACCTTTTGTTGTTGTTGTTTACAGTTGATTGGGCCCCCGACTCATGGCGACCCTGTGTACAACAGAATGAAAGGCTGCCTGGTCCTGTGCCATCCCATTGGTCAGTTGCAGATCAGATAGCTGTGATCCATAGGGTTTTCACTGGCTGATTTTCAGAAGTAGATCTCCAGGCCTTTCTTCCTAGTTCATCTTAGTCTAGAAGTTCTGCTGAAACCTGTTCAGCATCATAGCAACACTCAAGCCTCCACTAACAGATGGGTGGTGGCTGCACTTGAGGTGTATTGGCCGAGAATCAAACCTGGGTCTCCCGTATGGAAGGTGAGAATTCTACCACTGAACCTCATGCATGCCTCGTCCCTGAAAAAAAGCATTTGATTAACAACACCATGCAGTGCAGTGTGGTGGAGAAGGGCTCCCACTCTGCAGTGGACGCCTGGATTCCAGTTCTGTCTCTGCTATCTCTTCTCTGGGTCCTTGGTGAAGCTATGTGGCCTCCCAGTTCCTCAGTCTTCTCATCCAGAAACACTGCCTCCAATGTTGTTAGGAGTAAATGTTACTAAGCATACAGCGCTTATGACACACATGTACTAAATATTTATTTGTTTTATTGTTAGGATAAAGAAGACCAGTTTATCAGCTCTGCAAAAGTCTGTATATTAGCTTATAACTAGCTATGTACCATATCTGTTTGCCTAATAAATATACAGTCCATATCTGAAATGTGATGTGTATTGGATTTGAGGACTGACAATATGGCCGCTTTGCCTAAGTAGGATTTATTTATATATTTTTAATTTTGTTGTGCTTTAGGTGAAAGTTTACAGTTCAAGTTAATTTCTCACTCAAATTTATACACATATTGTTTTGTGACATTGGTTACTATTCCCACAATGTGATAGCGCACGCCCCCTTTCTACCCCGGGTTCCATGTGTCCATTTATCCAGTTCCTGTCCCTTCCTGCCTGCTCACCTTGCTTTTGGACAGGAGTTGCCCATTTGGTCTTGAATATTTGATTGAGCTAAGAAGCATGTTCCTCACATGTGTTATTTTTTGTTTTATACGCCTAGCTAATCTTTGTCTGAAAAGTGGACTTCGGGAATGGTTTCAGTTCTGGTTTAGCAGGGTGTCCGGGGGGCATAGTCTTGAGGGTTCCTCCAGTCTCTGTCAGACCGGTAAGTCTGATCTTTTTTTCGTGAATTTGAATTCTGTTTTACGTTTTTCTCTTGCTCTTTCTGGGACTCTCTGTTGTGATCCCTATCAGAGCGATCCTAAGTAGGATTTAGTGGTTGTGAAGTGGGAGTGATGTTGTAGGTTTAATCTTTCTTAGATTTGTCAATTAAAATTTTCCTTTACTGATTTTTTTCCTGTTTGGTAATTTAGGTAGAATTCTTCTTAATGCAGCCTTAGGTTGAGTAAGAGCTGGTGAGAAACAATAGCTATCTTTCTGTGTTTGAGGAGATATCGTATGAAAAGAGTAGATTTATTCTGTTAACTCTAGGAAGCAGAAATAGAACCGATGGGTAGAAGTTACCTGTGACTGTAAATAAAAAGAACTTACCCTCAGAGAGCCTCTCCTTGTTTATATGAAAAAATTTTGTGCTCTGACCATGCCAGGCATCAGGAATTTTAACATATAGCTCCTGCTCTTGAGATGTTTATGGCTTAAATGGGTAGCATAGGAGATGGAAAGAGTTGAGCTGATATGGGATATATTTTAGCAGTAGAGCCAACAGGACGTATTAGGGGTGGAGGAATAGGAGAATTCAAGGATGACTTCTAAGTTTTTCATATTTTCCAAGATAAGAAAAATTGGGGGACCAAATGGGGTGAGGTGGGAACAGTGGTTTTAATTTGGATACATTAGCTGGCTGTAACTGCTGGACGTCTCAGTAAACATAAGTTAGGGAGTGATGTCAGGTAGTTAAAGACACATAGTGTTTACTAACTAGCGCCTAAATGTTCTGTTTCCAGCCTCTGAAAATGATTTGCTGAACAAGCGTCTGAAGCTTGATTATGAAGAAATCACTCCTTGTCTTAAAGAAGTAACTACAGTGTGGGAAAAGATGCTAAGCACTCCAGGAAGATCAAAAATTAAGTTCGACATGGAAAAAATGCATTCAGCTGTTGGACAAGGTGAGTTTTATTGGGAATCAGTCCAGCCAACCTCATCCCTCATTGATTATGGGGAGAAGCATGGAATAAAAAAATTAAGATTTCACAAAAATTTTAAAGTCTAATTTTAGTGGCTGTCTCCTCCTCCTTTTTACCTAAGTTATTTCCAAACATCTTAACTGATGTGAGTTTTATCACCTTTTATGGTTCCTAATAGAAAATTAAATGCTCAGAAGACCAGGAAACAAGGAGGCAGAAGAAAACCCAACGGCTTAGTTGCCTACAAACTGGATAATGATATGATGATATACCCTGAGTTAAACAGGAAATTTAAAACTAATTATGTGGATTCTCTTTGTGTACTTTGTTGCTGTTGTTGTTGGTGTGTGCCGTCGAGTCGAAGCTGATTCTTAGTGACCCTGTAGGACAGCGTAGGACTGCCCCATACAATCTCCTAGGCTGAAATCTTTATGGGAACAGATCACGAGGTCTTTTCTTCCATGGAATAGCTGGCGGATTCAAACCACCAACCTTTCGGCTAGCAGCCAAGTGCTTAACCATTGCTCTGTTAAGCACTTGATTATTAACTGAAAGGTCAGCGGTTCAAACCCACCAGCCACTCTGTGGAGAAAGATGTGGCAGTCTGCTTCATAAAAATTACAGCCTTGGATATGGGGCAGTTCCACTGTGTCCTGTAGGCTTGCTATGTGTCGGAATCAACTCGATGGTAATGGGTTTGGATTAGGGAGACAATATAGAGTGTAGAGCACAGACTTCAGATACATAGGCCCAGGTTTGACTCCCAGCTCTGCCACTTCCTTTGCTATATGATCTCGGGCAAATGACCCAACCTGTCTGAACCCCACTTTCCATATGTGTAAGAGGTGAGTGATGACAATTCCTGCCTCCCTCCTGGCTGTTGTGAGGAGTAAGTGAATGGATACTTGGAGCATGCAGCTTGTGTCTAGTACACTGTAAGGCCTTAGAGAGCTGACAGTATTAACTGTTTTTCAAGTGTGGTCTGCTGACTGGTGCTAGTCCAAACTATTACTGATCCAAGGTGTGATAAGTACAGAAACTGAGCCTAAGCATTTGGAAATGTTTTCATCAATTCGACAGTGTGATCCTTATAAAAAAAGTAGGTTTTTTTGTTTGTTTGTTTGTTTGTTTGTTTTGGTCAATGTTGTTCTTGTTTTGCTTTTCTACTAATTCATTTCATAATGCATTTTTTAAAGTATCAGTCTGTAGTGGATAGGAAAATTAAAAAGAAAAAGGAAAAACTGGTTCTTCATGACAGATAGTTTGAGAAGTACTGTTTTAGAGCTTAACTTCAGTGATTATTAATGTTCAAGTAAAGCAAACAATGATTTCTTTTAAAATGTATGTCATTGTCTCCTGGCAAGACTGGAAGCCTTGTGATTCTAATTAATTTTAGTGCTGCTGAGTTCTGGCCAGTATAGTCATGAATAACCAGGTGTTTAGAATGAGTTACAAATATATGTAGACCTGATGTTTTTCTTCTGACTTTATCACCTCTACAGTGGAAGAGGATTTTTCATCCCTGAGAGAGTAAATGGAACAAAACAGCATTTGCTACTGTAGTCTATTAGGCATTAATGCCTTTTTCCGAGTTTTGGCAGCATCAATTTTAATAATGTTGTTAGTTGCCTTTGAGTTGATTCTGACTCTTGGGAACCCTATGTATTACAGAGTAGAAGTTTCTTGGCTGTAATCCTTAATGGAAGCAGATCACCAGGCTTTTTCTTTTGTGGTACCTCTGGGTAGGTTTGAACCACCAACCTTTCTATTGGCAGTCTAGCACAAACAGTTTTCAATACCTAGGGGCCTCAATTTTAATAATAGGTAGCTATTGCTAGTTATGACTGTACCCTTTCCATGGATAAGGGAACTTGGGCTTAGAGCAGTTGAGTAAGGGGCCCAGGGCCACAGAGCTGGGCCCACACCCAAGTCTGCTGGAGGTCTAACCACCATACAGCACTGCCTCCCACTGAACCTCACCTGGACAGTGTTGCTCTCAGAGACCAGAAATGCCTGCTGGTGGTGAGGATTCAGGTTCTAAGTCACTAGCAGCTTCCAGGATGACCTTTGGCAGTTCCTCTCACCTTTCTTTACTCTTATCTCCTCTCTTCTACAATGAGGGCCTTGGAGCAGAGGACCTTGGAGCACTCTTCCATTTCTGACATTCTCTGCATCTGTCAAGGTTGTTGGAGGTTTCCCTTACACCAATAAGGCAAACTTGATGGCTTAAAAAACAAAAATTTATTCTCTCATAGTTCTGGAGGCCCGAAGTCCAAAATCCAAGTATCAGGAAGGCTACTTCTAATCAGGTTTACCTTTCACCAGATGGCCCCAGATTGCTGTTATGAGAAAGGAGAAAGCAGAGAAAAGAACGAGTTTGTTCTTTGCATTTCACAGTTGACCAGATGATGGTCTTCGGGTGACTTTGTTTCCCCAAGAAGCACATTGCATGGGTCTATGACAACTATTTCGAATGTTTCATCTTCTTAGAAGCCTGGCGCTTGGATATATGGGATTTCATAATGCATTTTTCAAGGGAGACTAAGAAATACTCTAGGAATCTGGAACCTGTGTAGTGAAAGTGGGTATAGATGGTTGAACAGATTATATACTGGGGTGAGCTGAGGCTCACCCAGAATTTTCTCATGTATCCCCTGACTTTGCCACATCACTTTCTGCTGCAGAGAGTGGTATATCTATAACCATAGACGGGGCTTTGCCAGTTATTCAGCTATTTTCAACATATTAGATTCAACAGCTTTAAACAGATGACCTCCATCTGTCTTGTTGCACAGAATAAAAAATGAGATTAAGTCAGAACCAAACCTTCGATCTTTCAGATGAAGGCCAAGTCACTCCAGAGACCTTGAAAGAGAATAGTCCTATTTGTGCTCTTAATGATCTGTTGTTGTTGTTGTTGTATGCCGTCAAATTGATTCCGACTCATAGGGGCCCTATAGGACAGAGTAGAACTGCCACATAGCTCTTGCTAGGCTGAAATCTTTATAGGAGCAGATCGCCAGGCCTTTTCCGCGGAGCCACTGGTGTGTTCCAACCGCCGACCTTTAATGGTTAACCATTAAAGCGCTTAACCACTGTCGCACCAGGACTCCTTTCTGCTCCCCTAAATGACAGAAATAGAGACTTATCAAACATTTCAAGTTAAAATTGAGGTACAGTGTCACAATTAGGGCATCAACTTGGGGGAAGGAAGACTAATTCTATGGAATTTTAAATAATTCAAAGTTCAGTTTGGGTCCAAATTGTTTCCCTAAAGGTATCAAGGTAGAACTATATAAGCCAGAATGTACTTTTCTAGGAATGAGATTACAAAGTGGCCACCTGAGCAGTTGGCAGTATGTACCAGATGTAAACTCTATTTACCTTTGACCTAGCAATGCTGTTTATAAGAATTTATTCTAGAAATTAATCAGACAAAAATGTACTAAGTAGAAGAATGCTTATTGTGACATTGTTTAATAGGCCCCCCCAAAAAACCCATATGACCATTCATATCGTGTTCCTTGAAAAATGACACAATAGACCTATATTTAGCAATATAAAAGATGTCTGAGAAAATTGCTAAATGAAAGAAAAAAATTACATTAAGCATGGTCTCTTGATTTGTTGTTCGTTGTAATTGGTGAGTTGACTCCGACTTCAGTGGCCTTATGTACAACAGAATGAAACTTTGGCTGGTCCTGTACTGTCTTCATGATGGTTGGTATGTTTGAGTCCATTGTTGGGGCTTTTGTGTCAGTCCAACTCATGAAAGGTTTCCCTCATTTTCATTGGCCCTCTGCTTTACCAAACACGCAGTATATATTTCTGTATGCATATGCATAGAGAAACACCCATGATGTATTCAAAGATATCTGGGTTATGGGATGTATAGGTTATACATCCCGATTTTCCATCATAGTCCTTCCTCCTTTCCCTTTGGAAAGCTTCCTGCTGCGGAGGGTAAATTATATGTTCACTCTAATGATGGATGATTTTCCATTTCCTTCTTTATACCTTTTGCATTTTCAGTTTTTGTTTAATAGTGAGCATATGTTACTTTTAAAGTCAGTTAAAATAAAAAGCTCCTTACGTTTTGTGGCAAAAGGGCATGCTGCCCCGCCAGAACCCTGCCCTGCCTGGGTAAGGACTCCATGGCAAGCGTTCTCTCTTGGATGAGGAGTGAAGGCACAGCAGAGTATTGGAAAGGATGTTCCAGGCCTTTCTTAGCAAAAAACATTGGCTCTGATTTGAATGGCTCTTTGTTTTTAACTCTGAAACTCCAAGCTTACTCTTAAATACCAGAATATGTGGTACTGTCCAATGACACAGCCAGTATCCCTTTGCTCCAAAAAATAAAGGTCTGATAAGATAACGGGAATGATTTAGTAATAAGAGGAAATTGAACATCTTGTGATTTGGAAAAATTTTCCACTTCAAAAAAAAAGTTTTTTAAAAAGCCCCACTATAAATCACTTAACTTGCTGATTGTTTCTTAGCCAACATTTAACTTCTAATCAGAATTTGAGGAACTAAGAGGAAGTATTAAGGATGTATGTGTCTGTGAACACACATACGTAGTATATATCTCTAAGCAGGAATAGTAGAAAGGGCAAGAAGGAACAGGGTAATATTAAAAAGCAGATATTAGGGTATATTCATTTCTTGTTACTGCCATAACAAATTACCACAAACTGGGTGGCTTAAAACAACAGAAATTTATTCTCTCCCAGTTCTGGAGGCCAGTAGTCTGAAATCAAGGTGTCACCAGGGCAGTTCTCCTTCCAAAGGCTCTAGGAGACAATCTGTCTGTTGCCTCTTCCAGCTTCTGGTGGCTATGGGCGTTCCCTTACTTGTGGCCACGTTATTCCAGTCTCTGCCTTTGTGATCACACTGCCTCCTCCACTGGATTTAGGGCCCAGTTAGATAATCCAGGATGATCTTCTTATCTCAGGATCCTTATTTACATCTGCAAAGACCCGTTTTCCAAATAAGGTCACATTACAGTTTCCGGGGACAAAGACATGAACATATCTTTTTGGGGACCACCATTCAACGCACAGCACAGGGTCATCAGATGAATGTTGAGATAAACATTTAGAGAAGGCAAGGGATGTGGTCAGGGTTAAGTGTGGTCCTGTATCTCTCTCCACGGCTAACTTTTTTTTAAACAACTGGTATATATAAGGGAAAAACAAGGTACTTACTACACCTTACACATTTCCGAAAGGTGGCTGCGTGATGCTTTTTAAATAGTTCCTTGTGGATCTGAAAATGAAATTGACTGCCACTTGGTTTAAATCCACAAGTGATTGTTTTATTATTCATTGCTAGGTCGGAACATAAGATATTTTTTCTCCAGTACCCATCTGAGTAGCCGCATTGTCTGACAGGAAGGATGTCAAGAGGAAAGCAAAGGCATTTACCTTGGGCTACCACTAACCAGCTGGGCAGAGAGGACCTTGGTCAAGGGGTTTGTTTTCTGTGGTGGATCCTCTGTACTCATCTTTACTGTGAGAATAATCATAATATTTCCCTGAGAAGGCTGTGAGGATGATACGGGTTAATAACCTGTAAAGTGGTTAGATAGTGCCTTGTATAGAGTGACCTCACAGCAAATGTTAGCTGCTGCTGTGACTGACTTGTCAGAGGAGAAACTTCTCTTGAAGATGGCCAATGGGAAATAGAAAACCTGTTTTCCTGTGCAGGCTTTCTGAGTGGCAGGGAGTGTACAAAGCGCTAACTTTTTTTCCTGGCTGGGAAGGAAGACGAATACCTAATTCAAAAGTTTCTTTTCTCCCAAGAGAACTTCTGTCAGACCTGAGAAGGTTTCCGTGTCCTATGGTGCAGTCTTCTTTCTCTCCCCAGTTCTACATCTGGGCCTTGTAACAGCTGAATAATGGACAAATGAATTTTGATTCAAAGCTGTCACTTTTAACTTTAAGAGAACTTGCTTAGTTTTAGACAACATTTGTAATCACTTTGCGTATTCAAGTTAATTTATTTAAAACATTAGGTAGAGACACCTGGATCGTTTTTCTTGTTTGGGGGTCTTCATTGAATACCCACCGGGCATGTTTATGCAGAGGACTGCCTATCCAGCCTCTGGTCCCTTCCTCCAACCCGCCCTGCAGGAAACTTTATATTCCAGAATCTCAGCTTTCATCAGGCCATTCCCTTCCCAGCTCAGAAACACTCATTCATTTCCTACAGCTACCAAATAAAGTGCAAGCCTTCAATTTTGCTTATAACAAAATCATCCCAGCCTTATTGCTAACTATTCCCTCCCCACATGTACGCTGTGCTCAAGGCAAACTGAAATGCTTATAGTCGCTTTACTTTGGCTTGTCTTCTGTATTGCCTCTCCCCTATCCTAAATGAAGGATTCTGTGAAATCTTCTTGATTGCTCAGTTAGAAATGAGCTAGCTGTCTTTCCTCTGCACTCTACCTCACTTTGATTAATCCCTCTTGTGACATTTATCACATTTTGTATTATAGTTTTTCATCCTTGATCTTATTTCTCGAGAACTTACAGTCGACATAAGTTGGGGACTTGTGTGTTATTTATTGGTTTATTCCTTACAAAGCCTAACACAGAACATAGTATGTACTTGAAAAATGGAAGGGCAAGTTAGAGAAGACTGGCTGCAGGGAGGAGGGAAGGGAGGAAAGAAGGAGGTCAGGCAGCACATGTGACAAATTTTGGTAGCATCTTTTCCATTCCTGTGCCATTAATTCATAATAGAACAAGAGTTTGGATTGATGGAATGCCATGCAATTCATTTTTATTAATAAGTTGTATTCTGTACAGGATTGCTGTGAGTCAGAATCAACTCGACAGCAACAGGTTTTTTTTTTCAAATTCTGTACGTATCAGTAACTTGCAGTCAAGTTGATTCTGACTCATGGTGACCCCACGTGTTTCAGAGTAGAACTGTGCTCCGTAGGGTTTTCAATGGCTGATTTTTCAGAAGTAGATTGCCAGGACTTTCTTCCAAGGAGCCTCTGGGGGGACTTGAACCACCAACCTTTCAGTTAGCAGCTGAGTGGGTTAACCATTTGCACCACCCGGGGACTCCATTCTGTGCTAAAAGTCACTCTTTATATTTTCTACTTCCCTTTTTAAAGGTGTACCACGTCATCACCGGGGTGAAATCTGGAAATTCCTAGCAGAGCAATACCACCTTAGACACCAGTTTCCCAGTAAACAGCAGCCAAAGGACATGCCATACAAAGAACTCCTAAAACAGCTGACCTCCCACCAGCACGCAATTCTTATCGACCTCGGTAAGTCTGCATTATTGACTTGAAATGAAAGCTCAAGTTTCACTCACTTGGAAAAGCTGAAGAGACTGTCCAAGTTATTTAGTGATCTGCCTTTAGTTTTAGCAATCAAAATTTGCTACTGTGACTTTTAATTAAAAAAGCCCCAGGGTAATCACAAATGTCTTCTTCAAGTATATAAAGTTCTGAATATTTTCACTGGGCAGCTTGTTAACCCTGCTTGGCATGGAGAGTGGCGTTCATTAAGGCTACAGTCATATCTGTGCTTCAGTTCAATAATTCAAATATTGATAGGAGATTTTTATAGTCCACTGAAGGAACATCCTGGGAGACATACAAGTCTTTAAAAACCGAGGCTTCGTTTAATTACAGGAGCCACTCCCACATCTTTACTGCTTTCAAAGGGAATTTATTACAAAAATTGTAGAAAGCAGCTTGTGTATGCACCTTGGCTGATTTAATTTTGGAAACTGGGCAGCCTTGTCTGTTGAACGGTTTGAAAAACCCTAAGGTGGAAACGATGTATTGGACACGCTTGCAGTTGCCACATTGAAGACCTTGTTGAATTAGGACGTAATTACGACGTATAAAGGAATCCCTGGGTGGTGCAAACGGTTGAGCACTCAACCACTAACCAAAAGTTTGGCAGTTTGAACCTACCCAGAAGCACCTGGAAAGAAGTGCCTGGTGATCTGTTTCCGAAAGGTCACAGCCTTGAAAACCCTGTGGAGTGCAGTTCTGCTCTGCATACAGTGGTTCACCTTGAGTCCAAACTGATCCCATGGCATCTGGTTTGGTTTGGTTATGATGTGTAAAAGCCCATGGGACTCATGCCTTTTCTGATGGGTTGTCAGCAGCCATGCATGGGGTAGAGGGGCTGGTGGATTTTCTTTTGCCTGCTGCCACTCATAAAGGCCTCTGTCTCTGCTGGTGGCAGGACTCCTGGGAACCCAGCTGGTCTGGTATGGAGTGAGCTTGGCCTGCAGCTCTGAGAGCATACGGCCCTCCTTCAGAGATGCACATCCTGGTGACTGCCGCCGCCATGGGCTTCTCAGGGCCCACTGTCAGTGCTGTAGGGCCCTGCAGTGGCCCAGCTCTTTGCAGGGTTCCTGCAGCTCAGCAGCCAGGATGGAGGACTTTTCCCCAAAGTATGCGGTGGTGAACTGAACGAGCCAGAGTTGAGTCTGTTTTTGTCCAGCCACACAGCAAACCTTAAAGGCTGATTTCATAAATGGTTCTCTTTAGGCCTGGGTGGCACAAATAACTTGAGTTCTCACTGCTAGCTGAAAAGTTGGCAGTTCAAACCCGTACAGAGGTGCCTCGGAAGACAGCTCTGGCCGTCTGCTTCTGAAAGGTCACAGCCTTGAAAACCCTATGGAACACAGTTCTACTTGGCACACATGGGGTCGCAATGAGTCGGAAACGACTCGACGGCAATTAACCACAAGAACTCTTTAGGTCTAAGCTTAAATGTCATCACTGAGAAACTGTTCCTGACCATAGCCTCTTCCCCTGCCTCTAGACTGAAATGGGTGCCTGTGCTATGTACTTCTATCCCACCTCATCCTCTTGCTCCCGTGATACTTACCACATGGATTATTCTCATCATTATTTAAAGCTAACATTTTACCTTTACCTTGGGCCAGACATTAGGAGTCCCTGGTTGGCACAAACAGTTAAATGCTTGGCTACTAAGTGAAAGGTTGGAGATTTGAATCCACCTAGAGGTGCCTGGGAAGAAAGGCCTGGTGATCTTCTTTTGAAAAATCAGCCATTGAAAACCTATGGAGCATAGTTCTACTCTAAAATATATAGAGTCGTCATGAGTTAGAATCAACTTGATGGCAACTGTTCTAGTTTTGGGGCCAAGCGTTACTTAAATAAATGACTTCTTTAATCCTCACAAAGTGCTCAGGTAGATATTGTTCTGTCCTTCTTTAGAGATGAGAAAATTGAAACACAGAGAGGTTAAGTAACTTGCTCAAAGCAACGCAGCCCAATCTGCTGCTAAGAAGTATGACTCCAGAGCCCATGCTCTCTACACCACCCACATTGCTCACAGTTCTGTCTGAGCAACTTTGTATTGCCTCTTTCCCGCATAGGATGCAGCCCTTTACAGGCTGGACCTGGCTGCTTGACCGTTGCTCCCCCAGCTCCTGGGACGGTACCTGTCACATAGGAGATGCTCAGTCTTTTACAGAGTTGAATATGATGCACTGCACGAGCACCCCAATCTCACACAACCCTCACAACAGCCCTGGGAAGTTGGTCCCGTATCTTCGTTAAATGATGAGGAAACTGAGGCACAGAGAGGTCAGGCATTGACTACGGTTACACAGTTAACTGCGTGGAGGTGCCAGGACCTAAACTCACAGTCAGTCTGTGCTACAGTAAGTCGCCTCCATCCCCCGTGACCTCTGAGCTCAGAGAAGTGGCTGGCCGGGTTGAAGAGAATGCTGACAGGCCGTGAGGGCAATCGAAGTGCAGGCGGTGGGGCTGGAGCCCGTCTGGCCCACTGACCCCAAGGAAATCATTTTTTTGTGAATTGGCAGTAGCTTATGTTTGCTAATGTGATGAGTAACAGAAAAAATGACATCATGTTCCTATCATGTGAAATGAAATGAAAAATAAATTAGGCTAGGAATTAGAAAGGGAGTCAGTACAGAGAGTTTCTCTCCACTCCCCCAGCCCTTTGGCAGAATGGGAAGAGGAGAAGGGAACGTGTTTTATTCTCCCTGGTTCAGACACTCTCTTCTTTTAGTTTCCCTTCAGTATTCCTCTCATCCTTCCACGGGCAGGATTGTCTGGGTCTCGTGTCGCCCAGATGTAATAACTTTTCTCAAGAGCAAACAGAGAACGCTACATCAGTACAAGGGCTCCTCCCGGCTGGGCCTCTCCCCCGGGGAGTGGTGTTTGCCTTTGCCCTTCCCTGAGAGAGGAGACGCTGACCCCCCCTGAGGAGATGCTGACCGCAGCCTCTCCTCCAGCTGGCACAGGATTCTGTGCAAGCCCGTGACTCAGCCTTTTCTGTCACAGCACAGCCAAGCTCGCTCACATCCTCCCCCATCCCTGCCATTCTCCCTGCTGCACACTCTAAACCCATCAAAGGCCAGCTGCAGCCCCCACCCCCACCCTGACTGCGCTGGCCTCCTCTGTCCACCTCACTTCTTTCCCAATCCCGTGGGCTGGCTTCCATTTTGGATGCCCTCCTACCGTCCTCCCAAGGGTCAAAAATAACCTCGGTTTCCAATGATACATTTCCCAAGTCATCTCCGTGCACCTGTCCAGGCCTTATCCAGTGACGTGACCAGGTTAGTCTTTTCTCCTCCCTTGAACTGGGAAAACCCGAGTGTGGGTCACAGCCTGGTGTCCTGTCTGCCAGGCTCTGTCTGGCTTGGCTCTGTCGAGTACAGGGAGACCTCACTTAGAAGTTCCTCCAGACTCTGCCTCACCTCTCACCAAGAGGTTGTACATTTGCCAGATCAGTTGTTTAGCCTATACTTATTTAACCTACACTGTTGGGTAACTGTGTCAGTTTGTCATACTGTGGGGGCTTGCGTGTTGCTGTGATGCTGGAAGCTGTGCCACCAGTATTCAGATACCAGCAGGGTCACCCATGGCGGACAGGTTTCAGCCGAGCTTCCAGACTAAGACAAACTAGGAAGAAGAACCCAGCAGTCTACTTCTGAAAAGACTTACCCGTGAAAACCTTGTGAATAGCAGCGGAGCGTTGATATAGTGCCGGAAGATGAGCCCCCCGGGTTGAAAGGCACTCAAAAGACAATTGACACAGTGGCTGCAGCGATGGGCCCAAGCATGGGGATGATGGTGAGCATGGCTCAGGACCGGGCAGTGTTTCGTTCTGTAGTACATAGGGTTGCTGTGAGTCGGAACCAACTCAGCGGCACCTAACAACAACACGAGTTGAAAAGTGATTCGACAGCACCCAGCAACAACAATGTGGCTAACTTAGAAATCCCTGGGTGGCACAGATGGTCAAGTGCTCAACTACTAACTGAAGGGTTGGCGGTTCAAACCCACCCAGAGGTGCCTCAGAAGACAGGCCTGGTGATCTGCTTACAAAAGGTCACAGCCTCGAAGACCCTATGAAGCACAGTACTACTCTGCACTTACAAGGTTGCTGTTAGCTGGAACTGACTCTATGGCAACTAACAACAACAACATGGCCAACTGGGAGACCCTGGGTGGTACCAGTGGTTAACATGCTTGGCTGCTAACTGAAAGGTTGGAGGTTTGTGTCCACCCAGAGGTGCATTGGAAGAAAGGCCTAGCCATCTACTTCTAAAAAGTCAACCACTGAAAACCCTATGGAACACAGTTCTACCCTGGTGTTTGTTTTCCTGCCTCTTGCTTTACTTTCTGAAATTGGCTTTTAGTCTTAATAGCTCTGCAACATTTTTCCCCCTGGAGAGTTGGAATCGATTTGACAACACACAAGAACAACAGTGAAAGCAGTGAGAGCCAGACTCAACGGGACTGCCTTGTTTTTCTGGGTCTCGCAAGTTTTCCACCTTAGACGGTGCAGTCACTGCTTTTCTGTCGCTTTGTCTATTTAACAGAAAATATTCGTGTTTTCCTTCTCTGATGGGTTTCTGCCTTCACAGTCGTATTATGTTTTATAGTTTGTGAAACATTTTCTCAAACTTTGTCGGATTTCATTTTGCACACAACCTGTATGAAGTTGGGCAGATGTTATTTCCACTTTGTTATTGTTAGCTGCCATTGAGTCGACCCCAGACTCAGTGACCCCATGCGCAATGGAACAAAATGCTGCTCAGGTTTGCATCCCAGTGATGGGTTATATTTCGTCTATTGTGATTCTTAAGGTTTTCATTGGCTGATTTTTCAGAAGTAGATCACCAGGCCTTTCTTCTAGTTCTTACGGGACAGTGGTGGTTCAGTGGTAGAATTCTTGCCTCCCATGAAGAAGACTGAGTTCAACTCCTGGCCAATGCACCTCATGCACAGCCACCATCCGTCAGTGGAAGCTTGCACGAACAGGTTTCAGCAAAGCTGCCGGCCTAAGACGGAAAAAAGGCCTGGCGATTTTCACTTTGGAGGTGATATATGTACTTTTTATGTACTTTGTGAGTGTACGTTTTATCTCCCTAGTAACGGGTATTTATTGGTCACCTAAAAAATGACTAGGGCAGCAAGAATACAATCTAGTTGGAGGGGAGATGATACAGAAAATAAAACCGTATAACTACATAACCACAAGCACCGGGGGTGGGGTCAGGGGGCTTCTTAAGGGCAAGTCCCAAAAGTATTTTCTTAAGGAAATTGTGAAATTAGGATGTGGAGTTCAGCGTTTATCCTTTAAACAGTTTTTGCATTGACACTTCTTATGAGAAGAAAAGCTGAAAACCTATGTGGATGGTGGGTTGGAGCAAGTGCTTCATAAGCTATGAAACACTGCACCTTCACCTCCCTTATCAACTGTCTTGTTATCTGACATCTCGCATTTATAATAATAGTAAAAAAATCTACTATCTGACTATTTTGATCATGAATGATATACATCTGGCAATAATGAATGCCAAGGTGGGAGGTGACAGTAATACTGGCTGTGATGGTTAAGGTACGTATCAACTTGGCTGGGCTGTGATTCTCAGTGGTTTGGCAGTTGTGTAATGATATAGTCATCTTCCATTTTGTGATCTGATGTGGTCATCCTCCATTTTCACATAATGCTGATTTTGCATATTGACCTGATCTTTGGAACCTAACCATGTCAATAAATGAGGAGAGGGTGTATATGATTATTACCGCAAAGCACACATTGGTTGAATTAGAAAGGGGTGTGACAAAGGAAAGAGTGATGTGGAGGTGATTTTGCTTCCTTTCCTAGAGGCCTGGAATCTTTCTGCATACTTTGACTCAGTGGTGTGCTGGTGAATATTTAACATCTGGCTTCTGGCCCCCACCAAACCAATAACTGCTGTCAAGTTGATTCTGATGTGTGGTGATTCCATGTGTTTCAAAGTCGAACTTTGATCCACAGGGTTTTCGATGACTGTGATCTTTCAGAAGTAGATTGCCAGGCCTTTCTTCTAAGGTACCTCTGGGTGAATTCAAACTACCAACCTTTCGGTTAGTAGCTAAGTTGATTTGAACTCATGGTGACCCCATCTGTGTCAGAGTAGAACTGCATTCCATAGGGTTTTCAATGGCCGTAATCTTATGGAAGTAGATTGCCAGGCCTTTTTTCTTTGGTACTGCTGGGTGAATTCAAACCTCCAACCTTCTAGTTAGTAGCTGAGTATAAACCATTAGCACCACCCAGGGACTTCCCAAACCAGTTGCCATTGAGTCAACTCCAACTCATGGCGACCTCGTATGTGTCAGAGTGGGACTGTGCTTCATAGGGATTTCAGTGACTGATTTTTCAGAAGCAGATCACCAAGTCTTCCTTCTAAAGTGTGTCCGTGTGGACTGAAGCCTCCAGCCTATCGGTTAGCAGCCTAGCGTGGTAACCGTTTGTGCCACGCAGGAACTTCTCCCACCTCCCAACCCCCTGCCTCCCCCACCCCCACAAAAAAAAAAGCCCTAGTGTTTAGCGTTTGTAGTCTTCCATATAGGGTTGCTGTGAATTGGAATAGATTTGACAGCAGTGGATTTTGGTTTTGGTTTGTGTGTAAATACTCCCACCATGACCAATTTTAAGCTACTGACTTGATTGATGGCACTGATCTTGAAGTTGAGTCAAGGTTCTCATGGTCGGCTCTCGAGAGTCAGTACAAGCTAGCTCCAGGGGTCACTGGAGTCAGCTAAATGCTTCCTAAAAATAACCTGCTTGTAGAAGAGCTCTCCCTCCTTAATTTCTCCAGCCATACCATTCACCAGTAACTCCACAGATATTTCTTGAGCACCTAGTGTAATCCAGGCATGCCAGGAAGCATGCATTCTAGTGGGGAAGAGAGACAGTAAACAACTGATGACAAAATTAATTAAAATTAGAAGAGATCATAGAAAGGGTATTTTTTTCCCTTTAGTTTCTCATCTCAAGTTCTGTTATTGTTGTTAGGTGCTGTTGAGTCAGTTCCTACTCATAACAGCCCTATGTACAACAGAATGAAACACTGCCTGGTCCTGCGCCATCCTCACAATCTTTGTGCCCATTATTGCAGCCACTGTGTCAATCTGTCTCATTGAGAATCCTCCTCTTTTTTTTGCTGACCCTCTACGTTACCAATCATGATGTCCTCCAGGGACTGGTACCTCCTGATAACATGTCTAAAGTATGTGAGACAAAGTCTCGCCATTCTCATTTCCAAGACAGATTTGTTCGTTCTTCTGGCAGTCAATGGTATATTCAATATTCTTCTCCAACACCATAATTCAAATGCATCAATTCTTCAGTCCTACTTATTCATTGTCCAGCTTTCACATGCATACGAGGCAATCAAAAATACCATGGCTTGGGTCAGGCGCACCTTAATCCTCAAGGTGACATCTTTGCTTTCCAGAACTTTAAAAGAGGTCTTTTGCAGCAGATTTGCCCAGTGCAAATTCTACTCAGAACTAAATGCATCAATTTAAGAAAACCTTAAAATCACAAATCCTCAACCCTGAAGGAACCTTGAAGATCATTCAATTTTAGGATAATTCTTCCTTCTGCAAGTGAGGCAACTGAAGACCAGAGAGTTAAAGGGTGAGAGTCAGATTGCTGGTTTGCCAGGACCACTCCCTAGAGAGGCAGAACCCTCCAGCCTCTTTGTGAAAGGAGCAAAAGAAAGAAACTTGTCAGTCAGCTGTCCAGAGCCACCACAAGAACAGCTGAATAGCTTTGCAGGTGGCCCTGTGTTTGCTGTGAGAGACCCCTGGCATCTGGGAACAGCTGCAGCATAGTAAACAAATCTGAGAAGACCATGGGTCTCACCTAAGATTAATTCAAGTGGGCAGGATACTCTAAGATTGGAATGGTATTTCTCACCGCTCAGTAAATGGATCACCTGCAAAATACCTTGAGAAGCTTGTAAACAACACACATTCCTGAGGCTACCATCCCTGACCAGCTCTGGTTAGGAATTTCTGGGTGAGGGGCCTGGGCTGTGCATGTTTAACAAGCACCCAGGTGATGCTGATGCCATTGAAGCTGCTGGATGAAGGCTCTTCGTCGTCGTCAACATGACAGTGAAGGAAAAGATTGATCCTGAAAAACATTCCTTAGATGAGTCAAATTCCTTAGGAACACTTAGATTGTGGGGCACTTGATGAAAATTAAGTTCTCAGCCTTTCAGAAATAATGTCTGAATTATGGATCACCTTGTAGACCTTTCCAGCATGTTTCTCCACTTAGACACACAACACACAAAGTTGTTACATGTCTTTTTATGTGAACAAGGGGGTTTCTTTGTGCTCATATTTGACTTTCTCCACTTAAGAATGTCATTCTTATTTTGTATGTGAAGGAAGACTCTGACATAGTGGGAGGTTTAAAGGACCTGCATTTCTCTACTTCATGGTACACTTTGCTTGTAGTTATTGCGCAGAGAGGTTCAAGGGGCTAAAAATGTTCTCATGTGGGCACTGCCCAAGTTTCAAGTCACCTGTGACAGGTGAACATAATTACCCAAACATATGTATGGTCTTTATAAATTATAGGTTTTTTTCTACTCCCAGTGCTAGCTTATCCCACTGCCATTGAGTTGATTATGACTAATGGTGAACCATGTGTTTCATAGTACAGCTGTTCTCCATGGAGTTTTCATGGCTGTTACCTTTCAGAAGCAGATTGCTAGGCCTTTTTTCCAAGGTGTCTCTGGGTGGGTTTGAATCACCAACTTCCTTAGTTATCTAGTGCTCCTGTAACTGAAATACCACAAGTGGATGGCTCTGACAAACAGAAACTTATTCTTACACAGTTTAGGAGGCTAGAAGTCTGAATTCAGGACATCAGCTCTGGGGGAGGGTCCTTGTCTTCTTTCAACATCTGTGAGCCCAGTGTTCCTTGGTCATCTCCATGTATCTTGGCATCAATCTTCCCCTGGCTCTAGGAGGTTCTCAGCGCAGGGACCCTGGGTCGAAAGGATGCTTTCGCATCCCAGCTCTTCTTTCTTGGTGGTCTTGAGTTCTGTCCTCTGCTCACTTCCCTCTCCTTTTATCTCTTGTAAGCGAAAAGGTGTAACTCAAAGGTGGTGCATCCCACTCTAGTCCTCATTGACATAACCTAATCATGCCTCATTAACATAACAGACAACTCGCTCCCAAGTGGGACCGTAACCATAGATATAGAGGCTAGGATTTATTTATAACACATAATTGCATCATATCACAAAATGGAGGACAATACTAGGAATTATGGCCTTGCCAAGTTGACATGAATTTTTAAGAGACACAGTTCAGTCTAAGACATTCCACCCTTTGGCTCCTGTTCTTCTGCCCCCCCCCTTGGGCATGGCAGCCTTGCCCCCTCAACTTTGGGCAGTGGATCCAGCCCCATCCCTGACACTCCTCATGAACAGCAGCCTCACAGTCTGGAACCGAGTTGGTGAAGATCTGACTCTTTGAAACCTAGGAAGCCATAGCTCCACCCTTTGAGGCCCCAGAGGTGGCGACCCTGCCTTTTGAGACAGGCAGCTCTGTTTCTTGTGTTCCTTGTCTCTTCAGATTCTGCTTTCTGGTTCCTTGGTGGTAGTCAGGTCCCTCTCCTTTCTGCTCGCTTCTCTCTCCTTTTATCTCTTTTTAAGATAAAAGGTGTGATTTGAGTAAGGCTGTGCCTAAAGATTCACCCTACAGCGATCCTGCCTCATTGACATATAGAGGTTAGGACTTACATCACAAAATGGAGGATAATTACTTCAGATCACAAAATGAAGGACAACCACATGATACTGGGAATCACGTCCTGTTGTTGTTGCTGTTAGGTGCTGTCAAGTCAGTTTTGACTCATAGCAACCCTATGTACCACAGAATGAAACATTGCTCAGTCCTGTGCCATGCTCACAATTGTTTTTATGCTTAAGCCCATTGTTGCAGCCACTGTGTCAGTCCATCTTGTTGAAGGTCTTCCTCTTTTTGGCTGGCCCTTTACTTTACCAAGCATAATGTCCTTCTCCAGGGACTGATCCCTCCTGACAGCATGTCCAAAGTACATAAGACGCAGTCTCACCATCCTCGCTTCTAAGGAGCTTTCTGGCTGCACTTCTTCCAAGATGGATTTGTTCGTTCTTTTGCCAGTCCATGGTATATTCAATATTCTTCGCCAATACCACTATTCAAAGGCATCAGTTCTTCTCTGGTCTTCCTTATTCATTGTCTAGCTTTTGCATGCATATGATGCGATTGAAAATACCATGGCTTGGGTCAGGCGTACCTTAGTCTTCAAGGTGACATCTTTGTTTTCCAGCACCTTAAAGAGGTCTTTTGCAGCAGATTTGCCCAGATTTGCATCTTGATTTCTTGACTGTTGCTTCCATGGGTGTTGATTGTGGATCCAAGTAAAATGAAATCCTTGATAACTTCAATCTTTTCTCCGTTTATCATGATGCTGCTTATTGGTCCAGTTGTGAGGATTTTTGTTTTCATGTAGAGATGTAATCCATACTGAAGGCTGTGGTCTTTGATCTTCATCAGTAAGTGCTTCAAGTCCTCTTCACTTTCAGCAAGCAAGGTTGTGTCATCTGCAGAACACAGGTTGTTAATGAGTCTTCCTCCAATCCTGATGCTCCATTCTTCATATAGTCCAGATTCTTGGATTATTTGTTCACCCTACAGATTGAATAGGTATGGTGAAAGCATACAACCCTGATGCACACTTGTCCTGACTGTAAACCATGCAGTATCCCCTTATTGTGTTCAAACACCTGCCTCTTGATCCATGTACAGATTCCTCATGAGTACGGTTAAGTGCTCCGGAATTCCCATTCTCCGCAATGTTATCCATAATTTGTTATGATCCACACAGTTGAACGCCTTTGCATAGTCAGTAAAACACAGGTAAACATCTTTCTGGTATTCTCTGCTTTCAGTCAGGATCCGTCTGATATTAGCAATGATATCCCTGGTTCCACATCCTCTTCTGAATCTGGCCTGAATTTCTGGCAGTTCCCTGCCGATGTACTGCTGCAGCCACTTTTCAGTGATCTTCAGGAAAATTTTACTTGCATGTGATATTAATGATATTATTCGATAATTTCTGCATTCTGCAATCATGTCCTAGCCAAGTTGATACATATTTTGGGGGGACACAATTCAATCTATGATACTAGGCCAGGCCTGTAATCAATAAATAATTGAAACTTCTGGATTTATCTCTTTTTCCTCCGCCTGGCTATGAGTTTCTTAAGGGGGAAAAAAAAGTGTCTCTTATATCTTTGTAGCCCAGTTCCTGGCACATTGAGATCACTCAGTTCAGGTTGAGTGAATGATTGTGTTAATATTTTCACAGGCGTACTTCCAAAAGCCCAGATCTGGCCTGACTATTCGTCAGTGCAAGCAGCAGGTCTGCCGTTGTTGCTGCTTCTTGACAAATACAAATACCGTTTATATGAATAGCCCTGTTTCTCAGAGAGCAGGCTTGGTAGCCATCATTTATAAAATGCCAGATGTTTGGAAGGCATCCAACCAGGCATTTCATACACCTCATTGTATTTAATCCTTACAACAGCCCCAGGAAGTCATCATATTCCCATTTTATAGGCCAGAAATAGAGGCTCTGAGAAGTTTACTCAGGTACCTAGGGTGACTCTCTAGGATGTTGTGAGGACGTTATATATGAAAGAAGTACCCAGTACAAGGTTGTATATGTGAAGTGCTAAGTGAGAAGTACAGCAGGGAAGCCTTCGCTGAGGACATAGAAGTCTTCAAGTGTCTATGAAGACAAGAAGGGTGGTTTCCAAACTCTACTCTCATAACACGTTTCTGCCTATGTGCTGCAGACACTATTCGTGCCTAATGGCTGTCTTCCCCCAATTCCCAGAAAATCTCTTCTCAAGAGTTTTTTCTCCCATGTTTTCCTTTGTATTGAACTCTATACGAAGTATAAGAACTCTGTCTCTGGCGTTCAAGACACAAGTTCAAATCCAGGGTCTATCGTTCGTTAGCTTTGTGACTTTACTGAAAGGGTAAGCCCTTTATCTACCTTATTTCTCCCATGTATAAATTAAGGGTAATGTTAATTGTCCGTGTGGTGACTTGCCTAGAAATACTTAAGTATTATCCGTGTGATGTATGCAGGGCTTGGAACTGGTTCCTCCTGGTTAGAACCCCCGCTGAGAATTTGCATTTCTAACAAGTTCCCAGGCAATATTAATGCTGCTCGTTAAGGACCAATTCTGAGAACACTAGTAAAGCAAAGCCACTGCCCTTGAGTTGATTCCGACTCACAGCGACCCTGTAGGACAGAGTAGAACTGCCCCATAAGGTTTCCAGGGCTGTAAATCTTTGCGGAAGCAGACTGCCACATCTTTCTTCCACAGAGCGGCTGATGAGTTTGAACTGTTGACCTCTTGGTTCGCAGCCGAGCGCTTAGCCGCTGTGCCACCAGGGCTCCTCAGTAGTAGAACAATGAGTCTCAAAATTTATTATATATATGAATCACTTGGGGATCTTGTTAAAATGTAGATTCTGATTCAATGTATTTGGGGTAGAAAGACAAATTCTCAGCAGGGGCTCAAACCAGAACAAACCAGGTTGAAGCCCTGGATGTATGGCATTGTAAGATAAATCCAGTCTAAGAGTGGTTGGCTGGTATTGGAAGTTCCTAGTCAGGAATCCACGGTGCAGAAGGATTGCTTATGTACTTCAAATGCTATTGAAATACACAACAGAGGGCTTGCTGTTAGTATAAGGGATGCTATGTATAATTTTCTACTGGTGAAATAAATGACATTCAAAATCTGTAGTTGTTGGAAGGGTGTCCAGGCCCTGCCACCAGTGACTTTGAGGCAGAACTGGAGGCTAGTGCCCATCAGGTTTAGTCCAGCTTCTGTGGACCATTGGTGGGTGGCTCTGCCATCAGACTGGCCCTGTGCCCTCCTCCACCTGAACGTTTCAGTGCTTATCAGAGGCCTGAGGACAGAGCATACGAGAAGCACTTATGTGACTCCTTTTTGGTGTCTTTAGTAATGGTCACATGTTTGGCAGAATTTAGCCTAAGATTTGCTTTTGCATAACATGCCTCTTGGTAGTAAGGCTATGAGAAAGGGGCTATAGGCACCAGCTACTTAATTTCTGGGGTACTAGAAAAGGAGATCATGTTTGGTAAAGTAGAGAATTAGCAAAAATGAGGGAAACCCTCAATGAGATGGATTGACATAATAGTTGCAACAGTGGACTCAAACATACCAACGGTCATGAAGGCACAGGACCAGGCAACGTTTCATTCTGTTATACATACAGTCACCATGAGTCAGAGCTGACTTGATGGCCAGTAACAACATTGGCCTAGGAAGTCACCTCTCCCAAACAGGTTTGTTGTTGTCAGGTGTTGTCGAGTCAGCTCCGACTCACAGCGTTCTCTTATATAACAGGGTGAAACATTACAGGGTCCTGTGCCATCTTCACAATCCTTGCTATGTGTGAGCCCGTTGTTGTAGCCAGTGTCACTCCATCTTGTTGAGGGTCTTCCACTTTTTCACTGATCTACTTCACCAAGCATGATTTCTTCTCCAGCGATTGGTCCCTCCTGATGACATGTTCAGAGTAAGCGAGACAAAGTCTCGTCACTCTCACTTCTAAGGAGCATTCTGGCTGTACTTCCTCCAAGACAAATTTGTTTGTTCTTCTGGCAGTCCATGGCATATTCAGTATTCTTCTCCAAAATTACAATTCAAATATATCAATTCTTCTTCAGCCTTCCTTCTTCATTGTCCAGCTTTGCATGCATATGAGACGATTTAAAACACCATGGCTGGGGTCCAAAATCCAAACCCATTGCCATTGAGTCGATTCCGACTCGTAGCAACCCTATAGATCCAAGTAGAACTGCCCCACAGGATTTCCAAGGAGCAGCTGGTGGATTCGAACTGCCGACCTTTTGGTTAGCAGCTAAACGCTTAACCACTGCACCACCAGGGCTCCTGGCTTGGGTCAGGCACACCTTAATCCTCAAAGTGAAGTCTTTGCTTTTTAACAATTTAAAGAGGTCTTTTGCAGGTATGGCTACATAATTTGTGGGGCCCTGTGCAAAGTGAAAATGCAGGACTCCCTTGTTCAAAAATTGTTAAGAATTTCAAGACGGCAACAGCAGAGCCTTAAACCCAGTTTGAGACCTATCTGGGTACGGGGCCTGGTGTGACTGGGACACCGGCCCATGAAACGGACCCTGCCCCCAACTCTGATAGCTGTTGAGTGGCCAAATTGGCCTATGTCACTGCACAGCCTTCGAGGCCCCCCTCCCAGGGGCATTGGAGGATTAAATGAGAAATGTCCACTATACACAAGGGCAATTAGCGTGAGCTAACTGTATCAGGGGTAGAATCTAATATGAAAGAGTATCTGCTTAGCAAAAGTTATAGCATTGACAGATGAAATTTAAAATAACTGAACCAAACCACTAAACCTTTCCTGGTGTTCCTCCATGCTACGTGGCACCTGTGTGTTCTGCTGCCTGTGTGTTCTGTAACAGCACTAATTTGAGACCCAGAGAAGGGAGGGTGCATTCCAGGCTGGGGCAGGGCATGGGCAGAACGGCAGAGGCAGGAAAGTGCACCATCTGCTTGGAGTCTGGTGGGGAAAATGAAGGCAAGCGGTTCCTGTATGTTTTTGTCCTGGCCCCTTGAGATCTGAGGAAGCATCATCATTGCAGTGTCCAGTACAGTAACTACTAGTCACATGTGGCTAGTGTGGGTTGAGATGAGCTGTCAATATAACCTATATGCTGGATTTCAAAGACTGGGTATGAAAAAAGAAAGCAAAATGTATTAACTTTTTTATATTGATTACATGTTGGAATTATGATTTGAATATTTTAAAAAATATCTTAAAATCAGTTTCACCTGTTCTTTTTACTTTTTTGTTAAGGTGGCTACTAGAAAATTTAAATTATGTGTGTGCCTCGCATTATAGTCCAGTTGACATACTGCTCTAGACTAGGACAATGTGCAGGCATAACTACACCCACTGGCACTCACACCCACATATATGTGCACATTCAACGTAATCAGAGATTCTCAGAGACGCCTAGAGCCCCTGCCATAGTTCCATAGTGCCTAGGTTAAGCCCTGAAGTAGAGGATCAAGCTGGGGGAGGGTAGGTGGGGAGGTAGGCACATGGAGCTCCAGGCTAATAGTGTGTTGAATTTGCTCTTTGAGCGCAAGTGAGGTGTTGAATGCTTTCTAGCAGTGGAGTGATACGTGCAGGGTGTTTTTTGTTTTGTTTTTACAAGATTTGTTGGGGGGAAGAGGTGGAACAAGCAAGAAATAAATACAGGACAAGAAATCAGGAAAGTAGTTAGGAGACTATTGCCATCTTCTGAAATCAAGTTCAGCTAAACAAATGTAGATTGATTAAATGCTTTCTCACAAGGCTGAGGAAGGACACACAAATGTATCCTTCTTCCTTTGCTGAGACCAAATAATTCAGGTGAATAACTGGCTTGTGGCATATATGCACCTTCTGCAGATGCATAATTCAAACCTAGGTTCAAGCTCGGCCCTCACTGCCAGCAGGCTGGCTCCAGATGTTTCTTCTCTTTATCAGGTGTTTTCCGCTCTTGGAAAACATACTTCCCTGGCAGCATTCCGGAAGGAGAAGGGCAAGGTAGGATTTAACAGGTATCAGCCACTGGAGCCTTCTGGACAAAAGAAATCTGTAAACCTCATTTGAATACCAGCTTTTTGTGAAAATAATCAGGAAATTGTGGGGGGTTTTGAGAAAATCTCCTGGAACATGAATGCTTGGTGTAAAAGAAAACCCCTGCTGCTCCTCAGGCCGTCGTAAAACAGGGCCAGTGGCTTAAAAAGTACAGAATTATGCATGTGGCATGAAGCATTTTCAGGCAGAATAATGTGTCTATGCAGCCTGGAAAAAGCTAATCAGGAGAGTGTCTGTAGCAGAGTGAGACCTTTCTGCCATGTTTAGTTGATGTCGAGATAGAGTATTGGGTGTCCTCCAGTCAATTTTGACTCATAGCGACCCGATGTGACAGAATAGAACTACCCCATAGGGTTTTCTTGGCTGTAATCTTTGTGGGAGCAGATCACCAGGTCTTTCTCCCACAGAGCCACTGGGTGAGTTCGAACCACCAGCCTTGCGGTCAGCAGCCAAGTACTTAACCTTTTGTGCCACCAGATCTCCTCCGTTCAGATAGGGTGGTGGTAAAGAAATTCCAGCTGTTGTTGTTCCTTTTGAGAATAGAGGCTGTGTTTAGAGGATCGACAGTTTTCTTTTTGTTTTAGTTTGAAAGCCAGATATTTGCAGGACTGAAGGGAGTTCTCATTTCTTTCCCCTTGAACCACCACAAAGAAAGCCTGAATAATTGCTGATTTTTAATTGCAAACATTATTCCGAGAACAACCAGCTGACCTTGTTTACAGAGCAGAAGTAGTGTTAAAAGGCTGATGTATCATTTGATCCACTTCTAGAGATTTGTTGTTTTAACCTGAAGCATATCAGGTTTCTGGTTCAATAGGCTTTCTTTTTTATTACAACTCGTGTGTTGTTTTCACAGGACGAACGTTCCCGACACATCCGTACTTCTCAGCCCAGCTGGGAGCAGGGCAGCTCTCACTGTACAACATTCTGAAGGCCTACTCGCTTCTAGACCAGGAAGTGGGGTATTGCCAAGGTCTCAGCTTCATCGCAGGCATTTTGCTGCTTCATATGAGTGAGGAAGAGGCATTTAAAATGCTCAAGTTTCTCATGTTTGACATGGGACTGCGGAAACAGTATCGGCCAGACATGATTATTTTACAGGTATAGAGCATTCCTATATCTTTGATAAAGACAAATGGTAAAAATGTCCATTATCCCTTCCTGGGTCTATCTAAGGAGCTTTTTCACCATCAGTTAACATTGTAATAGCTGCCATTGCTGATAACTTATTCTGTGCCAGGCATTATGCCAAGTGTTCCCTATGCACTTACCTCCACAGGAAGACACTATTAACTGGCTCAATTTATAGATGGGAAAACTAAGGCTCAACGAGGTTATGTCACTTAATCAGGTCATACAGCTAGCAAGAGACAGAGCTGGGATTAAAACCCAGGACTGTCTTACTCCAGAGCCCTCCCTTGTACTCTCTAGGTCAAACACAGTCTCCCAAGGAACACTAGTTAAACAACGCAGTAAAGCATCTTCCAGTACCAGTACCAGTTGCCAGCAAATCAAGTCCAACTCATGGCAACCCCATGAGTATCAGAACTATACTTCACAGGGTTTTCAGTGGCTGATTTTTCAGAAGTAGATTGCCAGGCCTTTCTTCCAAGATTCCTCTGGGTGGACTTGAACATCCAGTCTTTCAGTTAGCAGCTGAGCATGTTAACCATTTGCACCACTCAGGGACTCCCAAACTATCTTCAAGTGATCTAATTCCTACTTCAGAGTCTTTACACTTGCTACTTTCTCTGTCAGTGATACCCTCGTTCTTCCACATCCCCCCACTGCCCCACTTCACTTTGACTATCTTCTTGTCATCCAGGGCTCAGCTCAAATACACATCCTAGGAGAAGCCCTTTTTAACCACCCTGATGTCATGTTTCCCCACTTTTCCCCCCTGGGCCCACTCTATCGTATTACCCTGTTTCATTTCTTTTGCCTCACACACTCTCTGTCTGAAATTATCTTTTTTTGTTTCCTTATTCATTTACCAGGAGCCCTGGTGGCACAGTGGTTAAGTACTTGGCTGCTAACCGAAAGGTTGGTGGTTCGAACCCACCAGCCACTCCATGGGAGAAAGATATGGAAATCTGCTTCTGTAAAGATTTGCAGCCTTGGAAACCTTATGGGGAAGTTTTACTCTGTTCTGTAGGGTCACTATGAGTCAAAATGGACACGATGGCAATGGCAATTTGTTTACCTGCTTATTTTTATGACTTTCCTTAGCTTATAACCTTCATGAGAGGAGAAGAAGCTTACTCATCTCAGAATTATGTCCCTGGTTCCCAGAACAGTTGTTATTGTTAGGTGCCATCCAGTCAGTTCCAACTCATAGCAACTCTGTGTACAACATAACAAAACATTGCCTGGTCCGGTGCCATCCTCACAATTGTTTGTATGCTTGAGTCCATTGTTGCAGCCACTGTGTCAATCCATCTCATTGAGGGTCTTCCTCTTTTTCACTGACCCTCTATTGTACCAAGCCTGATGTCCTTCTCCAGAGACTGGTCTCCCCTGATAACATGTCCAAAGTACGTGAGATGAAGTGTCGCCATCCTTACTTCTAAGGAGCATTTTGGCTGTACTTCTTCCAAGACAGATTTGTTAGTTCCTCTCGCAGTCCATGGTATATTCAATATTCTTCACCAATTCCACTGCTATTCATAAGGTTTTCACTCTCCAGTTTTTTTAGAAGTAGATCCCCAGGTCCTTCTTCCTAGTCTGTCTTAGTCTAGAAGCTCCACTGAAACCTGTCTACCATGGGTGACCCTGGTGGTATTTGAAATACCGGTAGCATAGCTTCCAGCATCACAGCACCATGCAAGCCACCACGGTATGACAAACTGACATACGAGTAGAACAGTGCCTGGGATCAAGTAGGCACCCAATCAATATTTGTTCATTGAATGAGTCACAGGTGGCAGGTCACATCAAAAGATAAGCTAACAAAGAAATGTGTTCCAAGTGCCTAGAGCTCCTACTACTGCCTTTCAGAGGTGGGGAGAAAGAACTCTGTATCCTGCTTCCAGAATGCTTTCAAATGTTGCTTAAAAATGTTGGTGCATCTGTTTGTGTATTCATTTACCAAGAAGATACTATGATTTCAGAGCTTTAGAAAGTGTCCTTGGAAAGAATATGTTAGAGCCAATGACTTTTTCAGAGCACCAAAATCCTTTCCCCTTGAACTGTGAATGTGAACCACATGAAAAAGAATTTCCTGAAAGTAAGCCATTTCATTCACCAAAAGATTTTGACCCAAATAACACTTTCCTACTTTTTCCTCATTGGCTTTAATGTAGGGGCACCTGTCATGTGATAGAGAAGTGGCATCTTTGAGTTTTATCTGATTTAGAATCATAACACAAGACTCTTTAGGGATGATGACCTTGTTGATTAGACTCTTTGATATGGAAGAGCCACAGCTGGCACTTAAGAAGGTTGGGGTGTCTGAGCCTTTGAAAACTGTCTCTTTTTCTTCCAGTTTGAAAAGTATATATCCAACTTGTAGCATCTCAGTAGGGTCTTGCCTTTTTCTGGGTTACTGTGTGTTTGGACTGAGGCCAGGGGCTGCTCAAAGCTGGGCTGGCCCTAGGATCTGTGGCAGCCCTGGGACTCATCATGAGCTGCTGGGAACTGGAGTGAGCTTCCTGCCAGAACATTATCACTCCCTGAAGGGGGAGCCCTTTAAGGTGAAATTCAACTTTAGTTGGAAAAAATCATTTTCTTTATCCTGGCATAAGCGCTTGTCTTCTTATTTTAACTTGCCCAGTATCTATATATTCCATATGTTATAAAACTAAAGTCACACTTGTCCTACCTACTGAGTAATTTGGGGTAGGAAGTGGGGCCCAGAAGGAATTTAGTAAGTGTCCATGTGCAATGAATCCTACAGAATCATAATATGCCCTCAGTTCCCTCTTTGCAAAGAGGCTGGCTTTTTATTTCTGATTCCCCTGGGTTTGAGTTTTGCTAAGAATGTATATTTGTTAGAGAATTTATGAACTATTTCCAGAAGGCAGATGTTTAGGTTCTCTTAGCCAGGGAACAATAAAAGGAGAGGAAGTAGTATAGGAGGAAGAGAGCCAGCATTAGTGTTGTAGAGCCTGCACCTAGCTCAGTGCCTCACATACAGAGGCACCCAGCAAACACGTGCTGGATGAGGTAGTAGCAGAGATCAGCGGATATTGCAAGCCAAAAAGAATTTTCAACGTTCTGAAATTCTTCTCTTAAAAATTAACAGTATTCTTGGAAGTGTTCCTGTGAGTAGTGTAAATAACTTTATACCAATGGCAGATACCTAATTGTAAACATAATTGGGCATGTATTTCTGCAGATCCAGATGTACCAACTCTCGAGGCTACTTCACGATTACCATAGAGACCTCTACGATCACCTAGAAGAACATGAGATTGGCCCTAGCCTCTATGCCGCACCCTGGTTTCTTACCATGTTTGCCTCCCAGTTTCCGCCGGGATTTGTAGCCAGAGTCTTTGGTAAGTCTTTGTAAATCTATTTGCCAGAACCAGTAAATGAGAAAACATTTATTATTGCTCCATAGTGATTCTTCTTATGTTTGTATCTTTTACAAGAACAAGGTATTGTTTGATATTCTAAGTTCAGTTAGGGCTGGGTTTTGTGAATTTCAAGACCTGTTTCATTTCTGATAATCACTGGGCTTTCCTAGATGCCTTCAATCTTACAGGATTTGGATCAGATTCCCTTAAAACAAGGCTCTCCCGAGAGCAGACATTTTAAGACTTGGCCAAAGAACCCAGGCATATATTCTAGGCATATAACTTCATGAGTCATGTTCTTCAACATCTCTGGCTTGTGACTCTGTTGACTGTTAAAAAAATCAAACGGGATGCCATTGAGTCTAATTGGACTCATGGCAACCCCATGTGTGCAGAGTAGAACTGTATTCCATAGTTTTTTCAAGGCTGTAACTTTTCAGAAACAGATTGCCAGGCCATTCTTCAGGGCACCTCTGGTGGGTTCAGAACACCAACCTTTCAGTTGGTAGTCAGGCACTTAACTGTTTGCACCACTGAGGGACCCCCTGTTGACTGATAGCTCCTTAAAGCAGCCTGCCACCAATGGTTTCTGAGCTGCTGTTCTTTCTTGGAACCCTGGTGGTACAGTGTTTAAGGGTTCAGCTGCTAACCAGAAGGTTGGCAGTTTGAATCCACCAGCCGCTCCTTGGAAACCTATGGGGCAGTTTTACTCCGTCTTGTAAGGTTGCCATGTGTCAGAATCAACTCAATGGCAACAGGTTTGGTGTTTGGTTTGGTTCTTTCTAGATTCCCTTCTCATCTCCTCCTCCCTTTTCTCCCTTTCTCTCCCCTGGACTCTTCATTCTCTCTGTAGTCACTCTCTTGAAGACCACATGTCAGGACTTCAAGTGACTTCTCTGTTGATGACTCACCCTCCCATCTTCAGCCTTGACATCTCACACGTGCTGCCAGCCTCATCTTTACAGATGTCACAGACCAATTCTACTTCCTTGCCCCTACTATAACCTCAGATTGTTCACATCTAAAACCATCTTCCATTTTCTTAGTTTGCTTTTAGAGAAGATTCTCTCAGTCAGTTAAATAGGCATTCCCATGCAAAGTCTCATAACTGTCTTAAGATGGCAGGGATGGGGCCATTCTCTTGGATAGCAGGAACCAAGTGAGCACGGTCATTTCTTGCACAGCTCATTTTCTCTACTTCAGAATGAAAGTAATATTTTTGATAATTCAGATTCTTTTTTATTTTTTACTGTGTGTCTTAGGATTCTTTAGAGAAATAGAACTAGTAAGATATATCTCTCTGTACACATACACACACACAGAGAGAGAGAGAAAGAGGTGATTTATTTTAAGGAACTGGCTCACATGATTATGGGGGCTAGCAAGTCTAAGATCTGTAGGTCAGGCATCAGAAGGAGTGAAGAGTTCTGGCAACACATCTCTTTATAATTTGGTAGCAGAGTACACCCTAGAAAAAACTCCCTTTTTGCTCTTAAGGCCTTCGGCTGATTGGTTGAGGCCCACTCACATTACTGAAGGTAATGTGCTTTATTTAAGGCCGACTGATTTAATCACATGTAACTACTTCATAAGGAGCCCTGGTGGCACAGTGGTTAAGTGCTTGGCTGCTAACCAAAAGGTCAGTGGTTTGAATCCACCAGCCGCTCCGAGGGAGAAAGATTTTGGCAGTCTGCTTCTGTAAAGATTTATAGCTTTGGAAACCCTTTGGGGGCAGTTCTCTGTGTATAGGGTTGCTGTAAGTTGGAATCGACTGGACAGCAACAGGTTTTTAACTCCTTTATAATAGCAACTAGACTAGTGTTTAACCGAACAACTGGACACCATAGCCTAGCCAGGCTGACACAACATTAACCATCACACCCTGGAGGAGGAGGTTACTAAAGAATTGATAATCACACATGAAGTCTTTTAAATGTCATTTATGATCAGTCACTTGGTAGCTTAAGAATCTGTAATCTTGTATTTTTTAAGACTTGTTTTTGTAATTAGAGAACATCTTAATGGGGCTATTCAAAAGCATTGAGAGTGGTACTAATTTAGGCGTACTTTGAGTAGACATCTTATATATCCAAATTCTAGAAATCTTAGATTAGAAACCAATTAAAAAAAAAAAAAAACTTGCTTTTTAATATAAATAGGCGTTGAGTTTTCTTGTCTCCTCCCTTGCCCCCAAAGTGCCCCCAAAGTACTAGATTATTATTATTATTCATTTCTATCCACAAAAGCGTTTGAAGAATTTCCCATTGGGCTTTACTAGAAGAATCCATGTTCTTCAAATATTGACTGCTCCCTTTGGAAAAATAACTTCAACAAATTGATCTTTACTTCTGTTCCTGAAAAAAACAAATCATAAAAATAAAATGATTTTCTCAAACAAATCGGTAGTGAGATTTCATGTAGTTTCATAGTAAAAAGGAAAAAAAAAAAACGGTAACAGCCTCAAAGTTGTGTGTCTAGTTTGCTAACAAAAGACTCACAGCAACTGTAAAGTTCTCTAGCTATAGACTTCAGCCTTTTTTGCCCATAACTTTCGTGTGTTTGTCTTTTCTTACACTGGAAATTAAAAGAAAATCATTAGTCTACCTTAATTATAAAGAGCTCTGGTGGCACAATGGTTAAATGCTCTACTGCTAAGCGAAAGGTTGGTGGTTCCAATCCATAGAGCAGCTCTATGGAGCCCTGATGGTGCAGTGGTTAAGAGCTTGGCTGCTAACCAGAAGGTCAGCAGTTCAAATCCACCAGCTGCTCCTTGGAAACCCTATGGGGCAGTTCTACTCTGACCTGTAGAGCAGCTATGAGTCGGAATCGACGATGGATTTTTCTTTCTTTTTTTTTTTTTTAAGGAGCCCTGGTGGTACAGTGGTTGAGTGAGTGCTCAGCTGCTAACCAGAAGGTTGATAGTTCAAACCCACCCAGCAACTCCATGGGAGAAAGACCTGGCACTCTGCTCCCATAAAGATAACAGCCTAGAAAACTCTATGGTATGGTTCTACTCTGTCACATGGACTCAGTATGAGTCAGAAATCTACTGGATGCCACACAACAATAATAAGGCCATAAAGCTCTAGGAAAGAAATCTTTCCTTAGACTGTACAAGTGGGTAAGAGGTATTTAAAAATACATATTCTGCTTTGGAAATAACAATGCTTTATGTTGCAGAAAAGGAGCCCTGATGGCGCAGTAGTTAAGTGCCCAGCTGCTAACCGAAAGGTCGGCTGTTCGAACCCACCAGCCAATCCACGGGAGAAACATGTGGCAGCCAGTTTCCATAGATTACAGCCTTAGAAACCCTATGTTTCTGCTCTGTCCTATAGGGTCGCTATAAGTCAGAATAGACTCGACAGCAGTGGTTTTTTTTTAATTTTATGTTGCAGAATAACTCGGAGTTCTATGAAGTCATTATAACGACTTTGTCAATGAAAACTGAAGCCAGTAAAAAGTAGGATGTTTTTCTCTATACAGTCATGCACCGCATAATGTCTGCTCAGGCAACGTCCAACCGCATTTATGCCCATGGTCTTTGTGTCTCTTGAGTGTTGTAGTGTTATCTCTGTTTAAGTTTCTTTCAAAAATATTACCATGAAATGCTTCATGGCTCCCAAACGCAGCAAAACCAGTGCTAGTGATAGCAGCAGCAAGAGGCAAAGGAAGTTACCAATTTGGAAATGAAACAAAAGGTTGTTAAACAACACGAAGGTGAAAAATCAGTGAATGCCATTGCTCTCAGTTTAGGCATGTCGCACTCAACAATCACGGTGATCCTCAAAAACAAAAAAATTCTCCAAGCTGTTAAAGGATCAGCTCCACTGAAAGCTGCAAGGCTAACGAAAATGCGAGAGGGACCTATATCAGATATGGAGAAATTGCCAACGACGGGGATTGAGGACCAAACACAAAAATAAATCCCTTTCAGCACATTGACGGTCACCTGCTTGTTTGCAGGACGTCCAAATCACATAATGTCCTATTTCACAGAACAGATTGTGGATGTTAAGTGACGCATGACTGTGTTATGTAGTCAGTGGTGGGTCTCAGAATTTCTTATATATTATGCATAGCGATGCCACTGTCTGTGTAATTCCTGAGTCACACGGCCCCTGCTGTACTAAGTGGGTTCATGCCCAGCTGGCTAAGGGGCTGGGGCTCAGATTATAGGCAGCTGTGTGTTGGGCTGATCCTTTACAAAAACTGCTTTTTTGCACAGTCTGTCCCACCTTTCAGTACTTAAAAACAAGCTGTCTTATTAGTAGGTGTCATAAAATAGATACTTTTTAAAAACCATTTCTGTATTTGGCATCGGTGACGTACAGAACCACTGTTTTTTCAGTTCCACGATGGTAGGTAGCTTTGTTTCAAAAGCTGCCATTCATGCCCTGTGGTCTTTTTTGGCCTGAAGCCTGTTTCATTATAAGCCTTTAGGCCTGGATAAACCCTAAATACAGATGGACATTTGTTAACTGTTCACTATTTTATATGTAAGTAAAGTGTTTCTCGGCTTGCAGTCAGCATAGCTCATATATCAACAAGTCACCTTGAATTAGGTATTTGCCACTTGGAGGACAGCTGCCAAGGATGTATATGCCTTAACCTTCACATGTAGTCACATCTTTCTGAACGGCAGGCCTCTGCCTGGGTGTTACATAAAGTGAAATGACCTGCTCCTGTATCTTTCCAGTTTGGGAGTAGATTCTTGCTCTCTTTTCCTTCTAATCATGTCTGTCTTTGGAGAACATCTGAGAAATAGGGCCTGGCTTGCTCCTGATGGAGGAGACAGCTGCAGTATTAGGCTCCTGAGGTTTTCTATAGGATGTGCTGCCAAGTAGGCAAGAGAGGAGGTGGAGTATAAAAACCAAGGATTTGGCAAAAAAAACTCAGAAGCCACTTGTAATAGAGAGAAGGATTCAGAGAGGCTTTAAGACTGAAATAGATTGGGAAAGCAATATTGTTTACGTGGCCAGGGAAAGCATCCGGCTCTCCAGTTAACGATCGAGTGGGGATGAAGGGATCTTTTTTGCAAAATCTGTCCTTTTGCAGCACTGTCATTATCCTTCACGTCCCTCCTACCAGCTCCTGATAGGAATGTGGAGGTGTGACAACTTGAGAACACCCAGGAGAAAGTTAAGGAGAGGGGTTGTCCTTCACAAAGGTGGCTGGGAAATAGCCGCAGTGTGAATTCATTCACAGGCCACGTGCTTTGCTTTTAGCATTTTCCCCACAGGAAAATTGATTGCACTTTCAGACCCTGGAAAGTTTCAAATAGGGCTCCAATGCATGTTAACACACAGGGCACCTGAGATGTCTTCAAAGGAAAGTAGTAATTTAGACTGTTCTCAGCGAATAGTGTGCAAAGTGGTAAAGTCAGCTGAAGTTAAGGTTCCCTCTACTTCCTGCCTGATAAAACCCTTTGCCTGTTTCTAGGTGGCTTGAAAAAGGAGAGAAGAAAGGGAAGAAGCAAAAAGAAAGTCTCCTTGAAAGGAAGTTGGCTACAGTGTTGTGAGCTAGATGCTACTGGGGGTAGCTCCAGCAATTCACTTTCTTGTTGCAGTGGTTTTCAAATGTAGGAAATTAATTCACTTCTCCAAGAAGAATTATTCTTTTTTTAAAAATTTCCACAATGCAGTATATAAGCATTGGAGGACAGGCAAAACTGAAAACAGTTGGGTTGGGGCACTAGGCTTTTGGATAACATTTTTCGACTATGAATTTAAAAAGTATATTTTTAAAATTTCTAGAGAGAGAAAAAGATACTAATTGTTCAAAGGATATAGGTGTTATCCCCAAGTGTTGTCAAATAAATGTAGGCGCCCCTTCCTCCCACGCAGAACTCTCAGGAGTCCACGCCTCAACACCCAGACATTCCTTTATCACATACCCAAAACCAAAAAAATTCAGACCAGCTGCTGTCTCATTGACTCTGATTCACGGCAACACCATGCGTGTCAGAGGAGAACTGTGCTTCTTAGGGGTTTCAATGACTGTGATCTTTCAGAAGTAGATCACCAGGCCTTTCTTCAAAGGTGCCTCTGGGTGGGTTCGAACCACCAATCTTTCGATTAATCTGAGTGCTTAATTGTTTACGCCACCCAGGGACTTTGCGTACGTACTCAAATAAACTCCTTATTTGACGCTTTCCCAAAAGCTGCTGGAGCTGAGCTCTTCTGGCCCTCATGAGTGCAGCAGCCCACTGGCTTGTCCTCAGAAGGGTGAGCCATTTGAGTGGATTTTCATGAGAGATGATGAATCGAGCATCTCTTAAAGCTTAGCAACATGCATTTATAAGTCTAGTGGTAGGAATCAGGGTTCTCTTGTCCCTGGCTCTTAAAAGGTGATTGTTCTCGGTCTAACCCTCTCAGTCTAAACCTAACTAACCTAACTGTGGGATCAGACCCATAACCTGACTGTCATTAACATCATCTCCTTACCAAATGCACTGAGCTACTCAGACAGGAAAAAGAAAAAAAAAAACAAGGAAGAGAAAACCTCCAGTGACTTTCTGCTACATTTATTTGACAACACTTGGGGATAACATCTATATCCTTTGAACAATTAGTATCTTTTTCTCTCTCTAGAAATTTTAAAAATATACTTTTTAAATTCATAGTCGAAAAATGTAATGTAATGTTAGAATTGCTTAGCCCAAAGCAGAAGGCCCTTTGTGATCTGGCCCCCACCTCCCTTTCACCTCACACACCACCATTGCCCCCCACATAGCCACAGCTCTTACTGTACCAAACTATTGTCAGACTCCTGGACATGACATGGTTCTTTCACATCTCTCTATGTTTACACCTTCTGTCTTAGTCTCAGTTCCCTAGAGGTGCAAAACCGGTAAGATGTGTGATATATATATATATATATATATATATATAAAAGAAAAAGAGAGCGAGACACATTTACTTCAAGGAAGTGGCTCACACAATTGTGGGGGCTGGCAAGTCCCAAAGTTGTGGGTCAGGCAACAGGCTGAAGACCTCTGCTGGCTTATATAGTTGCAGAGGCTAATGAACCCAAAATCTGCAGGTCAGGCGGCAGGCCAGAAACTTTTCAGGCTTACGTCCCAAGAACCAGAGGTCAGGCGATGAGCAGAGTGCAGGGATGAGAGAGTGAGCTTTGTCAGAACATCCATTTATATACTGGGGGCAGGCCACACCCCCAGGGAAACGCCCCTTTCAACTGATTGGCTGATCATATTATATCACATCATTGAAGGTGATGACATTATATTACATTATGAAAGAGCACCCAGTCCAGTGTCTGCCAAATCACTGAGAATCACAGCCTAACCAAGTTGACACATATTAACCATCACACCTTCATTTCCTTCTGTTCAGAATATCATTCCCTGACTTCTTACCTAGCAAGTTTCTATTGGTTTTTCAAGCCTGGGCTCAGCAGTCATCTTTTCTTGGACTTTTTCCTTTCCCTCTAGACATAACTCTACCTAAGCAGTAGTTATTGGTGTCTCTGCAGCTTGTTCTTTTTGCTTTGTCTATGACTTAATCCCTAGTGCCTAATATGTTGCCCAACATTAGATATTCAATGAGTAGTTATTGAGTTAAATTAGGAGAAACTTCTCAGCAGAAGAGAAGAGTGCTCTTTAGCATTACCAAAAAGAAAAATCAAACTCACTGCCGTTGAGTCAATTCCAACTCATAATGACCCTATAGGATAGAATAGAACTGCCCCGTAGGGTTTCCAAGGAGCAGCTGGTGGATTTGAACTGCTGACATTTTGGTTAGCAGCTGAACTCTTAACCACTGCGCCACCAGGGCTCCTGCTCTTTAGCATTAAGGAAGAACAAATCTTTGTTATCGCATTAAATACAGACATTTACCCAATGAAATAAACATGCCCAGGATTATATTTTTGTTTTTTTAATGTACCAATAGTTTTTGTGTTTAGTTTTTTTTTTTTTTTTTAAGTCTCCAAACTTCACAGTTCAGAAACTCCATAATTTAGAATCATGGGAAGCACTTTACTAAGTCAATTTGCTATAAAAATCAAGATTCTAAAGTTTTAAAACTTGGAAGACACATTGCTGACCTTTGGAGACAACTGATGTGGTTTGCATATTTGATTATACTCAGAAAAGTTCCCCAGTAATTATTTATGTTAATTAACTTTAGATGTGGTAATCTAGCTGTCCTTCAGAAACTACAGATATCAAACTATAGCAAATCATCAGTCTAGTAGTGAGATCCTATCCCCAGGATATAAATAATGTCTTTATATTTATTCTGAAAGATTCCATCAATTTCTGTACAGCTATAATGTTTATATAGTAAAAAGAAGTTTTACTATCTAAACCACAGAAACTTCAAATTTGCTTTAGTGTTTTGCTTTTGCAAGTGTCATTTCTATTTAAAAATACATCTTAGGTATAGTACTATTTTAGATATTTTTATTTCCTTTAGTGGTGAATTACGTGGACAGACTGTATATTTTGTAAATCAGACATTTCTGATGGTAGAAACAATAAAAATGCCTGAATGTGCAGGAATATTCTTCCATGGCACTGACTTGATTCATCTAATACTTCCCCTGAGAAACTCAAGATTTCAAAGATAAAATCTCAGCTCTCTAATTTGTCTTCTCAACCTGTACAACCAAACCTAAGAAAGAGGAAAGGGCTCAGTCATTTCATTTTCCTGGGGCCAACCTGCAACTTCAGCAGTTATGATGTTTGTGGAACGGTGCGGGCTCTGAGCTCTGTGAGACACCCAGGCTGACCCCAGTGGCATCATTGCTCAGGGCTGCACCCAGCTCAGCACTGTGGCCCATCCATTCAGCACCAAGTCAGCTCACACAGTTAAGGACCTTGTGAAGGTCACAGAGTATCTCAAGGGCTAACCTGGCCAGCAGAGACCTAGGTCTATAATTTCTCATCCCTGTGCTTTGTCCGGAAACCACTCTGATGTTTCCCATTTGTACAGCAACAGTCTGACCTTTGCATTTCTGTCTCCTAAAAGAAAAAACATTACTGTTGAGTCGATTCCAACTCATAACAACCCTATAGGACTGTATAGAACTGTCCCATAGGGTTTCCAAGGAGCAGTTGGTGGATTCAAACTGCTGACCTTTTGGTTAGCAGCCAAGGTCTTAATCACTACGCCACCAGGGCTCCTTTCTGTCTTTAACGGCTTTTAAATATGATCTTGCTAAACCACCTGGAGGGAATCCCTGGATAGGGTAAACAGTTAATATGTAGGCTTCTAACCCAAAGGTTGGAGGTTCAAGTCCACCCAGCGGCTCCTTGAGAGAAAAGCCTGGTGATCTGCTTCTGAAAAATTAGCCACTGAAAACGCTTTGGAGCACGGTTCTACTCTGATACACATGGGGTGGCCATGAGTCAGAGCTGATTCGTGGCAACTGGTTTGTTTTAAACCACCTAGAGAGCACAATGCTGGGGAGTCATTGTCTCACCACCTTTTATCTTCCTTGATTTGATGATGTTTTCAATTCCGTTGCTTCTTCTATCATCCTATAGCCAAAAAAAAAGAAAAGAAATATTGACAGTTGACTCTACTTCAACTGGTGTTTGTACCTTTAAGATTTTTTTTTTTTCTTTTATTCTGGTTGTTAGTGACTTGACTGAATTTAGTTATCTAATAATTGGTTACTATGGCTGTACTTTAACCCCAGCACATTTGACTCTCTTTCTGGAGTGGCTTCAAATACGATGGAGGGAGGAGGGTCAGGGGTGTGCTTGCTGTTTAGCCGGCTCCATTGGCCACTTGCCCTCCCTCTCACTGTATACAATTAGTGTAGGAATTGCTAACATTTTCCAATTATTCTGAAATTAAAATATGGCAAGAACTAGAAAGAAACCATAGCAAAGTTCTTTGAGTTCCTCAAAGGGAAAAATACTTTTTACTCCATTATTACTCTAAAATTCAGTATGCTTCTAAGTGTTTAATAATGTACTTTTGCAATTGGGTCTTAGAGACCTTCTAATTCAACTCCTTATTTCAAAACAGAGGAAACAGAGGTACCTTTTCACTTATTCTATCTTAATTTCTGATGCTGTACCTATAAAAAAATCTTTCAGTTTTGCCCATAAAAACCTATGTTCTTGTAACTCCTTTAAAATTGAGAGTGTATTCCTGGAGAAGTAGACTAATTAAAAGGGATCATTTTTTCTTTCTCATTTTCGATTTTGAAGCCTGTTTGAATTTAATTTATATTTGGAGTGAAAAAGATTTATCTGAAGCTATGACAAAATCTTAGTTGTGTGCGTGTATATATATATAATTATTATTATTATTTGCAATATTGCCTTGACAACCCCATCTGAAATATCATGCTAGAAAGGGAATAAAGTTCATGATTTGATGTTGTCTTTCCTACCCTTCTGCTCTGTGATGTGCAGCACTTTACTGTGGAAAAGGAAACAGGATGTTATTTCATCAGAAACTGATTTAACTTTCTGCATTTCTTTGTTTCCCCAGATATGATCTTTCTTCAGGGATCAGAAGTCATATTTAAAGTGGCATTAAGTTTGTTGGGAAGCCATAAGCCCTTGATTCTGCAGCATGAAAACCTAGAAACCATAGTTGACTTTATAAAAAATACATTACCAAACCTGGGGTTGGTACAAATGGAAAAGACCATCAATCAGGTATGGTTCAGTCTGAACCTTCCAGAGGCTTATGTGGTCCTGGATACGTAGAAACTTACATTTGTTTTTGCACAGAAGTGGTTTACTACCAGTTTGTGTCCTGAACATCATCTTGCACTATATCTGGCGTAGGGAGGAGGCACATAGCAGATATTCTTGTCTCTGAGTGGAGTGACTGAACATTGCGTGTGTGTGTGTAGTGAGTGAGATGCCACGTGGAAACATGGCGGTGATGTTTAGGTGGGATCACAGCACACATTATCAGTGGGAAGTTTCTGCCCTTTAAGAGGTTTCTTCCACAGTAGTTTGTTCTTCTAAAATACAACCATTTATATAATGTAGCTTTTAACAAATGAGTGCTTTAATTTTTCTGCTGCATGATATTAATTGGAATTTTCAAAAAAATAGCTCTTTGATAGCAGAGTTGTAATAGGGAGTATATAGTCTGTAAGTTTGTTCCATGACATGGTCTTTTACAGAATTCAGTTCCACATCTGTGGTATCAGTACCCCGGTATATAGTACAACCATTACTGTCTGGAATGGTTGGGTTAAGAGGTAAATTTAGCTGGGAATTACAACTAGACCAGTTAGCAAATAGTCTGGATTGGTGGTAGGAGCAGATTTTTAACTCTGTATAAGGAAGAATCTTCTTTTTTTTTTTTTTTTTTTTTTTAAAAAAAAAAAAAAAAAAAAGGATCTTCCAGTAATAATTGCTGACTAGGAAGGATTGAACTGCTGTGCAGAGTGGTGAGGTCACCGTTGGAAGTGACCAGAGGCAGGATGTCTAAGAATGTTCTAGAAGAGATTCTTATATCACTTGCTTCAGAGTCAGCAGCCAGGCCTCTTGTAAGCCTAGAACTTACCTCACTTGCTCCAAATTTAATTAAAACATGGAACAATTAGGTAACAAGTAGTGAAATAAAGCTGTTTAAAAAAAAAAAAAAAAAAAGCTTACTATAGCGATTTCTCATAGTCCAGGAGGAATCCAACGGTTCCAATGAATCACACGCAGATGCCGTGTTTGTGATTCTCATTTGCTGCTCCACCTTAGGTGTTGAGCACAGGAAAAGAAGCAAGTGTGGCCTGGAGAGGATTTTGCACCAATTGTCAGTTTTGATCTCTGTGTGCACATCGTAATTGCCAATATGAAAGCGCAGTTCTTTTCACTCTACACTTAACCTCCAGTTAACTGATAGGCTCTGCCTCTCTCTCTATTTTATTTCTCTAATGCATTCCTCTTAATGTGAACAGCTTTGACTGTTGAGTGCTTACTTTCTGTCAGGCTATGTGGGACACTGTATATACACATGATCTCATTTAATCATGACCACATTCCTGAGAGGATAGGTGGTTTTAACCCATGAGGAAGCTAGGGCTCAGAGTGGTTAATTAACTGGCCCACAATCACTCAGCTGCAAAGCGGAAGGGTGGGATTTTAAACTCAGGTCCCTCCACCCTCTCAGTGCTCTTAGCAACAGTCAGCACTACCAAGTGCCTCTGGGTGTCATTTTATCATCGAGTTTTTCTGTATTATACCTGCTTTCTAATACTGAAAACCAGTTGCTGTCAAGTTGATTTTGACTTATGGTGACCCCATGTGTGTCAGGGTAGAACTGTGCTCCATAGAGTTTTCCATGGCTGATTTTCCTAGAAGTAGATCACCAGGACTTTCTTCCCAAGGTGCCTCTGGGTGGACTTGAACCTCCAACCTTTCAGTTAGCAGCTTAGTGTGTGAACTGCTCGCACCACCCAGGGACTCCTCAGTATTAGTGGTGAAAATGGTTAACATGCTTAGCTGTTAACCAAAAGGTTGAAAGTTCAAGTCCACTCAGAGGCACCTTAGAAGAAAGGTCTGGCAGTCTACTTCCAAAACATCAATTATTGAAACCTTATGGAGCACAGTTCTACTTTGACACACATGAGGTTGCCATGACTTGAAATGACTTGGTGGCAGCTGTTTTTCCTAATACATGTACTGAATTCTCTGCCCTTTTGATTCATTACTGCCTGGCATTTATATTCATTTATTCCCTTCTTATAGCTTCCATTGCTTATATATTATAGCTGCTAAGGCAAACCCAGAGAGCCTTGGGTATATAGACCAATGTCTTTATCCAGTGAGTGCCCAGCTTCACCCCTTACCTCTGGCCCTACGGCTGCAGTTTCAGCTAGCATTCATTTTATCTTCCTGGATACCTAGCCCGTTCCCCACAAAGTCCCATTTTTCTCTTCTGTAAAGGATAAGCACTTATTGAGAGTACTTCATATGTCACCAAATGTTCTTTTAAGTGTTAGAAGAACGGAAATGGACATGACATACAACAGAACACTTTTTGTGTGTGTACCTGATTTGCTTTGGGCCATGTATTTTGCATTTTGCACTCATTCTTCCTTTGATTTCTTACTGACTCTGGCACATGGTATTATAATCCCCATTTTTATAGATGAGGAAACTGGGCATGGAGCAAATAACATATCCAACACTGTATTAAATGGCACAGCCAAGACTGTAACGTGTCTCTCTTACTCCAAAGCCCATGGCCTCACCCACCCATCCTATGTAATCCAGTAATTACAAGTGTGGTGCTTGTACAAGGGCTTGTGGGAACCTGGCTGATGGAGTGGCTAAGTGCTGCCGGTTGGAACTTGAGGGAGTTGATTTCAGCTGGACCTAGAGGAATGAACTAAGAGAGGAGTTGGTATATATTTTCTGTAGAGGGACAGAGACTCAACTCCGCTGCAACTACTCAACTCTGCCTTGCAGCAGAAAGCAGCCATGGACAATGTGCAGGTGAATGAGCATGGCTGTGTTGCAGTAAAGCTTTATTTATAAAAACGTGGTGGATTTCGTCCACAGCCTGGAGTTTGTCAACCTCTGGACTAAAAGATCACAGCATATGCAGAAGCACTGGGATGAGAGAACAGAGAACTTCTGGGAGCCTGACATGTGCAGCTTTTTGGAGGAAATTAGAAGTGTGACTGTGTGTGTAGCACAAAATCTACGTTATAGGGCTTAGGTTTTCATTCTTACAAAAGTCTTGATGGGAAACAAATAATGTTAGACAACTCTCAGCCTTCTTTCCCTCCCGTTTTCCATCTGGAACCTGACATCTGAGTGCTCTCCGGGAGTATTTTCACCTCTCTCTGCCCCTCCCCGCCTTCAGAGGGTCTTCTAGGCTCATGTTCTCAGAGAACAGGGTTAACATGCAGGGCCTCTGAGAACCCCCAAGCCCAAGTCCTTGAAGGTTCACGGGGAAGAGATGATGCATGCATTTATTCCATGTGACAGAGCATACTGTCTTGTGTATAGATCAGCCAGGGGTGGGAAGGGGAGTGTCTAGGGGGTCCTCCATTGTAGCCATAGATCTATTTCATTAAATGCCTTCTCCATAGATGGCCTCAGCTTGAGCATCTGAAACACAGTCTGGACCCAGATGGGAGGGAAAGTAGCCAAGGACAGGGCTCTGGAGCTCTCAATAAAGAGAGGCTAGGAGCAGCCGTGGAGGGGCAGTTCCAAAGTTGACAGAGTCCAGGGCAGGACAAGGGTTGCTGAAGCCTCTGTCATATTCCTCAATGTGTCTTTGTACCTATGAGATAACTGTTGGTAGAATATGAGCCATAAGAATCTTCTGCCAGTCGGCCAGGCTCAAGAAGAAGGGAAACTTGTAATAAACAGGAATGCAGGGAGGGAGGGAGGTGTCGTTTTCATGTCACCGTGAACATTGTCTGACCATGAAGCCTCTGGTTCAGTTTAAGGAGGAAAAACAGAGTTGAAGAGAGGAGTGGGTGTGCTTTGGCAAGTGAGGCAAATAGCTTATTTCTAACGCCCTTAAAGCTCTATTCAGTGTGGCCCACAGATCATCACGTCACGTGGGAACATGTTAGGAATGCAGAATCTGGGGCCTGCTTCTGGTCCCTGGGAGGTGCAAGTGGTTTGCAATCAACAACTAACCTAAAGGTTGGCGGTTTGAACCCACCCAGCTGCGCTGCAGGGAAAGAAAAAAGCTTGGCGATCAGCTTCTGTAAAGACTACAGCCAAGAAAACTATGGAGCAGATCTACTCTGTAACACATGGGGTCGCCATGAGTCAGAATCGATTCTGTGGCAACGGTTTTGGCTTTTTTTGTGGGAGGAGGGGGTGCTACTCTAGACCTACTGAATCAGAACCTGCATTTATCAAGGTCCCTGGGGGCCTTCACATTTGTGAAGCTCTGCTGTGGGCACCTTTATTAAAAACACACTATTCCTTGCTCTACTTCAGCTTGGAGGGCAGAAAGCAGCATCTTAACCAGGTTCTTGTGTGCAGAGTACGCTCCTGAAAACTGCTGTGCCAGGGCCTCTCTTCCACCCTTGGGAGGAGCCCTCGCTGCTTGGGCAGTTCCCACTGTTAAAAATAAGAGTCAGGTGCTAAAAGGCCAATCCGTGCCACACCAAGAGGGTGGGGTGCAGTAGGGAGGAGTGTTTTACTTCTGGTATTGTTTAGAATTGCTCGCATATGGTAATAATAAAAAGCAGACCAACTTTTAGTTGGCTTTCTTATTGTTTTTAAATTCACCGCAGACAACGCGCCCCCTTCTTACAGATAACCAGGAGACTGCACCCACCAGCCCGACCTTGGTATGCCACAGAGATCAACAGATGGGGGTGGGATTTAAGGGTTAGGAGGGGGGAAAGTATGTGGCTGATTCTACAGACATCAGGGCTAATGGATTCATTATACAATGTGTCCACATGTTGCAAAGAGAAATGCTGAGTCTTCTAAGCAAGTGGGCCAAGAACATAAACATAATTCACTAAAGAGGAGATCCGTCTAGTAAACAGATATCTAGGAAAATATTTAGCTTCATGAGTGATTTAAATTTAACTAACATATATGTAATGCTTTACCTACTAGATTAATAAAATGAAATTTTTAATGTCTAGATCTAGTGCCAAGGATATGTTGTATCTGGTACCTCGTATGTTGCTAATGGCATTATACGTTGACTATTCCCATTTGGCAAGCAATTTGGTGATATGTATCACATGCCAGAAAAATATTCATTCCCTTCGTCTCAGTAATCCCACTTCTTGGAATGTATCCTTAGAAAGTAATCCAAAATATGGGAAAAACCATATGTACAAGAATGTTTTCTTAGAGTTATTATTTATATCAAAAACTTGGAAGTAACTAGATGTCCAACAATTGATGAATGGGTAAATATGGTTATGGTATGTCAAGTTGATGGAGTACCACGAAGCCGTTTACAATTATGCTTACGAAAAAGACATTGCAACATGATAAAGTTCTTATGTTATAATGCTAAGTGAAAAAATAGGATAGGAAAGTTTGCTTGTGTTTACAACTAGGAAAACATGTTTATAGAAAAAAGAGATGAAATATAATAAGATAATGGAAGTTGTATTGGTAGTGTTTCTTTATTTTTCAAGCTTCCTATAGTGTAGCTCTGTTGCTTCAATAACTTAAAAAATGGTAATCTTTTTGGCAAACCATTGCAAATATGAAAATGGCTAATTCCTAATTCAGCAAGAAGGAACGCATGTTTCCTTTTCTTCATCCCACAAATTCTGAAACTTGCATAAAAACCTTGGAGAAACAAAGAGCCAGGGTGATAGGAAAGCACTTCAAGTTACTGTCCAGTCGATTGCAACTCATGGCAACCCCACGTGTGTCAGAGTAGAACTGTGCTGCAAAGGGTTTTCAATAGATGGTTTTTAGGAAGTGGATAGCCGGGACTTCCTTCTGAGGTGCTACAGGGTGGAATCGAACCTCCAACCTTTCAATTAACAGCCAAACATGTTAATTGTTCATACCACCCAGGGTGTACCACCACCATCCCTAATAGGTATGAGTTTAGTGGAATCGTTCTGAAATAGAGAGGATAGACAATTAAAGCCACTCCACATTGCAGAGTGACAATGTACCCTTGCAGCTTTGTAAAGTGACTGGTGCTCAGGGCAAGGCGACATAGCCAGAGCTGGTCTCTCCACCCATAGCGGGAGGGAGCTGCACGTGTTGAGCCTCAGGTACACCTTGGACAAGAAATGAAAAGACTTCACAATGAATCTTGCTTTCCCACCAACAACCAGGTCCTCTTTTTGTTCATTGATTGTGTTCTTTGAGACAAATACTACCGGATCAGGTTTTAATTTTAGGCCTGCCTGCTCTTTCTCTAGGAGTCCCTGAGTGGCGCAACTGGTAAAGCACTCAACTTCACTAACCTAAAGGTTGATGGTTCAAACCCACCCAGCGGCTCCACAGGAGAAATGCCTGGGGATGTGCTTCTGTAAAGATTACAGCGTAGGAAACCCTATGGAGTAGTTCCACTCTGCAACCTGTGGGGTCACCATGAGTCGGAATCGACTCAACAGCAGCTGGTTTTTGAGTTTGCTCTTTCTCTGGCCAAGAACTGCAACTGGTAGCGGGTCACTTGTGCCCTCTAAGTGCACAAGGACAGGGCCCCTGCCACCATCCTCCTGTCCTCTGTCCCTTCCCTAAGTCATTGACCAGAGGACTGAAAGCCTGTTCAGGGGCCAGGACTCGCCTTTCACCACCAGCCTTGCACTGCCATGGTTTGGGATAAATTCCAGGGCATAACTGCAAAATCAATGACTGTAAATGTTTTGGCAGTCAGGAGATAATGATGCAATTAAGTAGAGATGGTTATGACCTGGGATGGTTCCTGGGGATTAATGGAGGCTGGGATAGAAGGTCAGCCTTTGGGCACAGCTGAGAGCCATTAACCTCCGCAGATCATCAATCCGTATAAAAGGCCAGAGGTTTTGCTGCCAAGGCTTTCCAGGTTGGAGATCATTTAAAAATAAATCATTGTAGAAGAAAAAAAGTAATTGTGTGCAGTGTGACATTTATTCAGCACCATATTTGTAGTTGCACACTAACGCCACGGCAATCTCGGTTTTCCCATTTGTGGTTTTTCCTCTACTGGAGCTATTCAGAAGTTCTGTGGTGTGGAATTGTTTATAATTTTGCAGAGGCACACAAGATTGAAATGTGAGGGTTGCATGACAAGTCTGTGGAAGCAGATCAGTTAGCTAAGTGAGCACCTATTCACTTTGCCATGTAGTATGCTCAGAATTTCCTAAATCATCCCATGGGTGGCACAAGCAGTTTGCATTCGGCTGTTAACCTAAAGGTTGGGGGGTTGAACCCATGCAGCCATGCTGCTGAAGAAGGGCCTGGTGATCTGCATCTGTAAAGATTATAGCCAATGGATGAACCCCCAAAACTATTGCTCTGAGATAATCTTTAAACCTTAAACCAAAAATAGTCCCTGAAGTTTTCTTTAAGGGAAACAATAGTTTATTTTAATTAGTAAAGAATGTCTACCTTGAGCATCATTTTCTTTTAAAGAACTATCTCTAGGGGATCAAATTGACAACAGTAACTGGAAAGGCTAAATAGGAAGCTTAGGGGGCAGTGAATTTATGTCAGTGTGGGAGGAACAATTTGGAAAAGGTGGGTGAGAATGGTTGCACAACTTGAATGTAATTAGTGTCATTGAATTGTACGTGTAGCAATTGTTGAATTGGCATATATTTTGCTGTGCATATTTTCAACAACGATTAAAAAAAAAGATTACAATTCAGAAAACGCTATGGAGCAGTTCTACTCTGTAACACGTGTTCGCCATGAGTCGGAAACGACTTGACAGCAGTGGATTTGGTTTGGTTTTTAAGTATTATTGCCCCTTATATGAGATGAGGAACAAAGGCCAGAGTGTTAAGTAATTTGTTCAAGGTTATTCAGAGTCACCAGTGGAGCCCCTATTTCAGGGCTGACTCCAAAGCCTTTGCCTTATCAGATCATTAAACATTTTCCAGCCACAGTTCCCACATCTGTAAAAGGGAATGATAATCACTAACGACCTTACAGTCACTCTGAGAGACAAAAGAGAATCAGTTCAATACAGGAAACTATACACACACACATACACACATCACAAATATAATGGATTTTAGTTCATAGACATGGAATGACTTTTATGCATTATTAGTATTATACATTGAATAAATTGAAAACCAGGAAGCTGAAAAGTTAATCTCAAGGAAGGGGAAATAAAAAAAGATGGTTGGGAATACTGAGAAAGCAAACACATTTTTTTGAAAACTGATTTCAGGGAAGATAAGACTCATCCCTTTTGAGTGCTAATAGAGTACCCATCAGGGGAACCTCATTTTTCATTGATTTCATCATGTTGGAGTCTCTTTCTTAAGGAAATGCAGGGAAGAGTCAGTTCCTGCTCTTCTAAAGTCTAACTTCAGTCTCTAAATGTGTGTTCTGAACTCGCTGGCTTTTCTTACATGACCCCAGCATGACTGAAATCGCAAATCTTCCAGATGCACATTGGGGCTTCACTCCTGGGCTAGGAGGCTCAGCCCTATGGGGTTATGTCATAGAAACAGTAGCAAAGAAAGGAGATGCCTCAGGCAGCAGCATAATCTGTCTTCTGACTCCCTCTTCCCCCTGCCTTGATCAATCGAAAGTACAAACACGAAGAACTTGAGTCACTTTTGTACTTTGGGGTTATTTTTCACACTTGTGGTTTTTTCATCACTGTTGACTATTATGGGAAGGAAGACGACTCGAGCTTTGTTTCTTATTCACTCATCTGTGTGGGTGACATTTGGGTTTTGGCTCATTTCTGCATCTCTTGTGTGCAAGGAGGGTTTTTAGTAAACAGTTCATTATTTAGCTGTTCTTGTAACTCTGAAAACCCAACTGAACTATAATTAAACTTTGACTCGGTGACTGTGCAAACAGGGCTATGATTCTTTTTTTATTTTCTCCTTTTAAACCTTAGTTGGTGTATCTAGGCTTATAGAATTTTCAGAGAGAAGAATTCAGTACTGGAATAAGATCTTAAAATAGCTTTTTAGTAAGCCTTATTAAAAATGAGGTTTGGCTTTTGGAGGATTAGTATCAAAAACCTATACTTATTGCTACCTTAGAATTATTTCTAGATATGTCTTACATCCTTTCTTCCCAAGTAAAATTATTGCCTTCTCAGCATAGAGCCTTTCTTATTTGTCCCGTATAGCACCAGGCATAGTGCTAAGCCTGGAGTAGGTGCTTAATGGATGCTGTTGAAATGGTTGTGTATTTGTGTGTGTGTGTGTGATTTTTCTCATTTTTCAGTGGCTGATGACTTTTCTGCATATAACAGGTGTTTGAGATGGACATCTCTAAACAGTTACAAGCTTATGAAGTTGAGTACCACGTGCTTCAAGAAGAGCTTATCGATTCTTCTCCTCTCAGTGACAACCAAAGAATGGATAAATTAGAGAAAACCAACAGCAGCTTACGCAAACAGAACCTTGACCTCCTCGAACAATTGCAGGTAGAGCATGTTTATAAAGCAGCTTCCTGAACCACGAGTATATGGCAGTTCATTAACTCACCAAAGGCACCAGCAGACTGGGTTTTCCCATGACCAGGGGACCTTTCTCTCACCCTGATCTTTTTATAGTTGGGATCAAAGGTAACCTAGGAGAATTGGTCATTTTATTTATTGAGGAGTAGACAGATTATCCTGTTCTAAGGTCAGACAGTCCTGGAGCTCTCTATGAGGCAGTTTCTCTACTTACCCTTCCAGGAGAAAGACCCAGAGTGAACTTGGCTCAGGATGATGTGGCACAGTTAACTGAATGTCAGCAATTGTGCTTGGAGAATGACAAGAGAATCACCTGTGCAAAGGAAACTAGCTAAGACCAGAAGGGAGGAAAGTGACCCAGAAATCAACCTAACAGATCAGACCACATGATCATTATTTGTGAGTCCTTGGTGCAAGTACAAAGATTTGATTAACGAGGGGAATAGTTCTCCCTTTTAGACGCTTCCATCTTAACATGGATAAAAGCAGATGAAGACATACAAAAGAACGGCAAATAAAGACACAGAAGGGTGAGATGGGGCAAGCACTGAGGTGCAAGAGACCTGGATCTTGCCAGATCCCAATGTTGTCCCCACCTTCACTGTTTCCCTGGATGGCGATAGCTGTCAGTGTTAGGAATTGTTTTGAGGGTGGGTTTTTTTTTTCCCCCCCTGTAGACAAAAATACATATTTTCCCCCAAAATATGTATTATATATATATTCCTGGAATAAGCTTTCTGTCTTGAGCTAAGCCTCTGATATTTCTCCAGAAAGTTGCTGCTTTGCAGACATAATCTTGGCAGCACTGTGAGAAAGGCCAGCATTGAAGAGCCTGACAAATTAGCCCTTGTCTAAAATGCATTCCTCCCAGCCGGGATTTATCTCAGTAGATCCTAGTAGATATTTACTATAGAGGAACAAAGACAAAATGCTTCTCCTACCCAGTCGTAACTACCAGCCGTATTCTGACATTTCGCTTCTTCCCCAGCCCCCACGAGACTGAGCTGTTCTAACTGAAAATATGCCCGCTTCCAATTTCTCCAGGAAGTCTTGGCTTAATGTGAAGGGCTTTGGAAACTAGGGAAGTCTCGAGAGGATAAAAAGCCTTATCTGGCCTGTGAGACTATGGGGTGTGGAGGGTAATTTAAAACAGTCTCCAAGCAAGAGTTGCGCCCCTGAAATATAACATGATGGACACATTTCTAACAAAGCTCACGTTTGCGTTGAAGCATCTGGCCTGTTAAGATAGGCAGCACTCAAATAAAAAGTTTGATTTACTGGGCTAATAAAAACCCTATGAGTCACCTGGAACATTTGTTCGATCCACATCTGATCATGGGGATGGTGCGGGACCAGGCAGCGTTCTGTTCCGTTGTGGGTCATCATGAGCTGGGACAGACTCAACCGCATCTAACAACAACAGCAATAATGCCCAGATGGTTTCTTTGTGATGAAGGGTGGAAAGCAATTGTAGGTTGTTTCTGTGATACTCTACCCCTTTTGTGAAGACAGGGACTTGTGAAAAACTGCTCAGATACCTACCATTGCCTTCAAATCAATTCTGACTCATAGCAACCCAGATATCTACAGTCCTCAAGAAAGGTATCAAACCATAGTAGGTGATCAGGGATGTTATCCTTACAGTGATCTTTCTTTTGACTGAGTGGTCTGTACTTCTGGAGGTATCTCTCATGACTGCAGTTTAGGCACATCCACCAGTATTTGCAGGGTCCTTGCTGTGCTGGGGACCAGGGGCCACCACAATGCATAAGGCCCTGCTGCTCTCAAAGAGTTGGGGTAGGGATTGTGGTGTGTTAGTCTGCAGGTATCTCTTTACCGCTTTCTCATTGTCCTCTGTGAGTACAGAGATTCACTGTCTTTTAGCCAGACTGTGTAAGTTCTTTGGGGATCATGGTCCTCTTTTTTTTTTTTTTTTTTTTAATAATTTTCATAGATTGTCCAAGGATAGGTATTCAATACAATACTGAACTTTCATAGGTAAATTTTTCTTTTTTTTGCAAAGTATCAAAGTTGACCTGTTTTCTAGCTTTCTCCTGTTCATATAGTTATTAGGCATACTGAAGTCCCATTTATTTTCTTACTGTTAAACACTTAAGAATACAGTCTGTAAGCTGGAGACCTAACTGTTTAGCATGTTTTGTCCAGCAGAATGCATAAGACTATTGCATAGACATACCTAATGGTGCCAAATACTAATGCATTTAATTTTTCATAATAATCAACTACAAGTTACTTAGCGAGGTACTGTGGGAGGCCAGACCCACGGGAAGGACAAGGCGTGCTTCCTACCGTTGTTGCTGTTGTTAGCTGCCATCGAGTGGGCCCGACTCATAGCGACCCCAAGCACAATGGAACAAAATGCCTCCTGGTCCTGCGCCATCCCTGTGATTGGTTGCGGATCAGGCTGTTGTGATCCACAGGGTTTTTGTTGGCTAATTTTCTGAAGTATGGTCGTGCGTTGCTTAACGTCTGTGGTATGTTCTGTGAAATAGGACATCATGTGATTTAGATGTTCTGCGAACACCTGGGTGCACGGGGCTCTTGGGGCACATGGGCCTGGGGGCTGCTGTGCAGAGCACAGCCCCGGCAGGTCCCGCTGCAGTGCCTCAGGTGAGCACTCAGCAGGGTCCCTCTGGGCACATGGCCCTGCAGCCCCGTGAAGGTCACAGTGGGGAGGCTCTAGGCACAGGCTGGGCAGCAAGGGAGCAGTTTTGGCAACAAGGCACCCCTGCAATGCCTGCTGACTTTGGGTGCTCAGGGGTAGGATCTGGCACCCACTTCTCCCAGCAGCAGGGGTGCCTGTTTCCATGAGTGGAGGGTGGCGGGGCGGTCTCAATGTCGTGCTGTGGGCATCCCCCTGAGTGTGCATGCTGGACCATGGATGCATATGCGGTCTGCGCTGAATGAACATCATGCAGCACATAACTGTAGATCACCAGGCCTTTCTTCCCAGTGTGTCTTAGTCTAGAAGCTCCACTGGAACCTGTTCGGCATCACAGCAGCACACAAACCTCCAATGACAGACAGGCGGTAGCTATGCATGAGGTGCATAGTCTGTGAATTGAACCCAGGTCTCCCCACACGGGAGGCAAGAATTCCACAACTGAACCACCAATGCCTCATTCAGTCTCATTAAGAGACTTGATATTCTTGCAGAACAGTAAATGCCCTGCAAAGTAGGTGAGCACCCCTGCCTGGAAGCTAATGCTCTTAGGATCTCAGTCCTTCTGTTTTGATTGTTCTAGTAGCTTAGCCAGAGCTAGACTCTAAGTCATGAATTGTCTGTCTGGCACTAGTGTTGTTCAAAAAACTGTTTCCCTTGTTTCTAAAATGAGGAAAAATAGATGTACCATTTTCCCACCTAAAATAAATGGGGAAATGTAAAAAACTGGACTGGATTCATGAGACCCAGTGACCTGAGCTCTCCCAAATGCAGCTGTGAGCTGAGGAACAGGCCGGAAAGGCCTTGGGGCCATCAAAATACATGTTGAAGTTCCTGTGGTTTGCTCAGGGCACCCCACAGCGTCCCTGGAGCCGGCTCACTTGTTGCCTGGGAAGTCTGCCCTAGAGGATTGGAGAGAGGAGGACCAATTGCTAGAGATAAGCACCTGGAAGGTCTATTTAAGTGACATGAATTGTGTGGTAGGTGCTGAAGAAGGAGCCCTGATGGTGCAGTGGTTAAGTGCTCAGCTACTAACCGAAAGGTCGGCAGTTCGAACTCACCAACTGCTCTGGGGGAGAAAGATGTGGCAGTCTGCTTCCATAAAGGTTACCCTTGGAAGCCTTATGGGGCAGTTCTACTCTGTCCTACAGGATTACTGTCTTAGTCATCTATAACAGAAATACTACAAGCAGATGGCTTTAACAAAGAGAAATTTATTTTCTCACAGTCTAGTCTAGTAGGCCAGAAGTCTGAATTCAGAGTGTCAGCTCCGGGAAGGCTTTCTCTCTCTGTCAGCTCTGAAGGAAGGTTCTTGTTACCAATCTTCCCCTGGTCCAGGAGCTTCCCAGCACAGGGACCCTGGTCCAAAGGACATGCTATTCTTCTAGCTCTTGTTTCTTGGTGGTATGAGGTCCTCATGTCTCTCTGTTCACTCCTCTCTTTTATGTCTCAAAAGAGATTGATTTAAGACATAGCCTAATCTTGTAGATTGAATCCCACCTCATTAACATCATAGAGGTAGGATTTACAACACATAGGAAAATCACATCAGAGGACAAAATGGTGGACAATCACACAATACTGGGAATCATGGACTAGCCAAGTTGACACACATTTTGGGGGGACACAGTTCAATCCGTGGCAATTTCTGTGAGTCAGAATCAACTCAACAGTAATGGGAGGTGCTGAAGATATAAACTGAGTGAGAGCCTCGCTTCTTATCTGTAGGGTGGGAATGAGGTTGCTGCTTCTCCTTGGGTGGTAATGACAAATCAGCGAGGTAAGGCTCGTCAACCTCTTAGAAGAATGCTTGACCATTCTTAGCACTCCATACATGCTTGGGGGGAAATCCCCATGTCTCTTGTGATGTCTGTTACTCTAAGGAAATTAAAAAAAAAAAAGAATTTCCAGTGACAGAGCTGTTTCTACTGCAGCCTTCACATAGAAGCCATTTTGACTGTGTCAGTGCAAAATCAGTTTGCCAATGTAGGTAGGTGCATAGTCAAAAAAGGCTAGGCTAGTAATAAATCTCCAAATCTCAGTGGCTTAGCACAAAAAAAAAGTTGTTTTTTTTTTTTTTTCTTCCTGAAGCGCTACCTCTTCCCCAAGAAGCATTCTTTGGCCTCCTCCCTATAGTGGGAGACTTGGGAACTCAGGATTCCTCCATATTGTGATGACTCCATCTCCACATGTGGCTTCCAAAGTAGCCCCATCAAGGGAAGGGGATGCTGGAGGATCTCAGGGGGTGGTTTTAGAGCCTAGCCCGCCCACCTGCAATGGAAATTGGGAAATGGAGCCTTCCTATGTGATGTGGCCTGGAAAAAGAACTGGTAATAAACACCTAGACTTGGCTCTGTCAAAATATGGCTCCAAAGTACCCCCAAGGCTGGACGGTGGAATGTTCAACTGATTCCTGCTTTGTTATCACTGGGCAATTCTGTTCTCATTTCTTCTTTTATTCTCCAGGTGGCAAATGGTAGGATCCAAAGTCTTGAAGCTACAGTTGAGAAGCTTCTGACCAGCGAAAGCAAGCTGAAGCAGGCGACCCTGGCGTTAGAGCTTGAGAGGTCTGCTCTGCTGCAGGTGGTGGAGGAGCTGCAGAGGCAGATGGCTGAGCTGAGCAGCACAGAGTCAGCCCTCACTCAGCCTGAGCCTGCGGGTGACTGACGGCAGGGGAGAGCGCCTCCCCAGAGTACCCCTCCAGAGGGGAGATGGCACCATCACCTCACAGCGTCCAAGCCTTAACGAAGAGAGACAGGAAATGCTGGCGGGAGAGAACGAAGCGTGAAGTGTGCTTCTCAGGGAAGAAACTGGCTTTACCAGCACACAGATTCTTCTGAACTAAAACTTGTGATTCAATGGGGCAAATGTTCTGTTGTTTTGGTTCTGATTTGGTCCCCTTCTGGTCCTGATTACTGTACTCAGTAGATTTATATGGCATGGACATGAATAAATGCACCTTTATGTTTCCTTGTTGCTTCCTGTTTTAGTATCACCGTGTTTGTAAAGAACATTCATAAACCCAAAAACCAAACCAGTTGCCGTCAGGTCGAGTCCAACTCGTGGCGACCCCATGTGTGCAGAGTAGAACTTCCCATAAGATTTTCGTGGCTGAGACTTTCTGGAAGCATATCGCCAGAACTGTCTTCCGAGGCACCTCTAGGTGGGTTTGAACAACCAGCCTTTCGGTTAGTAGTGGAGTGCTTAACCATTTACGCCACCCAGGGCCTCTGAAGAACGTGCACACTCCTGTGGAATTTCAGAAGCCAAAAGGGATCGAGATGAGTCCTCTGGCAGAATGTGTGGGTCCCTCATTCTTCCAAAGAGGGTTTCTGGGACTATCAGCATCACTAGCTCTTGTCCATTCATGTTACGTACTGAGCCTAAGATGACCATTGGGAAGGACTGAAAGTAATTTGTTTAAATTGAATAACTTGAATTTTATCATCATCTTTAGTGTTTAAGGAAATTTGTCTTTTTAAAAATAATAGTGTTTTCATACATTTTTGCTTATCCCTTTAGTATTGTTGATCAAAATCACGGTAAGTAAATGTTTTATGGGAAAATCACCATTTTCTGTAGATGCTACCAGCTATTCCTAGCACGTGGTCTGTAGTTGTAGAGCCTGATGTTTATATCTTTGTTGTAGTTTCATATTCATATTGCAGAGTTGTGTGTTTATTTTTGTTTGTTGCAAGATGTAATGCAGTCTAGTAGCCCTTGGAAATCTGATTCATTGCAGAAGGAGCAGGGTACATCAGGATCTTCATTGGTGCCAAAAATGCTGGGACTTTCAAAAGAGAAGGAGACTGAAATTGCAATCAGATGTATGGCAGCCGACGGCAGTTTTTCCAAGGTTTGTTGTTATGGTCAGCTGCTATCAGGTCGTTCCCCCAACTCATGGCGACCCCACGCGCAGTAGGATGAAACATTGCCTGGTCCTGGGCCATCCCCATGATCAGGGGCAGAGTGGACTGTTGTGATCCAGAGGGTTTTTATTGGCTAATTTTTGGAAGTAGATTGCCAGGCCTTTCTTCCTAGTTTGCCTTAGTCTGGAAGCTAACCTCCACCCTCAGGATGATGAGGATCCTGTGCCTTCAACAACCAAAAAGCTGCTCACAGCCACCCAGGTCTCGTTTGGTCACTGCATGAAGCTTTGGTCTTAGAGCAAATTGTCTTCTTACAAAGGATTGGGTTAGTGAGGCAATAAGGATGCAGGCACCTATCCCTTCCTTGACAACAGGATCACTTTGGTCTTTCTTTTTATAATCGTAGCCACGATGCTATTCCGGAAGGAGTTCCTTTTACCTCTGTCAGCAGTGGGGTCTCTTTTAAGCCTGGAGTGAAAAGAGGGATTGCCATATTTGGAGTTATTCTAAATATCCCCAGCCATTTCAAAGGGAGGCAGAAGTGCTGCCCCCAATACCTAAACGGTTGGCACTCACTTGGGACTCTTTTCTGTTCCCTGGGTCAGAGTCTAGCAGTTCTATGAAAAGCAAGATGACAAGTCCAGTAGCCTGCATCCTTAGTAATTCCACCAGATACATTTGAGAGGAGCTGACGTTTGAGGGAATCTTTCCACATCATATTTTACTGTTTGAATGTTTAATAGTGTTGGGTTTTGGACGTCTTAGTACATTACTTAGAAAATTGGCTCTGCATTAAACAAGAGCAAGAAAGCAGTAAAACAATAATTCAAGTCCACCCTTTTTATTGTTTTTTTTTTTTTTTTTTTTTCCTTCTTTTTTGAACTTCGGAGTTTTGCTTTTCAGCCCAGGAGTGAATGAATGCCTCATGAACACCTACAGGTCACAGTGTGACTATTACCTAACCATCAGTGAAATCATGTGAGCTATCTTGGAGTCTGTGTTCCCAGTGCTACCCAAGTGCTTGTTAGGTTGTAACACTTCTGCACAGGGTGTAAATGTTAGCACTAATGAGACCAGCTTCATCAGTTGTGACAATGAGTGCTGTTACAAGATTGCACTGGGCAGAGGGGACTGTTGACAAGAACTTGTGGCTATGGCACGGACGTAGTCTCAGCCTGTGAATTAGAAGGGGAAAGAAAGGTATGTGGAGCCAACTCACATCACTGTGTGAGGACTCTCAGAGGCCAGTTTTTAAACCAAGTAAGTTTCATTGGTTTAAAGGAGCCAATGGTGGTGCAACAGTTAAGTGCTTGGCTGCTCACTGAAAGGTTGACAGTTCAAACCCACCCGTCTAAAAGATTACAGCCAAGAAAACCCTATGGGGCAGTTCTCTTCTGTCACATGGGGTCGCTATGAGTCTAAAATTGACTCAACAGCACCCAACAATAACAACAAGTTTTATATTATACTTCATTCAACACACAGACATATGCACACATACGTGTGCACTGGAAGGCTATCTTTCTTTTGAAAGCATTTATGCCTCCTTTACACTTAAGAAATTATGAGCCTTCAAGAAGCATACTATTGTTGCATAAAGCATATATAAGAATATCTTCTATGCTGAACACTCAGTTTGGTTCTCTTAAGGGCTACATGTAGTCAGAACATTGGGAATTTGTGTGTTTAGTTTGGTTGATGAACCTGAGAAGAGTCGCTCTAAGTGTTAGGGGATACGGGATTTGTTACAGGAATTCGACCAAACACAGTTGTGTGAGGAGCTGGGGAAGTGAAGGTCCAGAGGAGGTGTGTGAATCAGAGAAGTCACCAGTCAATCTAGAAGCAAAACATACTCAGCTGCCAGGCAGGGTGACTGTGAGGAGTCTATGGGGAGCTGTTGCTGCTGTATAGCAACCACCTCTGTGGAGCTGTAGCCAGATGTCTGGCGGTGGGTCTGGGGTCTCTTGAAACAATAGCTGGAGGTGGAGTGGAGGAGAGTAAGGGCAGTCTGGAACTCACAAGGCACCTCTTTGTCCATCAGTCAGCATGTTTGACTACAACAATCTTCAGAGAAAAATGGCCCTTGTGTAACTGTTGCGTTCCAAATCTCATCCAAATACGCCTTTGGACCAGTTCTAACTTAGAACCATCAGAGAAGGGAAACATAGTTCTCACTTACCCAAGTCAACACTGTACAAACCACCATGGTTAATTTTGGAACCCAGTTAATTTGGGTGATAGCATGCACGTATGAGCCATGTTGCAGAGGCCCTTCGTCCAAGTACAGCATACATCATCAGTAGTTCATAGAGTTCAGATCCATGGATATAGTTTGACTTCGAAGGTTGGTGGTGGTGCACCGTTGAAGACTAAAAACTGCAGAAGACCACTACTGGCACACCGGACTTTCTCTCACCCATCGCCCACCCCTCTGTCAAACGTTACCAAACATTCTACAAATTAAAACCCACAAACTTTCTGTGTGATGTAAATTATTTCACAAGCCACACTGTCTTAAATTTAAATTGAACTTTAAAGATTCAGCATGATTCAAAAATATCTTGGATTAGGAAAGCCAGAGGGAACCTTCTACTTCATACTAGAACCACCACCTCCCACCTCATTTTACAAGGAAAATAGCTAGGTGAGGTGAGGAGACGTTCAAATCTCCTAATCGTTGGCCACAGGGTCAGAGTTCATCCCCAGTCTTCTAACTGCAGTAAGTTTTGGGAACCATGTCTGATTACTTCAAAATACAAAGCAAGGGAAAGGTCTGTTTCAGTTTCACAAGGGTGGTACATATAATAAGGAGCCCAAATCAGATTCTTTCCTGAAATGTAGGGTGTCCAAGGGTATTCCAGGCTAATTAGTTCAGATGTTTCCGGGTGGGCCTGGATTTTGTTTTTTAAGCTCCCCAGTGATTTTAAAGTTTAATCAAGATTGAGAATGCTACCAATGATAATGGATCGAGGTCAGCCTGCCAACTAGGAGTTTAATTGCCTTACCTGGACTTTGTCCTTAGCCAGACCTCTCCACATTTTCATCAGTGACCTGTATGAGGATTTAGAGACATGCCTCTCAGACGTGCGGATGCCGCAAGGCAAATGCAATGAATGACAGACAGGATCTTGATTGATGTTGGCAAGCTGGAACGATGACCTGATCCTAACAAGATGCAATCTTAAATGTCAGGTTCTAAATTTATCTGTAGGGCAGTGGTTCTCAAGATAATAGTTCCCAGATCAAAGCATCAGCATCATTTGAAAACTTGCTATAGAAATATGAATTCTTAGACTCCACCTCAACCTACTAAGTCAGAAACTCTGGAGAGTGAGGCCAGTAATCTCTTTTTAACAAGCCCCCCAGGGGGTTCTGATGGACAAAGTTTAAGAACCATTGGTGTTGGGGAGGAGGGGTGCAACTGGACAAGTATAAAATGGGAGAAACCTAGGTTAGCAAAATGTGAAAAGAGTCTATTCTTAATCTCTATTCTATTTTCTCTTTCCCATTGCTGTGAAGACATTCCACATTTGGGAGGTTACACCACTTACCTCTTTGCATCCCACTCATACATCTGAGTAATTAAAAATCTGAGTAAGTCTAGAGAATGTGGAGTGTAGAACGTGATACTATCGTAATAGCTAAAAACCAGAACACTGTTATGACACCCTTAGATGGGATACTTAAACTCATTTAATGAGGAAAGCCATGGTTGGGTGTTGATCAGATTGTAATTGCAGAATGATCATCATTATTGGTTGAGTAGCAGAGGTTGGAGGATGGCCTCAATTAACTGCCAATGTTTTTGACAGGTTACTAGGACCTCTGTCTGTGTGCCTGAGAATCTTTTGAATAAATAGTAAAGACGACTAAGAATGGATGATCACCATGGTTTAAATATTTACAACCACCACTACCAATTCCTTCCTTCAGAAAAAGCACAGGTGAGTGGGAGAAGAAAAATCTGCCTCAACCCATAGAAACAAGAGAAGGCAGAGAAATTGGGAGAGACCCTGGAAGGCAGATAACTTTTCTTAATCCAAGGAACATGGACGAGGTAAGCACCTATGTTAGCTTCTTAAACCAAAAAAAACCCAAACCTGTTGCCTTTGAGTCAATTCCAACTCATAGTGACTCTGCAGGGCAGGGTAGAACTGCTCCATAGGGTTTCCAAGGAGCAGCTGGTGGATTTGAACTGCTGACCTTTTGGTTAGCAGCCAAGCTCTTGACCACTACATCACCAGGGCTCCATGTTGCTTCCTAGGGCTGCAGTAACAAAGTACCACAAAGTGGGTGGCTTTAAACATCCTCACATGGCTTTCGTCTCTCTCTCTGTTTCTTCTCCTATTTTATAAGGACACCACTTAGTTGGATTAGCACCCATAATACTCTGTTATGACTGCATGTTAACTGATAACGCCTTCAAGACCCTATTTCCAAACAAGGTAACATTCACAGATATTGGGGCAAAGACTTCAACATATCTTTTTGGGGAACACAATTTAATCCATAACAGTGTCTAAGGACACATGGGGTAGTGGGGTGCAGAAGGATGAATATATGTCACAGGGTGGTGGAACACAAATCCCCCCCTTCCTGGGGAACTTGCAGGTAATTCATCCTCAAAGGAAAGTATAAACCATGAAAGACCAAGACTGCTTTGGGGGCTTTTCTTAGGAATTAGTTGCTTAGGGGCCAGTCTTAAATTTGCTTGAAAGAGCTGTCATATCTTAAGTAGCATTTAACTGAGTGTGGAAGGAGCAGTCTGAATCCAGAAAAATCCATGGGACAGATTTTTCTGTGGCTGTAGCCCTGGTGGTGCAGTGGTTAAGAGCTTGGCTGCTAACCAAAAGAACAGCAGTTCAAATCCACCAGCCGCTCCTTGCAAACCCTATGGGGCAGTTCTACTCTGTCCTATAGGGTCGCTATGAGTTGGAATTGACTCAACGGCAGTGGTTTGGGTCTTTTTTAGATGGAGTAGAAAGGGCAGGAATGAGAACAACAGACAATTATTGTTTGCATATCAGACGTAAGGTCCATGGGTGGCACAAATTGTTTGTTCTTGTCTACTAACCTAAAGGTTGGCGGTTGGAACCCACCCAGTAATGCCACAGAAGAAAAGCCTGTTTCCTGGTTAGGAAGTTTTGGTTAACCAGTGTCTGCTAGATAAGCTCTTCCAAAAGTGTTCTCAGGCCCACCATTTCAAGGAGTTTGCTCTGCTAAGATTAAGAATATGTTTGCATGTGGTAAGGATGCTAGAAGTCCTACAGGAACAAAAACCTAATTTCGTCCTTTTCAATGTGTGATCTTCTAAAAAAAACTATTTTTTTTCATGACAAACATATTCATACTGTTTTAATCACCTCCTATTCACTCTATTGTTGAGAGAAGAACTCACACCTTAGAAATATGGAGATGGCTGAACACAGGACACCCAGCACTGGACAGATGAGCTCAACAGCAGCTTATTTGTCACATATACTCACAGCCCCGGGGGGGACACTGTACACCATGCAGGGTCACATGGAGATTGCAGTTGGGAACTGATGAACAATCAGGGGCTATGGAAGGCAGGCTTTGTAGTATCAAAAGGGTGGGGTGCCCCCTGGTTCCCACAAGATGATGTGGTTGACTTGTTTGAATAAATCCACGGTCTGGCAGGGAACTAAAACCTGCTACTCAGGGTTAAGCAGGAACTGCACCTGGTCCTCTTGACAAGGAGGGTTGTTTGGCTAGGGGAGCAGAAGTGGGAGGAGAATTTGTGGTGAGGCCATTCGAGGCCCTTCCCATTTCCCCCAGATGTCAAGGCAGCACAGAATATTGGGCCTTAATTTTAGACCTTACACCACACATAAATGTGACAAAAAATTTTAAAGACGCAACAGAAACATACAAAATAAAAACAAAGTCCTCCTAAGCCCCCTCAACCCATGTCCTACTACCTAAAGGTAATCACTTTGATCAGTTTATCTTTTCTTCTAAAATCTGGTATACATATCACAAAAAATGTGTGTGTTTATATATATAGACTTAGATACATATTTACATGAATGGTAACATTTATGCTCCTTCTTCAGTAACTTGCTTTTTAAAAATTAAAGTAAATATTTTTATATCAGCACATGTAGATGATAACTGCAATAATAGTTAACATTTATAAAGTGCTTATGAATGAGCCAAGTATTGAAAAGCACTGAGTATGGTTATTTTATTTAGTCCTCAAAACAAAATTAAAGGAGAGGTACCATCACTATTTTGCAGCTGAGGAAACAGTCTAAAGAGGTAATGCATATTGCCCAAGGTCACACAGCTCATGAAGGTTGAGCCAGACAGATACAAACACAGGCGGTCAGACTCAAGACCCTGTATTATTGACCACGGCAGTATACACATCTACTTTATTCTTGACATCTTTTCATAATAATCTCACAATTTATTGAGTGAGGCCCACATTGATGGACATTTAGGTCGATATGCCATGAGAATATTTGTATATATACTGTAGTGAATTTGTGTGAATATATCTGAAAGATATACTCCGAGCAGCGGAACTGCTACAGCAAAGACAATAAACTGAATTCTTGGTCCCTATTATGGGTTGTGTTCCCCAGAAAGGTATGTTGAAGTCCTAACCCCTGATACCTGTGAATGTGATCTTGTTTGGAAGTAAGGTCTTTAATGTTATTAGTTAACATGAGGTCATACTGGCGTAGGGTGCGAGTGGTGTCCTTATAAAAAGAGAGACAGAGACACAAAGGGAAAATGGGCATGTGAAGACAGAGGCAGAGATTGGAGTTATGGTGCCAAAAACTAAGGAATACCTGAGCTACTCGAAGCTGGAAGAGAGAAGGAAGGATTCCACTCCTGATCCTTCAGAGAGATCATGGTCCTGCCAACATCTTGATTTCAGACTCCTAGCCTTCACATGCCTTTGAATTATGGTGCTGGTGAAGAATACTGAATATACCATGGACTGCCAGAAGAACAAACAAGTCTGTCTTGGAAGAAGTACAGCCAGAATGCTCCTTAGAAGTGAGGATGGTGAGACTTCATCTCACGTACTTTGGCCATGTTATCAGGAGGGACCAGTCCCTGGAGAAGGACATCATGCTTGGTAAAGTAGAGGGTCAGCAAAAAAGAGGAAGACCCTCAATGAGATGGATTGACACAGTTTGCAACAATGGGCTTAAGCATAGCAACAATTGTGAGGATGGTGCAGGACCAGGCAGTGTTTTGTTCTGTTGTATGTAGGGTTGCTATGAGTCAGAACTGACTGGACGGCACCTGACAACAACAACAAGCCTTCAGAGGTGTGAGAAAACCAAATTCTGTTGGGTTAAGTCACCCAGTTTGTAGTAATTTGGTACAGCAACTCTAGGAAACCCATATCGTCATCCCCTCAAACCATCTCTTCCCCCGTGGTTCTCCATTTTAGTCAATGGCAGCACCTTTCACTCAGTTGCTTGGTTGACTCCTTTCTTTCTCTTATGTACTACAGCTAGTCCATCAAAAAAAAAAAAAACAAACAGAAGTCATTTCTGCATCCCTAGTCTTTATACAGCATTCAGAGTATAAAGTGATCCTTTAAAATCATAATCATGTCACTATCCTGCTTTTATCCCTCCAATGGTTTCCCATTATACTAAAAAAAAATTTGAAGTCTTTACTATGGCTTGAAAAGCTGGCATTAGTTGGGATGCAAGCTAAGTTTCTGCACAGGGATTCCAAAATAGAGTTGCTCAAACAAAATAAAAATTTATTTTTCTTTCACCTAACAGTTCAGAAGCAGGTGGATCATTTAGGATGGGGGGTGGTTCTGTTCTACAAGGCCAACCAAAGACCCAGGTTCCTTCTGTCTTGTTGCTCCTTCATCCTCTAGGACAGTGGTTCTCAACTAGGGGTGATTATCCTCAAGGGACATTTGGCAATGTAGGGAAACAGTTGTAATAACTACAAAGCGCGCTATTGTCATTTAGTGGGTAGAGGCCAGGGATGCTGCTAAACATCCTGAAATGCACAACAAAGAATCATCCAGCTCAAAAAGCCAACAGTGCTAAAGATGAGAAACTCTACTCCAGGGCAGTTGTTCTCAAACTTGAGCTTGCATCAGAATCCCCTGGAAGGCTTGTTAAAACACAGATTTCTGGGGCCAAACCTCAGAGTTTATGATTCAGTAGATCTGGAGTGTGGGGCCCAATAATTTGCATTTCTATAGGTTTCCAGGTGATGCTGATGCTGCAGGTACAGGAACCACATTTTAATAAGAACTTCTGCCCTGGGATCTTCCCCTCATGCACATGGCTCACCCTAGGTCTTTGTTCCACCTGTGAGAAGGGAAAAAAAGAGAAAGAGGAGTACTGCCCATGCATTTTAGGAGTACAGAACCAAGAGGTAGCAGAAATCATTTCCATTCACATTTCATTGGCAAGAACTTAATGAGGTAGCCACACCCAACTGCACAAGAGGCAGGAGATACGGTCTCTAGCCAAGGGCCCATGAGCCCAGCAAAGACGGTAGGGATTTTATTACTAAGAGCAAGAAGGGGAGAATGTTTATTGGGGGACAGTTTGTGGTCTGCTGAAAGGCTCTATATAAAGTATGCCCCTGCCTCTCTTCTTTCTCTGACCTCAATTTCTACCTGTCTCCTCCTGGCTGACTACTCCCCAGACACACTGGCTCTCGGCTTTCTGATGGCCAGCACGTTCTCTTCTCTGGGCATTTGCACTTGCTGCTCCCTCTGCTTTGGAAACTCCTCTCCAGACCGTCACTTGGTTGTTCCCTTACTTCACTCAGGTCTTGGCTCAAATGTTAGTCCTCAGAAAGGCTGACCTGCTAACACAGTAAATCTTTCCTTTACTCCGTCCACCCCTTACTCTTTATCCCCTTACTCTGCTTTTTTTGCCTGTGTTACTTACTGCTCCCTGACAGCTTATGACATGATTGTTTGCTTATCCATTTGTTTCTACCACAAGAAAGTAAGATTTGTGAGGGCCAGGCCCGTCTCTTCACTGTTATAGCCTCAATGCCTAGAACAGCACCTAGAGCACAAGAGGGGCTTAAATATTTGCTGAATGTGTGAAAGTACATCATCTATTTTTGATTGCTGTTGTTAGCTGCTGTCAAGTTGGCCCCTAACTGATGGCAACGCCATGCACAATGGAATGAAACACTGCCCAGTCCTGTGCCATCCCCATGATCAGCTGTGGATTGGACTATCATGATCCATAGGGTTTTCACTGACTGTTTTTCAGAAGTAGAGCTCCAGGCCTTTCCTCTTAGTCAATCTTAGTATGGAAGCTCCACTGAAACGTATTCAGCATCATAGCAACGCATGAGCCACCAGTGATAGATGGATGGTGACTCTATGTGCATGAGGTGCATTGACCAGGAATTGAACCTGGGCCTCCTACATGGCAGGTGAGAATTCTACCACTGAACCACTATTTTGAATCCAAATCAAAAAAACGAAACCCACTGCCATTGAGACAATTCCAGCTCATGGCAACCCCATGTGTTACAGAGTAGAACTACTCCATAGGGTTTTCTTGGTGTAATCTTTATGGCAGCAGATCACCAGGCCTGTCTTCCATGGTGCCACATGGTTCTAACCACCAACGTTTAGGTTAGTAGTCAAGTGCAAACCTTTTGCACCATCCAGGGACCTCTCATTTTTGATAGACATTGCCAGATTACCCTTCAATAGATTTGTGCTTAGGTTTTAAATCCATGGCCTGTTCAACCCTCATTAGTACAGAATAGTTTCTTTGGGCTTCTTGCACCCAGCAGGGTTGGAAGCAGGCCCTGTGGCCCCGGGACACTCAGAATTTATCCCTCTGCCTCGCTGAGGTAGCCTCATTTTCCCAGGTTCCTTGGGGCTGCACTTCCTAGCTAGGATGTGAGCCAGAGGAAACAAAGTTGGCTGGCAGCAGACCTTCCTAATGAAGCTATACCACTTTTCAACACGACTTCTCAAAGGAGCTTGTGATGGTCACACCCATTTAACATTATAACCCATTAATTCTTCTGATTTTGCCCCAACCAGAAAAGTCATCCCTTATCTAAACTGTCTTGACTTACAAGATTCTTAATGGCTCAAAAGTGCCTTATCAGCTTAAGCTGATCTAAGAAAATAAACATTTCATAACTGTAATAATACAAGTGGCTCCAGACACAAGAACAGCTCAGCCTGATGGATGGTTCTTATAAATAAACCAGGCAATCATGCACTACAGAAATATCTAGAATTTCTATGACTTCATGAGCAGCCAAATGGAAATGCTCTTGACAAGTGAATGCTAAAGTCATCCCATAGTCAAAACGTGGTCAGGCGCTAAGTGTGAGCCAGAAACATTTTGCTCCAACTCAAGTGGAGTCCTCAAATTGATTTTTTATGCTTAGATTTTAGGAAAAGGGGATACAGTACAACCAAATGAGCTCATATAAAGGGTCTGGTTAAAACCACACAGAAATAAAATGCCAGCATGGATTCCAGCGGCAGGCCTCGAGTCAGGGTTGACGTGGTGGCTTCTGCATTTTCTACGCCTACCCTCTATGCCATCTGGATTTACAATGCCCTGCAGCCCGGCAGGGTTCTGAATGATTAAAAACAGGTCCAGGCACTGGGCCATGAGACAGAGATTTTCAGCATCATTGGTTAAAATAAAAATAGTTTCCTGTTAACCAGAAAAGGCCAGTTATCAGAAGAACCTCATTTCCCAAGCATTTTAATTTTTGAAATTGTATGGTGGTTAAGAAGAAAACAAATCCTTTTTCTCTGGGAAATTATATCTTCATTCAGGTCTTGGCTTAGATTATATCTTCTGGGACAGAGTGTCCATGTGGTATCTTTTGGATGGGCATAAGAAACAAACAAAAAAAAAAAAATTGCCATCAAGTTAATTCTGACTTATGATGACCCCGTGTGTCAGAGCAGAACTGTGCTCCAAAGAGTTTTCAATGGCTGATTTTTTGGAAGTAGATCACCAGGCCTTTCTTCTGAGGTGCCTTTGGGTGAACTTGAATCTCCAACCTTTTGGTTAGCAGCTAAGCATGTTAAAGTTTACACCACTCAGGGACTCGGCATTAGAGAAGTCTGGACAAAATCAGGAAGGCCCAGCTTCCAGAGAAATGGTGCCTCCTTGAGGACAGGTCTGCACTAAAGCCATGTTTGTCAGAAGAGGTTCATTTGGTTTAGGCTGTTCCTGTAAATTATCTGAGAGCAGGTGTGGTGATTTCTCTTGCCACCAAGATTCTAAATCCTAGACCAGACTTAATGGTCTGACTGAGACTAGAGGAACCCCAGAAAGCATGGCGCCTGGACTCTTGGTCAACCCAGAACTAAAACAATTCCCAAGGCCAACTCTTCAGACAAAGATTGGACTGGACTGTGAGACATAAAATGATACTCGTGAAGAGTGTGCTTCTTAGCTCAAGTAGATACGTGAGACTAAATGGGCAGGTCCTGTCCGGAGGCGAGATGAGAAGGCAGAGAGGCTCAGAAGCTGGTTGAATGGACACGGGAAATCAGGGGTGGAAAGGAGGAGCATGCTGTCACAGTATAGGGAGAACAAGTAGGGTCACATAACAATGTATGTATAAATTTTTGTATGAGAGACTAACTTGAACTGTAAACTTTCACTTAAACTACAACAATTAAAAAAAAAATATTCTAAATCCTCACAGTAATTTGGTTGGTAGTCTGTGCTGTATGGGCGGTCCACACGGAGGAGTGAATGCCTGGCAAAGCTAGGTCAATTCTAGGCTTGGGATGGCTCCAGGGCCAGAAATGGTACCAGCTGCTGTAGCAGGGTGGGGCATGTGTGAAACCATGGGTCACCCATGGCTTAAGAACTGACAGACACCAACCACAAAGTCACATCTTAGACCCTTATAGGGTTTTCCAGAAGGTTCCAGAATTCTCTGCACAAGGCAGGAATCAGTCCTGCAATTTAATGGGGTTGAGTGTGGCCGCTACCACAAGTCCCTCACCAGTCAGAGAGTGCCTTCTGCTGTGTTTGCTGGTAAGATCAGACCTCAGTAAGCTCAGGTTCTCAGAGCATGAAAAGAAAATATTTTTTATGTGATGTGTTTGGAAACAATTTCTCATCTGTAGAGGTCCGTCAATCCTTCAAAGGCCACAAACCCAAAAACGTTGCAGACATGTTGGAAGCCAAAGAAGTCTTTCCAGTTTTCTGAGGCTGCATAAAGAGGCTGCCAATGTTCCTACAGCTGGTGGTCCCACCATTCACCCCTTCCATTCTTTTTCTTTTTCTGCTTCATCAGATCGCTTCTCTGGGAGGTGCCTTTCATTCCTCAATGATGACAGCCTGGACCCAATGGAAAGTTTCACTTCAGGCTGTGAGAGCTTTGTAAAAATGGCGTGGCAGTGGCGTCTGGCGTCTGACCTCCTCTAACTTCCCAAAGGGGAAGGAGAATCAAGATCAACAGCCCAAGGCTGAATCCTACGAGGCAGAGGTCAGACAAGCCTCCTCTCTCCACCGTCTTTACCAATTCTGTCACCAACCATCCCTCCCATGGCACTCTGTTTCTCTGCTGTGTTCAAGAATTCACGGCGATGGCCACACATAACTCGCAGACAATACCCATGATTATGGAGTTTATTAGGTAAGTAATAAGTTATAATTCAGGTTCAGGAATGCTCTCAAGATACAGTTCTTCCATCAGGACAGCATCTACTCAGCCGTGCCCACAGGCACACCTCTTTCTAGCCTCTTGGCTTCTGCCCTGCTCAGGCAAGTGTTACAAAGCTCTTTTAGTTCTGTCAATAAGTGCCCAGAGGCACTCCACTCCACCAGTGAGCCTCAGCTGAAGGCGCTCAGCTCTAGCTCTGTGGGGTTGGCAAACCTAGCTCCACCAAGAGCCCAGAGGCATCCTACTCCTGCAGAAAGCCTCCTGCCCAAAGACACTCAGCTTTCTTGCTCTGTGGGCCAGAAGCACACTGCTCCATCTCCTGCCAGTCTCTCCTGCTGGTCTCCTGCCGCCATTTCTCTGCTATTGCTTCTTACTGTCTTTGGTGTTACAGCTCTCTCTCTCTCTCTCTCTCTCTCTCTCTCTCTCTCTCTCTCGGTCTCCTGGTTCCAGGAGCCTCTAAGCTCAGGGATCCCGGGTCCAAAGGACATGCTCCACTCCTGGCTCTTCTTCCTTGATGGTGGTGAGATTCTCCCCTTCCCACCTCTGGGATGGCTCATTTTAAGCCTAGCAGGATGGCAAAACTGACCAATCCCCTTGGTGGGCCACAATTACCTCATTTGCACAGTCCCATCCAATCAATTGGGTGGAAGTTACAAGACAATGCCAAGAAAAGCCACACAAAAGTGATTCATCACACTGCAGCTTATAGAGAGTTGACATCATCTCTATAGGGTCGCTATGAGTTGGAATTGACTGTACAGCAACGAATTTGGTTTGGTTTGATACTCTGATAGAGGGGTCACAAAGCAGTGCTGTTATAATACCTGTTATGGCTTGAATTGTGTCCTCTCCAAAATACATGTTAGAATCCTAACCCCCATACCTGTGGATATAATCCCATTTGGGAATAGTGTTTTCTTTGTTATGTTAGTGAGACCATATCAGTGTAGAGTGTGTCTTAAACATGACCACTTTTGAGATATTAAAAGAGAAGATTAGGCACAAATGGGAAAGATAGATGTCACATGGAGATGACCAAGGAACCAACGAATGCTGGGGCTAGAGAAGCTGAGGTAAAGATCCCTCCTCTCCCCACCGCCCCCCGCCAGACGTGACAGAAAGAAAGCTGTCACCTAGTGCTGGTGCCCTGAATTTAGACTTCTACCTTCCTAAGCTGTGAGAAAATGCATTTCTGTTCATTAAAGCCACCCACCTCTGGTATTTCTGTTTAAGCAGCTCTAAGAAACTAAGACAAGAACCAATGCCTTACAGATCTTTAGGGGGAAATGACTTTTCATGTCTTATACACAGTACCCATCACCTATCCTCACCCCAAGTCTAATACCCAAACGATTGGGGGATTGGCTAGCAGAAGACGAGAGAGAAGCACATTGTGATGCTGTGTGCCCGGATCCCACTTGTCCCATCTGGCTCTCCATCTCTCAGATTGAATTCCGTTCTGGAAGCTCCTCAGACTAGCTGCAAATAGAATGCTGCCCCCACCACCTCTCCAGACACGCCTACATATGCCAGAACCCCAGAACAGGGGGCATCAAAGACTCAAGCTGGAGACTCCCAAACAAGACAATAGCAAAACAAGTAAATTCTCTAGATCGGTACGTCCAGTATGGTAGCCACTGGCCACATGTGGCTACTGAGCACATGTGACTAGTCTGAACTGATGTGCTGTAAATGTAAAATACACACCAGATTCTGAAGAGAGTGCAAAAAAAGAAAGTGAATGTCTCATTAATAATTTTTATACCGATTACAATTTGAAATAATATTTTGATATTCTGGGTTAAATAAAATATTATTAAAATGAATTTCACCTCTTTAATTTTACTTTTATTCATGTGGTAACTAGAAAACATAGAATGACATATGTGACCTGTGGTATATTTCTACACGTAGAGCTGCTCTCGAAGCTCTGAAAGAAATTCCAGTGTGGTCTGTTGTTGATGTGTGCCGTTGAGTCTATTCCGACTCATAGCGACCCCATAGGACAGAGTACTTACTGCCCCATAGGGTTTCCAAGGAGTGGCTGGTAGATTCAAACTGCTGACCTTTTGGTTAGCAGCCATAGCTCTTAATCCCTGTGCAACCAGGGCTTCCAATGTGGACTAGGGGTCAGGAAAGTTTCCCTGGAGAAGAGGAGAATGGAGCTATGAAGAGATAGGAGAGGAGGATTTCAACAGGGAATGAGCTTTCATTTTGGGAGCAACTATTTAAAACAAAACAGACTGGGAAGAAAGGCCTGGTGATTTTGTTCCGAAAATTGGCCAATGGAAACATTATGGATAACAAAATATTGTCCAAAATGTTGACCCGCTTATTTTGGACACATTATCAGGAGGGACTGATGGCTGAAGAAAGACATCATGTTTGGAAAGGGGAGGGCCCCCCATGTGTCTGTCAGTTTATTGTACTGTGGGAGCTTGCATGTTGCTGTGAACCTGGAAGCTATGCCACCAGTATTCAAATACCAGCAGGGTCACACGTGGCAGATATGTTTTAGCTGAGCTTCTAGACTAAGACAGACTACGAAGAAGGGCCCAGAGACCTACTTCTGAAAAGAATTAGCCAGGGAAAACTTTATGAATAGTGGCGGAACATCATCTGATATAGTGCCGGAAGATGAGCCCCTCAGGTTGGAAGGCACTCAAAAACAACTGGGGAAGAGCTGCCTCCTCAGAGTTGACCTTCATGACGTGGATGGAGTCAAGCTTTTGGGACCTTCATTTGCTGATGTGGCATGACTCAAAATGAGAAGAAACAGCTGCAAACACCCATTAATAATCGGAACATGGAATGCATGAAGTATGAATCTAGAAAAATTGGATTCAGACTGCTGACCTTTTGGTTAGCATAGTAGCTCTTAACCATTGCACCACCAGGGCTCCAATTAAAAACAAGAACATTTAAAACAAAATGAGCATTGGGTGGGGGTGAGGGGTTAGGAGAATGACTGCTAGCTCACTACCCGATCAGGTGGGCTAGAGCAGCATGAGCAGTAGATGCTAAATCGATTTTATCAGGGGCCTATTTCAGATGCGCACTGGGTGGCACAAGTGGTTAAGTACTCGGCTACTAACCAAAAGGTTGGGGGTTTGAATCCACTCTGAGGTGCCTGGTAAGACAGGCCTGGCCATCTACTTCCTAAAGGTCACAGCCATTGAAAACCCTGCGGAGCAGTTCTACTCAAAGCGACTCTATAGGACAGAGTAGAACTGCCCCATAGGGTACTAGTATCTGGTATTTCAGAGGACCTGTTAGTTCCAGGCTGCCTTTCCTTCTACCATTGCACGCCAGCGGCAGGAAATGAGCAGCGTGATGTGATCTGTCTCCAAGCCCCTTCCGTCCTGCAGGATGAGAGGGGCCTGTGTTTGCCCTGTGTTTGCCCGTTGGGGTCAACAGTGGCCAACAGAGAGGCATTTTTGGTCTGGGCAAAGTCCAATAGTAACAGCAGCTGTTTCAAGGCTGTGGTACTACACGGAACGCTTACTGCCTTTCAGTGTTCTCAAAAATCCCATGGGCTGGTTTAATTGCCTTCTGCATTTAAATGGACACCCCAAGGGGGGTTAAAAACAGGCATAAAGTCACAATGGTGAGAGAGAAAACTGGATTTGCCCCACATCTCTGTCTCTATACTCTGAACCACTGCGCTCCACCATGACCCAAACTCTACGTGGCCTTGGACCTGAGGCCCCCAAAATTGCTCCGCCTGCCGACTCCAAAACCCGCCATTGGCCTTTCTGCTCTGACCTGCTGCCACGTGCTCTCTCTCGGATTTCAGTGGCAGCTCCTAATCCAACAGGTACAGCTGACCCCTGCCCAGCACCTGCCCTGACGTAGGAGAGAAGCATCCACTTGGGGCAAAAGAGCCAGAGGAGGCACTCAGCTCCCCTCCAGCCTCTGCTCAGGGTTCCCTCAGGGCCTGGGTTTGTGTCTGCTCCTGGATAAGGGGGTTTGCTGGGCCTTTGCCTTGTCCACCCTTCTGTTACACCCTGGCAAGTTTCACTTGGCATTTAGATATTATAAATAGCTGCAATTAGGGTCTGACTTGGGTGGAGTCTAAATTCTACCCTTCAGGGGAAAAAAAAAAAGCTGATTTAATTCATTTCTGCCCTTGGAAAGCCTCCAGCTATTTAGAATGGCAATTAGACAGCAGCTGCTGGTTTTTTTTCCCCCCTCTTTCCCCCTCCCAAGATGGCCTGTCTGATTTTCTGTGCCTGTTGACTTAAGCTCTTACAGGAGGTTGGGTGGGGCGGGCGTGGCGGGACCACAGCAGCTCTGAACATGGGCTGGCTGGGCTTTCCTGACGCTGCAAGAGGCCTGCGGGTGGGGTGGGCGAGGCTCCAGAGAGGGGCCCAGCCCTTCTCTTTTACCTTCAGGATGCTGGGGTCTGTGGTAAGATGAAAGATGTTTCCTTGAGCAAGGGGAATCCAGCCAACCAGTGTCTGAGGAAGCCCCCAAACTAGTGCCCTGAACAGACCACCTTCCCCTGCAGGCAGGGTTGTGGGCCTCTGGGTTCCTGCAGAACTTGGGTCTCTGCTTGTCTCATCTGGCATCAATCATGTGCTGCGCTGTAGCTGTTATCCATTCTAAGTCGCTATTTCCTCATTAGTGAAGTTGGGGATTACAATGCATGCCCTGGGTTCTGGGGAGGATTGCGGGTACAATGCATGTAAAGCGCTTGGCACGATGCCTGGCACACAGTCAGGGGGCAAAAGCTAGCTCTCACCAGCTTCTGTGTCAGGTTGAGACACAAAGCCGATAATGCTCAGAGAATAGTTTCTAAATGGTTGGATGTATATTATCGGAAAACCAAAATGAACTGGAGGGCTTCCAGTTCTTAGACAACTGTTTATATCTGAAGTGATTTTTGAAAAATAAAAGTATGAAATGTTTATTTTCTGCAAAATGACAACAGCAGCAGCAGCAACAACAACAAAAGCAGAGCAAGTGGCTATCTCAGCAGACAAAAATAAGAAACATCCAGACGCTGGGGCTCCAGGAATAGCCATTATTAAAACCTTAATTATGTACATGTAATATATGCATATGCATATGTTAATTTGCATATACATATACCTGTGGGATGTGTGTGTGTGTGCGCGTGTGAAAGGGTGTCTGGGCAGGCAGGGGTTGAGAGTCTGCTCCTGTTGGCGAAAGAAGGAAACGAGTAATTACTACTCTTCCCCATGTGGTTCTTTGGGTATCTGTGGATATGCCTGGAGCTTATTGCAAATGGTTAAGTGCTTGGCTGCTAACCGAAAGGTTGGCGGTTGAGTCCAACCAGAGGAACCTTGGAAGAAAGGCCTGGCAATCTACTTCCAAAAAATCAGTCATTGAAAACACTACGGACCATAGTTCTACTCTGACACACATAGGGTTGCCATGAGTTGGTATCAGCTCCATGGCAACTGGTCTGGGATTTTTTTGTGTGTGACTGGAGTGTGCAGAGGATGCTTTAGAAAGGGGATGAAGAGGAAGGTAGAGGGATGGCATGGCCTTTGTGCTCCACTCCCCTTGGAGCCGGATTTGAGTTTTCTCTAAAGAGAAGAGTAAGGGTCACAGGCTAAAGGATGTGTTACAGATTGAATTGTGTCCTCCAAAAAATATGTGTTGTAAATCCTAACCTCTATGTCTGTGCCTATAACCCCATTTGGGAATGGGTTGTCCTTGTTATGTTAATGAGGCAGGATTTTTTGCAGAGTATGTCTTGAGTCAATCTTTTACAAGATATAAAAGGAGCAGTTTAAGCAAGCCAAGACGGGGCAAGATAGATGCTAAGCCACATGGCAATCTCCAAGGAACCAGGAAGCAGAAGCTGAGGAGACAAGGACCTTCCCCCAGAGCAGACAGAGAAAGCCTTCCCCTAGTGCCAGTGCTCTGAATTCAGACTTCTAGCCCCCCAAACTGAGAGAAAATAAATTTCTGTTTGTTAAAGCTGTCCACTAGTGGTATTTCTGTTACAGCAGTACTAGATACCTAAGACAGGAGGTGTTTTTATGAAAGACTTTGTGAGACTCTGTTGTCGTTGTTAGGTGCCGTCAAGTTGGTTCTGACTCATTAGTGACTCTATGAACAACAGAACAAAACACTGCCCAGTCCTGTGCCATCCTCACTATCACTGTTATGCTTGAGCCCATTCTTGCAACCACTGTGTCGATCCATCTTGTTGAGGGTCTTCCTTTCTTTTGATGACCCTCTACTTTACCAAACATGATGTCCTTCTCCAGGGACTGATCCCTCCTGACAACATGTCCAAAGTTTGTGAGACGTAGTCTCACCATCCTTGCTTTTAAGGAGCATTCCGGTTGTACTTCTACCAGGACAGATTTGTTGGTTCTTTGGGCAGTCCACGGTACATTCAATATTCTTCATCAATACCATAATTCAAAGCCATCAATTCTTCTTCAGTCTTCCTTATTCATTGTCCAGCTTTCACATGCATATGAGGCGATTGGAAACACCGTGGCTTGGGTCAGGCGCACCTTAGTCTTCAAGGTGACATCTTTGCTTTTCAACACCTTAAATAGGTCTTTTACAGCAGATTTGCCCAATGCAATATGTCTTTTGATTTCTTGACTGCTGCTTCCATGGGTATTGATTGTGGATCCAAGAAAAATGAAATCCTTGACACCTTGAATCTTTTCTCTGTTTATTAGGATGTTGCTTATTGGTCCAGTTGTGAGGATTTTTGTTTTCTTTACGTTGAGGCGTAATGTATGTGAGACTCTAGACACAGGCAATCCTGTTGCAAGAGCCAAGTGACAAGATGTGGCACATAGGAAGAGGGCCAGCCTCCCCATCGCTCCTGGAGACCCTGACACTGGAGAAGCAGCAACCTGGGAAAACCAGGAGCCTGGGGTTCCAAGGCCACTGGCTTCCTGGGAAGGGCACTGTCTATAGCGGTGACAGGAAAGTTTCTTCAACGATCTGTTTGGTAGACTCCAGTCACAAGACTTACTGCAGAAAAAGAAAATGGAGAATGAATGCTGTGTAGTTCCTGTGGCCAAGAGACTCCTTAGGCCCAGAAATAGCATGAAAATTTTAAGGTGGGCTCAGCTTCTGCCATTTAGCAGGGAGCCCAGAGTCATAGGAATTTGGGCATAAATATGAATATGATCTCATTATTAAACAAATATTGAGTCATTTGTGTATGTATCACTTCACAAGTAGCTTTTGTTGCTTAGTAAATTAGGATAATAACGTATTATTGATTTTAAATTAAATCCACCAATTTAATGGTTTAATGGATAGAATCCATTCATCATCTATTGAACAATAGTAAGAAGTTATGATGTGGAGCAATTCCACAGTATTTTTCAGATTCTGTCAGCTGTGAGACCCTTTGGGTATACAAAGATGGCTGGGCTTTCATTTCTCTGAGCTCCTTCCTTCCCTGACAGGATGGAGGAGGAGCATGACACAGGGCTCTCCTAGTGCAGATTCTTAGATCTAATTAGGTACTCAACTGAGTGAACAATTTGAACTCAGGAAATCGCAAGTCGCAGAAGTGTGCCAAGGACTACAGCTTTGCTCTCCCTCAGGAGGGGGAAATCTGATGCTGAGGAGAACCTTAAGTGTGCACCAGCCACTGGGAAGAGACATACTGTCTTGTATATTGCAAAGGCCACATTTGCATTGTCATCCATTCTGATCCCAGTGAGCAGCGTTTAAGCACAAACATGACTCATGGCAACCCACGTACAACAGAATGAAATGAAACACTACCTGGCCCTACCCCATCCCCATGTTTAATCCATACGGTTTTCGTTAGCTGATTTTTGGAAGTAGATCACCAGGCCTTTCTTCCTAGTCCATCTTACTCTGGAAGCTCCACTGAAACCTCTTGAGTGTCACAGCGGCATGCAAGCCTCCTCTGACACACAAGTGGTGGATATGCTTGAGGTGCATGGGCTAGGAATTGGTTCCGGGCCTCCTGTATGGAAGGCAAGAATTCTATCTACCACTGCCTTCTTTTCTTTTTTTTATTGTACTTTAGATGAAGGTTTACAGAACAAACTAGCTTCTCATTAAACAGTTAGTACACATATTGTTTTATGACATTGATTAACAACCCCATGACATGTTAACATTTTTCCTTTTTAACCTTGGGTTCTCTATTACCAGCTTTCCTGTCCCCTCCTGCCTTCTAGTCCTGGCCCCTGGGCTGGTGTGCCCCTTTAGTCTCATTTTGTTTTGTGGCCCTGTCTAATCTTTGGCTGAAGGGTGAACCTCAGGAGTGACTTCATTATTGAGCTAAAAGGGTGTCAAGAGGCCATACTCTCAGGGTTTCTCCAGTCTCTGTAAGGCCAGTAAGTCTGGTCTTTTTTTTTTTTTTGTGAGTTAGAATTTTGTTCTACATTTTTCTCCAGCTCCGTCCGGGGCCCTTTATTGTGATCCCTGTCAGAGCAGTCAGTGGTGGTAGCCAGACACCCTCTAGGTGTACTGAACTCAGTCTGCTGGAGGCCATGGTAGCTGTGGTCCATTAGTCCTTTGGAGTAATCTTTCCTTTGTATGTTTAGTTTTCTTCATTATCCCTTGCCCCCGAAGGGGTGAGACCAGTGAAGTATCTTAGGTGGCTGCTCACAGGCTTTTAAGACCCCAGACTCTACTCTCCAAAGTAGAATGTAGAATGTTTTCTTTATAAACTGTGTTATGCCAGTTGAGCTAGATATTCCCCAAGACCATGGTCCCCACAGCCCTCAGCCTAGCAATTCAGTCCCTCAGAGAGTTTGGATGTGCCTATGGAGCTTCCATGACCTTTCCTTGTACAAGCTGTGCTGGCTTCCCCAGTATCGTGTACTGTCTTAACCTTCACCAAAGTTACCACTCATCTATTGTCTATTTAACTACTGCCTTCTTAAGCACAACAGAGAAGGACAATCTGACTATAAAAGCTTAAGTACTTTTTAGATGATAACACTGTCTTGTAGGGTTCTCTGGCAGAGCTCAAGTGTATATTATGTTCCTTCTTAATACATTTCCTGTGAGTCATGCCTAGAGAAAATCAGATGAGAGAAGCTTTCTGGCAGGCAGGTGTTGTATAGACCTCTTTCTTCAGATAGTCCCTTGCCCTGGGTCCTCCATGGCCTATGGACATCTTCAGGGATCCAGCCTCTTGTTCTGTGTTATATGGGGCTCCCTCTCCCTAACTGGAGAGAGTCCCGCCATCTCTCCCGAACATTTTTATTTCCTATTCTTTAGAGACTGAGTATTCATTACCTGATGTCCAGATGGCTTATACTGAAGCATCAATGTAACCTCTTAGAGAAACAGTGTTTTAAAACACAAGGCAAGGCAAAACATGGAATAGCTACAGACAGTTGATTTCATTCATTCGTTTTTTTCCTTCATTGAATGCCCAGAGAAATACCTCTCCATTCACAGAGTAGAACTGTTCCATGGGTTTTCTTGGCTGTAATATTTATGGAAGCAGATCGCCAGGCCTTTCTCCTGCAGTGCTGCTGGATAGGTTCAAACTGCCAACCTTTAGACTAGCAACCAAATGCAAACTATTTGCACCACCCAGGGACCTCTGTCTCTACTGCTACCACCTTGGTCCAAGCCACCAAACTCTCTGGGCTGGGCCAGAGCAATAGTTTCTTCATTGTTCTATTTGCAACCATTCTTGCCTTTCTCCAACCATTCCCATCGAGATGGTTTCTTAAAAATCTTCACCCTCCTACCCCTGCTGAAATTCATTTACTGGCTTTCCGTTCCATCCACTGCTTTATGGGATGAAGATTTAACCCTGCAAAGCCCTGCAGGATAGGCTCCTGCCTGCTCCCCACCCCCAGCTTCTCCTCACTTTCAGTACTGAAGTGACACTAGCTGTCTTTCAGATCCTCAGATCAGATGAACCCCATGCCCTCTTCAGAATCTTGCCTGGGCTATTTCTCCTCCCTTCCCCTGTTCACCTAAAATTAACTTAGATCTCAGCTCAAACAATACTTCCTCAAAAAGCCTTTTATAGCCCCCAGGCTAGCACAATTCCTTGCAATATGTTCTCTCAACACTTGGTAATTTTCTTTTATCAGTGTAAGTGATAATATATTTTTCTAGGTGACTATTTGATTCATGTCTGTCTTCCCACTAGCTTATAAATTACATGATAATAAGAATTGTACCTACTTTGCTCACCATTATATTCTGTTATGTTCTGTGCCTAGTACAGAACCTGGCGCAAAGTAAGTGCTCAATAACTATTTGCCAAATGCTTGAACAGATATGTACACTAGGCCTCCAGGAGTTTATTATTAGCTAGGAGAGAAAAAGGTCCAACTTATTCTCCAAAGCCCTCTTCACTTGTCATCATCATTGTGAAGTTTCCCCGTCCAATCCCCTTTTCTCCTCCCCAGCATGTCCCCACGCCCTCCAGCTCACTCTGTGTTCCTTAGTACACCCTCCTTGGGCCTTTGGAAGGACATCATCCTGACCTCATCCATACCTTTCAACTGGACAACTCCACCTGGATGCTTAATGGGGAGCTCAAACTCATTCGGTCCCAAATTGCCCTCAGTGCCTTTTCCCCAGACCCACTCATCCTCCTGTATTCCTTGTCTTGATTGGTGGTACCAAGACCCATCTAAAGCAGAAAACTGTAAATCATCTTTTTCTACCTCTTTCATGTATTAGTCAGGACATTCTATTGACTCTTTCTTTAACATTTCTCGTATTCATCCCCAATGACCCTATTTTAGTTTCTTCATCATCTTTAACTGGACAATTGTAGGAATCAAACTGGTCGTTCCACCTCCTGTTTCAATCCCTTCCAATTCATCCTTCATATCACTGTATGTGACATGTATTTTGAACACAAATATCTATGATACCATGTTTAAAACTCTTCAAAAACTCTACTCTTTATATAAACAAAAGCAAAAACAAAACCAAATCCGTTGCCATTGAGTCGATTCCAACTCATAGTGATCCTATAGGACAGAGTATACCTGCCCCATAGGATTTCCAAGGAGCGGCTGGTGGATTAGAACTGCTGACCTTTTGGTTGCCAGCCAAGCTCTTAACCACTGCACCACTGGGGCTCAACTCTTCACATACGGTGGTTCAGATTCCTGTGCATGGCACACAAGACCTTCATCATCTCATTCCTACCTTTCCTAACTCATCTTTTGACACTTCTCCTCTGTACTGTCTTCTCCAATTGTTTTGGACTAGTCACAGTTTCCTAAACACAGGAAACTCTTTTATGACTTTGTGGTTTTAACAGAGACATTTACTATTCATGGACTGTCCGTGTACACTTATTTCACAGCCCCGTGAGGCATGTAATTAGTTCTAGCTGATGAGCTGTGAATGGAAATGATACACATCACCTTGAAGCTGAAGCATTTAAGAGCCAGTGTGTCACCTTTGAGCTTTTTGTTTTCCTGCAATGCCAACTCAGAAGCTACACATTCTAGGTGGCAAAACTATAAGAGTGCACAGCCTCCATTACCATGGGTCCCCAAGTGACTGTGTGGAGCAGAGCCCTGCCCCATACTTCTCCCAGCTCCCCCCAAAAAGTCTAATGAAATTTCTAAATATTATTCATATCATACAAGTAGTGGTTGTTAATTTAAAACTTCATTAGTAAAATTACACTATAAGCATGATCAGCCTCCGGAACTGCAAATCCCAGACTCCAGTGGAAAGCTACATTACATCGTCAGAAGTACATTATCTTCCACCATCACTCCCATACCAGCTGGACGTGTAATTTGAGTGAGGAAAAAACCCTTCGTTACATTAAGCTAATAAGATTTCAGGGTCATTTTATTACCACAGCATAAATTAAGCTATCATGGCTAGTGCAGTGACTTTCTACAAGCTGTTCCCTCTGCCTGCCCCTTCTCCCTTCAGCTGCCTGTGGAAGTTCTACTGATTCTTCCAGCCTCAGCGATCTTTTCTTCTGTGAAGCTCGTCTGACCCACTACCTAGTAGAGAAAGTTATTCTTACGTATGTGCTCCCACTGCATCTTGTATATAATGTCAACATCATCCTTATCACCTGTTATCCCAATAATTTAATATTCATCTTCCTCTTATAAGGTGAGTACCTTGAGGGAGGAACTTTGTGTTATTCAGCTATTAAACTTGTATCTCCAGCACGCCACAGAGTGATTGGCGTATAACCAGCCAGTTGCCATGGTGTTCACTCCAACTCGTGGTGACCCCATGCATGTCAGGGTACAGCTGTTCTCCAGAGAGTTTTCAATGGCTTATTTTTTGGAAGTAGATTGTCAGGCCTTTCCTCTGAGGCACCTCTAGTTGGACTCAAACTTTCAACATTTATGGTTAGCAGCCAAGCACATTAATTGTTTGCACCACCCAGGGACTCCAGTTGACATATAGAGGGTGTCTAATTTACTCTAATAAAGGATAAATGAGTGACTGAGTGAATAGCCGACTGATTTCTATGTGCATAGGCTTTCAGTGGACGGTGAGGGGAAAGACCTTGTGGAACATGAAAACAGTATGTGGGACTCTGTGGCTTGGAGATATTAGGAGATGATGATTGAAATTTCGAGCTTATGTTGATTTTAGAATAATATTGGCCCACATGTAGTGCAAGCAGTTTGCACTTGACTACTAACTGAAAAGTTGGCAGTTCAAATCCAGCCAGTGGCACTGCGGAAGAAAGGCTTGGCAATCTACTTCTAGATTAAAAACTTCTAGCCATTAAAAACTCTGTGGAGCACAGTTCTACTCTGCAATACATGGAGTCACCATGAGTTGAAACTGACTTGATGACAGTGGAGGATAATGTATATTACTGGGACGCAAGTGAGTAAAAGGATTATAAAATATAAAACTTTCACACATCCAATCAGGAAGGTGAAACTTAAAGTAAATTTTAAAATAAAAGGAATCAATTTTAACTCATGACGAAGTGCATAAGAGTGGAATGAAAGTGGGTTCTGTTAGGGGAAGATGGTTACTTAAGAAACAGCACTGCATATATGTGACACAGCCAGAAAGTCTATGAAATTTAAATCATATGAAACTGCCACATTGAATAAGCATGAAACAGGGATTGTGAACAAAATGCAACTCTGTCTATTTATCTATCTACCTACCTACCTACTTATCTATATATCATCTAGCTAGCTAGCTGTCTGTCTTAGTCATCTAGTGCTGCTACAACAGAAATACCACACGTGGATGGTTTTAACGAAGAGAAGTTTATTTCCTCACAGTCAAAGTAGGCTAAAAGTCCAAACTCAGGGCATCAGCTCCAGGGGAAGGCTTTTTCTCTGTCGGCCTTCTTGTCTTCGGTGTTCCCCTGGACTAGGAGCTCTCTGCCCAGGGACCCCGGTCCAAAGGACGCGCTCTGCTCCCAGCACTGCTTTCTTGATGGTATAAGGTCCCCCTGTCTCACTGCTCACTTCTGTCTTTTATATCTCAAGACATTGCCTCAGGACACAATCCAGTCTTATAGATCAGGTCCTGCCTTACTAACACAACTGCCACCCATCCTCCCTCATTAACATCATAGAGGCAGGTTTACAACATACAGGAAAATCACACAGTACCAGGAATCATGGCCTAGCCAAATTGCTACACACATTTTTGGGGGGACATAATTCAAACCATGACACTGTCTATCTACCTATTTCCATTGTCTCTTTAAATTTTATTTGATAGTGATAGAATTCCTCTACCCCTAGTGATTACTTGAGCAGGCCAGTGACCTTACTGTCAGTTTCAAGCAAAAAAAAGTCCTTTGATAAGTCTTGCAACTTTGGGATATAAAAATGTATTTTATGATTACTAAGGATACTGGTCCTGAAGTCTACCAAATATTATAGTGATTTTGGCCATTTCATTATCTGTATAAAGTTATAAAAGTAGCTGTGAATGACCAGGAATTATGCCATTTGTATTAAACTGAGATCTATTTCTGAGGAAGTGGTACATGCTCTTATGAAAATATTTTACTTTTTACCTTTGTCAGTTTGTAATCAGAGGGCTTCCTTTTACCCTTTGTAGCTTAGAGAACGTCTGATGTATCCTTTCAATCACAATAAACATGCTCCTAAAGAAAAAAAAAAAGTCCATTGAGTTGCATAAAACAACCTCAATTCATATCTCAGCATTCCCAGTCCCAGGTAATAGTTAAATCTCTGAAACTGATGGAGCCTTAAATCTTCTCCTCTCCCTGGCTCAGACCGACCTCATCCTGGAAGCATGCCCTAGAAAGGGGGCATGGTCCTTTCCCTGGCCTCTTTCTTTGCTCACTTTCTCCCCCTGGCTAGTTGCTATTTCCCTCCATGCCTGGACTGAAGCCCAGGAACAGGGAGAGGTAACGGAATAGGGCCGTTCTCACGTGGCTGGGTGGCCTCAAGCCCTCCGGCCGGGCAGCTGGCCTCCCTGGAGTGGCCTGGCAGAAGATTAAAGCTGACCCTGTCATGGGCTCTGCAGAGGCCTCCAGCTGGGCGCCTTCTCCCGCAGTTCCCTTGACCCAGGCTGTAAAGTCTTTCCCTCTGGGTGGTCTCATGTGACTCTTCCCCAGGGCCTGGGATTCTGGGGGCATAATGGCCAGCCGCTTTCTGCTGAGGTCTTCCCTCTGTGCCTGCACGTCCCAAGACCACCCTACACTGCCCCACACCTGCTTCCTTTCCCACAGGGCCCACATCTGGTCTTGGGACACTCCTGCCACTGTGCTACCAAAGTGATATTGTTGCTGACATTTAAACATCACTCGCAATGTCCCGGTACTGTTCTATGTACTTTGCATATATTACCTCAATTCATCCTCACTGCCTCGCAACAAGGTAGGTAACTCTGGCAGGCCATATACATGGTGTTTATTTTACAACTTCTGCCCTAAGTTCTGTTATCACAAAACACGGCAAACACATTTCATTTGTCTTTGAGCTTGACTGAAGCAACAGGAATTTTGGTTCTGCCATGAACTCATTGAAGCCCTGGTGGCACAGTGTTAAGACTCAGCTGCTAACCAAGAGATCAGCAGTTCTAATCCACCAGGCGCTCCTTGGAAACCTTATGGGGCAGTTCTATTGTGTCCTATAGGGTCACTGTGAGTTGGAATCGACTCAAAGGCAAGGGGTTTGGCTTTGATTTTATAAACTCATTATGAAGCTTAGGGCAAGTCAAGTGATATCTCTGGGCCTCAGTTTCCTCATTCTAAAATGGAGAAATGGAATGGATTCATCATCACCAAGGTTCCTTCTAGTACTAAAATTCTGTGACTTAGGAAATAATTCTAAGACAATGAATTGCATGTAGGTGTGTGGGTATGGGAGGTGAGAAAAGCTAGTTAGGACCTAGGGCAAGGAGAAACTCAGACAGTCCGGGTGTAAGAAACCCTTAAGAGTCTTAAACATCTTTAAACTTTGAAAACATTATGTTTTAAATGTCTCACAATCCAGGTCTTTATCATTGCTTCTTTGACAACCCTATTGAGAAATCTCAGTAAAAAGATAGGATTCAGCACATGGTTTCAAGAGCCTTAAAAACATTTGTCCCAATTTCTAGAAACTCACTACCTACCTAAACTAACACAAACAGAGGCAGAACAACTAAATAAAAGTATAACAAAAGAAGAGATTGAAATGGTAAGTAAAAAACTCCCAACAAAGAAAAGCCCTGGCCCGGATGGCTTCACTGGAGAATTCTACCAAACTTTCAGAGAAGAGATAATACCACTACTACTAAAGGTATTTCAGAGCATAGAAAAGGAGGGAATACTCCCAAACTCATTCTATGAAGCCAGCATAACCCTGATACCAAAACCAGGTAAAGACACCACAAAAAAAGAAAATTACAGACCAATATCCCTCATGAACATTGACGCAAAAATCCTCAACAAAATTCTAGCCAATAGAATTCAGGAACATATCAAAAAAATATTCACCATGATCAAGTGGGATTTCTTCCAGATATGCAGGAATGGTTCAACATTAGAAAAACAATCAACGTAATCCATCACATAAATAAAAGACAAGAACCACATGATCTTATCAATCAATGCAGAAAAGGCATTTGACAATGTCCAACACCCATTCATGATAAAAACTCTCAACAAAATAGGAATATAAGGGAAATCAGTCAGTATAATTAAGGGCATTTATACAAGGCCCACAGCCAACATCATCCTAAATGGAGAGACTTTGAAACCATTCCCCTTGAGAACGGAAACCAGACAAGGATGCCCTTTATCACCACTCTTATTCAACATCGTGCTCGAGGTCCTGGCCAGAGCAGTTAGGCTAGAAAAAGGAATAAAGTGCATCCAAATTGGTAGGGAAGAAGTCAAAGTATCTCTATTTGCACATGATATGATTTTATACACAGAAAACCCTAAAGAATCCACAAGAAAACTACTGGAACTAATAGAAGAGTTCAGCAAAGTTTCAGGATACAAGATAAACATACAAAAATCAGTTGGATTCCTTTACACCATCAAAGAGAAGTTTGAAGAGGAAATCACCAAATCAATACCATTTACAATAGCCCCCAAGAAGATAAAATGCTTAGGAATAAATCTAACCAGAGACGTAAAATATCTATACAATGAAAACTACAAGACACTACTGCAAGAAACCAAAAGAGACCTGCATATGTGGAAAAATATACCTTTCTCATGGATAGGTAGACTCAACACTGTGAAAATGTCAATTCTACCCCAAGCAATCTACAGATACAATGCAATCCCGATCCAAAGTCCAACGGCATTTTTTTAATGAGATAGAGAAACAAATCACCAACTTCATATGGAAAGGGAAGAGGCCCTGAATAAGTAAAGCATTACTCAAGAAGAAGAACAAAGTGGGAGGCCTCACACTACCTGATTTTAGAACCTATTATACCGCCACGGTAGTTAAAACAGCCTGGTACTGGTACAACAACAGATACATAGACCAATGGAACAGAATTGAGAATCCAGACATAAATTCATCCACCTATGAGCAGCTGATATTTGACAAAGGCCCAAATTCCTTTAATAGGGGAAAATACAGTCTCTTTAACAAATGGTGCTGGCATAACTGGATATCCATATGCAAAAAACTGAAACAAGACCCATACCTCACACCGTGCACAAAAACTAACTCAAAATGGATCAAAGACTTAAATGTAAAATCAAAAATGATAAAGATCATGGAAGAAAAAATAGGGACAATGCTAGGAGCCCTAATACATGGCATAAACACAATACGAACCATAAGAAACAATGTGCAAGCACCAGAAGAGAGACTAGATAGCTGGGAGCTCCTAAAAATCAAACACTTATGCTCTTCAAAAGACTTCACCAAAAGAGTGAAAAGACAACCTACAGACTGGGAAAAAATTTTTGGCTATGACATATCCGATCAGCGTCTAATCTCTAAAATCTACAAGACCCTGCAAAACCTCAACACCAAAAAGACAAATAACCCACTTAAAAAATGGGCAAAGGATATGAACAGGCAAAGAAGATATTCAGGTGGCTAACAGACACATGAAGAAATGCTCATGATCATTAGCCATTAGAGAAATGCAGATCAAAACTACGATGAGATATCATCTCACCCCAATAAAGCTAGCCTTAATCCAAAAAACACAAAATAATAAATGCTGGAGAGGTTGTGGAGAGACTGGAACACTTCTACACTGTTGGTGGGAATGTAAAATGGTACAACCACTTTGAAAATCGATTTGGTGCTTCCTTAAAAAGCTAGAAATAGAAGTACCATACAATCCAACTATTCCGCTCCTTGGAATATATCCTAGAGAAATAAGAGCTGTCACACGAATAGATATATGCACACCCATGTTCACTGCAGCACTGTTCACAATAGCAAAAAAATGGAAACAACCTAGGTGCCCATCAAGGGACAAATGGATAAACAAATTATGGTAAATCCACACAATGGAATACTACCCAACCATAAAGAACAATGAAGAAGCTGTGAAACATCTCATAACATGGAATAAGCTGGAGGTCATTATGCTGAGTGAATTTAGTCAGTCATGGAAGGACAAATATCGTATAAGACCACTATTAGAAGAACTGAAGAAAAGGTTTAAACACAGAAGAAAACATTCTTTGATGGTTATGAGGGTGGGGAGGGAGGGTGAGGGTTATTTACTAACTAGATAGTAGATAAGAATTATCTTAGGTGAAGGGAAGGACAGCACACACTACAGGGGAAGTCAGCACAACTAGACTAAACCAAAGCTAAGAAGTTTCCTGAATACAATCAAACACTTTGAGGGATGGAGTAGCAGGGTTAGGGGTCTGGGGACCATGCTTTCAGGGCACATGTAGGTCAACTGGCATAACAAAGTTTATTAAGAAAATGTTCTACATCCTACTTCGGTGAGTGCCGTCTGGAGTCTTAAAATCTTGCAAGCGGCCGTCTAAAATGTATCAGTTGTTCCCAACCACCTGGAGTAAAGGAGAATGAAGAACAGCAAAGACACAAGAGACAGAAAAGGCCACATAAACCAGAAACTTCATCAGCCCGAGACCAGAAGAACTAGATGGTGCATGGCTACCACCAATGACGGCTCTGACAGGGAACACAACAGAGAGTCCTGGATGGAGCACGAGAAAGGTGGGGTGCAGAACTCAAATTCTAGTAAGAAGACCAGACTTAATGGTTTGACTGAGACTGGAGGAACCCCGGAAAGCATGGCCCCTGGATTCTCTATCAGCCCAGAACTAAAACAATTTCCAAGGCCAACTCTTCAGACAGGGGTTAGACTGGACTGTGGGGCATAAAGTAATACTTAAGAGCAGTGTGCCTCTTAGCTCAAGTAGATACAAGAGACTAAATGGGCAGCTTCTGTCCAGAGGTGAGATGGGAAGACAGAGGATCAGGAGCTGGTTGAATGGACATGGGGAATCAGGGGTGGAAAGGAGGAGTGTGCTGTCACAGTATGGGGAGAGCAATTAGAGTCACATAACAATGTATGTATAAATTTTTGTATGGGGAAAAAAAATTAGTCCCTCTGACTCATTGATTCCACTACCAGAAATAGACTGGAAGAAATAATCAGAAGCATCCACAAAGATTTGTGTACAAGAGGGTGAATCATAGTCTTTATAGTAGTAAAAAGTGGAAACAACTCCCTTTGTTCAAATCTCTGCTCAAATGTCACCTCCTCAGAGAGAGTCAAATCATGCTAAATAAAACAGTGCCCTGTTTCTCATCATGCTCTCGCCCCTTAAAAAAAACAAAACAAAAACCAAACCCCTTGCCATCCAGTTAATTCCGACTCACAGTGACCCTATAGGACAAAGTAAAACTGCCCCATAGGGTTTCCTAGGCTGTAATCTTTATGGAAGCAGACTGCAACATTCTTCTCCCACAGAGTGGCTGGTATTCGAACCACCAACATTTTGGTTAGCAGCTGAGAGCTTAACTACTGTGCCACCAGGGCTTCTTTCTCTCCCCCTTACCCAAACCTTAATTTTTTTCTTTTACATGACAGTACTTATCACCACCAGCTGTGCTGTTGTTAGCGGCTGTTGAGTAGGCTCCAACTCATGGCAACCCCATGTACAACAGAACAAAATGTTGTCCAGTCCTGAGCTACCTTCATGATTGTTGGTATACTGAAGTCAATTGTTACGGCTATTGTGTACTTTAAGTGCCTTCAACCTAGGGGGCTCACCTTCCAGCATTATATCAGACAATACTCTGTTTTGATCCATCGGGATTTTTTTTTCTAAATTTTATTTTGTTGGTGGTGTTGAGAATATACACAGCAAAACGTACACCAATTCAGCAGTTTCTACATGTACAATTTAGTGACATTGATGACATCATCGAGTTATGCAACCTTTCTCTCCCTGCTTTTCTGAGTTGTTCCTCCCTCACTGACATAAACTGCCCCCTAAGGCTCCTATCTAATTTTTGAGTTGCTGTTGTCAATTTGATCCCATATAGATAGTAATTAAGGAGCCCTGGTGGCACAGTGGTTTAAGTATTCGGCTGCTAACCAAAAGGTTAGTGGTTTCAATCTACCAGCTGCTCCCTGGGAGACAGATGTGGCAGTCTGCTCCCATAAATATTTACAGCCTTGGAAACCCAAGAAGGTCGTTGACTTGACAGCAGTGGGTTTTATTTATTTATTTTTAAGATAATTTTTAAAAGAGACCTATAGGGTTTTCTTTGGTTAGTTTTTGGAATTAGACACCAGGTCTTTCTTCCCAGTCTGTGTGAGTCTGGAAGTTCTGCTGAAACCTGTCCACCATGGGTGACCCTGCTGGTATTTGAAATACTGGTGGCATAGCTTCCAGCATCATAGCAACACAAAAGCCACCACAGTACAACAAAGTGACAGATGGGTGATGTAGTATATATTTATTTGTTTACTTATTTATCTTCTTTCTCTCCAGCTAGGATGTGAGTCCCACAAGAACAGTAGAGGCAGACCCAAGTTTTGTGGGGCCTGAAGTACATATAAATATGAGGGCCTTTTTAAGAAAAACAATAAAAACAATTAGGAATCTAAAATTAGGTATGAAAATGAATATTGATTTAGAATGAGAAGGAAAGGCCCTTGGAAGTCTCCTCATTCACCTCTCAGTAAGTCTGCCTCAGAGGGGCAGAGACTTTGTCTGCCTGGTTCACAGCTGAATCCCCAAGACCAAGAACAGTGCCTGGCACATAATAGTTGCTCAGGAAGTATTTGTTGAATGAAAGAGTGTCCAACAATAGAGAACTGGTTAAATAAACGAGCAAAAAAAGGAGGAAATAGGTTATATAATGTGCCCCAGACACAATTAGTAATTGAGAATTTTGGATTTGAACACAGGTCTTCTCTCCCCCCCTTTCTGGGTTCATGGATGCCCAGCTAGACTCCATTCCCAGCCTCCCTTGCAGCTAGGTGTGACCATGTAACTAAAATCTTGAAAGTTGAAAGTGCGTGGAAATGGTGGGCCGCTTCTCAGCCTGGACCTTAAGACCACGGGCATGCCTCCCCATTCTCTTCCTCCAACTGCTGGCTAAAACCTGGATGTGGTGAGACTCAGTTTGCCAATCAGATGATGAAGATCTTGAAGGGTATGGCAGAGCATTAATCTGGAAAAGAACCCTGAATCCCTGAATGACTTTCAGTGAACAAAGTTGCTTCACGGACCTGCAGTTTACATCAAGATTGTCATGTGAGAGAGAAATAATCTTTGTTCTTTAAGTCATGTATTTTTGAGTCTCTTTGTTTCGTTTAGGTTAACCTTATGCTCAAAGTCAGTGGACTCAAACATATCAACAATTACGAAGATGGTGCAACACCTGGCAACATTTCGTTCTGTTACCTGTAATGTCGCCATGATTTGGAGCTGACTCGATGGCAACCAAAAACAGCAACAACCTTACGCTAATATAGTTTTTAAAACCCAGGCCTTTTCATTGTACTATACTGCCTCCTAGTAATACTACTAGGAATACCAGTACCAGTTGCCATGCAGTTGATTCTGACTCGTAGTGAGCCCATATGTGTCAGATAGAACTATGCTCCATGGGATTTTCAGAAGAAGATCACCAGGCCTTTCTTCCAAGGTGCCTCTGGGTTGACTTGAACCTCCAACCTTTCTGTTAGCAGCTGAGTGTGTTAACTGTTTGTACCACCCAGGGGCTCAACTGGGAAATAGTTGTTAGTTGCCATGCAGTCGATTCCAGCTCATGGCAAGTAGGAATAGGTTTACTTATTAAATAGATTTACTTTCAGCTCAGGTCTATGAGATGCTGTGTAGCTCTCTCAGTTATTCCTGATGCTTCCCTTTCATGGTAACAATAACAATGGCTAACTCTGTCTGGCACTGTTCTAAGTGTTTTCCAGGAAATAACTCCTTTAATCATCACCTTTTGAGTAGATAGTATTATTTTCCTCATTTTTACAGATAAATAAACCAAGGCACAGAAAGGTTAAGCAACACAGCTAGTAAGTATGAGAGCTGGGATTCAGACACACGCAGGCTGGTCTCATAGCCTATTTCTTAACCACCATGCTATGTTCTTCTGACCCTCTTGCCTTGCTCCTTCTGCTTTCTCCCCTCCTTCAGATCCATTCAACAATCCCCATTCAACAGAAGCACCAAGTGGCCATAAACAAATATAAACAAAAGCTCCTGCCTCTTTTTTGCTGTCCCTTGTTCTACATTTATGTCTCTTTGGTATCTCTACATGATATAGAGAACTCTAGCATTTGGGGAGGAGGGGCAGTCGAGGCTCAGTGGTTGAATTCGTCTTATTTTATTTTTTTATTGTTGTAATTAAATGAAATTTACATTTCAAGTTAGTCTCCCATACAAAATTGCTCACCCCATTCTGCGACAGCACACTCCTTCTTTCTGCTCCTGATTCCCCATGACCATTCAACCAGCTCCTACCTCTCTCTGCCTTCCCATTTCACCTCTGGAAAGAAGTTGCCCCTTTGGTCTTCTGTATCTACTTGACTAAGAGGCACACTCTTCACGAGTATCACTTTATGTACCACAGTCCAGTCCAATCCCTATCTGAAGAGTTGGCCTCAGAAATTGTTTTGGTTCTGGGCTGATAGAGAGTCCAGGGGCCTTGCTTTCCAGGGTGCCTCCAGTCTCAGTCAGACAGTTAAGTCTGGTCTTCTTACTAGAATTTGAGTTCTGCACCCCATCCTTCTACTGCTCCATCAGGGACTCTCTGTTGTGTTCCCTGTCAGGATGTTCATTGGTGGTAGCTGGGCACTATCTAGTTCTTCTGGTCTCAGGCTGATGAAGTCTCTGGTTTATGTGGCCCTTTCTGTCTCTTGGGCTAATACCTTCTTTGTGTCTTTTGTGTTCTTCATTTTCCTTTACTCCAAGTGGTTGGGACCAATCAATGCATCTTAGATGGCCGCTTGCAAGCTTTTAAGACCCCAGACATCAGTGGTAGAATTCTTGCCTCTTGAGATGTGGGAGACCTGGGTTCAGTCTCTCACCAATGCCCCTCATATGCATCCACCACCTGTACCAGTGGAGGCTTGTGTGTTGCTTTGTTGCTGAACAGGTTTCAGCGGAGCTTCCAGACTAAGACAGACTAGGAAGAAAGACTTGGCAATGGACTTCCAAAAATCAGCCAGTGAAAACCCTATGGATCACAATGGCCCAATCTGCAACCAATCATGCGGATTGCACAGGACTGGGCAGCATTTCCTTCAATTGTTCATGGAGTTGTCATGAGTTGGGGTCTGACTCCGGGGCTGCTAATAACAGCAGCAGCATTTGGGGGAATGTCATTTGGTATGACTCAGGCCAACATCCCATCAGGTATAGTGGGTGCTTTGGAGTGAGCCCTGGAATGGGAGCCAGAGATCCAGGCTCTGGGCCTGGCTTCTCCATGGGTTCATGTGTGACCTTGACCAAGTCTCCCCCTGTAAGGTGACATGGTGGTGACATGAGTGAATGTCCTCTAAGGTTCCTCGTAACTCTGAAAATCTATGATCCGTCATTTTGTCCTTCCTTGGTCCACTCTGTCTGTTCTCTGTCACTACCAGCCCGCCTTTTTGTAGGAGGCCAAGGAGCAGGGATCACCTCTATATTTGGGGTCTGAGAGAGGCACCAAGTGGCTGAATCTGCTTAGGGGTTCCCTAAGCATCTAGAGATGCAAAAGGAGAAAGTGAGGATAGGTTAGACTCTGCAGATCTCCTAGCTGATTCCGCTGTCTACAAACTCAAATGTCTTCCCAATACGTATATGCAAGTTAAACAAGGCTATACAGTAAAAGTGGTAAAGGGCAGCTCCTAGTCTTGAAGAGGGAAATGGAACACAACTAATGACCAGTGGAGAGATTCTCAGCCTGAAATCCTAGTTTGTCCACAAGTCGTAGATTGCCTTCCAGGAGACTAATAGATGAATTCAGCTCCACTGACCATGAGCTGCTGTCAGTGATAGCAAAAGCAGTGTCCCCAAAAAGAGAGATTGGGCAAGAAGAAGAACGAGAGGATGCATGAATGAAAAAATGAGGGAATATGGCAATTCTCTTCCTGTGAATGTTGAACAATCAGAGAGAAAAGCACTTGACTCTGCAAGGTGGTTCCCCCCTTGATCATTGCATGTGGAATTGGTCATGGCTGAAACATGCAAAGAGCCACAAGGCAGTGGGAATCCAATAGTCCCTAGCTGGTGCAAAAGGTTAAGCGCTTGCGGGCTACTCGAAAGGTTGGCAGTTCGAACCAACCCAGAGGTGCCTTGGAAGACAGGCCTGGTGATCTGCTTCCCAAAGGTCAGTCTTGGAGCCCTTATGGAGCAATTCTACTCTGCATACACGGGGTCTTTAGGAATCAGAATCAACTTGACAGCAACTAATAACAACAACAGCTAAGATCAAACTTTTCCTTTTTTCCTAATTTTACCATAGTCTCGCTTCTGGAAATTAGTTGCACATGGTTGATACACTATCAGTTCTAGGCTAAGAAAATGGCAGTGAGAAACCATTGGGTCATAAGATGAGCAGTGACAGAAAAAGCAGGGAAGCAATACAGCTGAAGCTCTAAGCAGGGTGGGCCTCTGCCAAGTAGAGGATGCCCAATGATTATTTTGCTTTCTCAACAAAATTACGAGATTGATCACGTTGACTTATGTGGCAGAGCAGATGTTCTCTTTGCCACAAATCTATTAGCTTCTTACCTACTCTGATGACTGGGTGGGGCAAACATAAAATCTGCAGGGAAGGAGCCTGGAGTGACAGGCAAGGGAGTGAGGGGCCTCGGAGAGATCAGAAAAGCGACAATGACCCAGAAGTCAGACGAAAGGGGAATCTGAGGGACCTACTGTGCCTCATCCCTGATCAGTAGACTCTTCTCGAGCAAGATAGAAAATTGCACAGCCACAGATCACTTTCAGTTCAAAGAGCCAAACCGGTTGAAAAAATTGTTTGTCTTCAGAAGCATTCACAGTATTAATGCACCAGATATGTCTTACCCAAAGGAGGTCTTTCAATACATTTCCAAATTGTCAATGACATGGGTCCCTCAGTACCACTCCTTTTCCCTTGTTTTCCCTTCCCCCCTCCCTATCCCCCTTTCGTACCTGCTGCATTTCTGTCACATCTCCAACTCAGGCTGGCCACCTGGACCCACCCTTCCCTACTGTCATGGATTAAATTATGTCCCTCAAAAACTGTGTGTATCAGTTTGGCTGGGCCATGATTCCTGGTATTGTGTGGTTGTCCTCCATTTTGTGATTGTAATTTTATGTTAAAGAGGATTAGGATGGGATTGTAACACCCTTACCCAGGTCACATCCGTGATCCAATGTAAAGGGAGTTTTCCTGGGGTGTGGCCTTCACCACATTTATCTTACAAGAGATAAAAGGAAAGGGAAGCAAGCAGAGAGTGGGGGACCTCATACCACCAAGAAAGCAGTGCTGGGAGCAGAGTGCGTCCTTTGGACCCAAGGTTCCTGAGCAGAGAAGCTCCTAGTCCGGGGGAAGATTGATGACAATGAGAACCTTCCTCCAGAGCCGACAGAGAGAGAAAGCCTTCCCCTGGAGCTGACACCCTGAATTTGGACTTGTAGCCTACGAGACTGTGAAAAAATAAATTTCTCTTTGTTAAAGCCATCCACTTGTGGTATTTCTGTTATGACAGCACTAGATGACTAAGACGCCCACTGAGTCATATCTTCGCCTCAAATAGAAAATGGTCCCTTTCTGGGATACTGAGCTTCTGTTAAAGGTGATGGGAGAACTTGGAAACAGATGATAATGGTAGTGGTTGAACAACATGAAAAACATAACTAATGTCACTAAGTCGTACATGTGAGAACGTTGAAACGGCAAATCATTTGTTACATCTATATTTACCACAATTACGACAAAAAGGGCCAAAAAAAAAAAAAAAAAAAAAAAAGCCCCTTTTCTCCTCGTTCAGTGCCCTGGCATCAGGATGGTCAGGAGCTTGTTAAAATGGCAGTATGATGTGAGATTTCCTGGAGATTTCCATTACCCAAGTGCCTCCTACCCTTCATGACAAAGGTTAATCATGAGGAGAATGAAAACCACATACGATCTTATGAGGAATGAGGGATGGGTCAGATGGAACCCACAGAGGCTAACTGAGATTTCAATTTTCTTCCTGTAATGAAAACTGCATTTCCATTACCTGCTGCAGAGGAAATTATTTACCTGTGGTATCATTGTCCAGTGGCTCCTGTGGTGTGGACCGATCCCGACAGGGGCGGCTGCGGAAGCATCTATTTATTATCACTCTCTGTTGTGGTCCTGGGTTGCTGCAAATGAGCAAAAGCAGTCCTTTTGTGTGAGTGAGAAAGGAGGTGCCGATACATAATATCGTGGCAATTAAACGTATGTTTCTTTCTCTCATCCTTTTTCTGTGACCTTCCCTTGCTTGATTTGAATAAATGATTTTCTGCATGTGTTGCATATCATTGTTTTGCTTTCTTAACAGTATGGTCAATAAAACAGTGTTATTTCCTGAGTACTTACTATGTGCCTGGCAATGTGCTAAGTCCTTTATATACCTTATCTCCTTTATTTTCAATAATCCTGTGACTCAGAGATTACTAGTTGTCCTCCGGTATTCATCCTTCCTTTCTTCCTTAATAATACAATCCTCAGGTTTTTTTTTTTTTTTTTTAACCTTGGCACCTAGCTTCCTGGAATAAAACCACATATCCCAGCCTTTCTTGCAGCTACGTGCATCCATGTGGTCAATAGGATATAAGCAGAAGTGTGGTGTGCAATTTTCAGGAAGTGCCATTTAAGGATGGGGCATGACCTTTTTTGTCTCTTCTCTTTTATGCTGGCTGGAATGTGGACATCATGGCTGGACATGAGCAGCCACCTTAGTCCATGAGGTAGAAGCCACTTGTTGAAGATTGTGAAGCAACGCGGCAGAAGGAGCCTCTGTCCCTGATGATTGTAAGGGGGAATTTTGAGATTTCTGGTTACCTTCAGCGGAACCTATTATACCAGAAATGTCATGCAAGACGGAAGTAGAATAAGGTGGTAGAGAGCATAGGCTTTGGGGTCACACACATCTGGATTAAAATTCTTCCTTTTCTACACTTACCACCTGTGTGACTTTAGGCAAGTTACTTAGCCCTTCTGTTTGATTCTTGATTTGTAAAATCAATATAAATAAAACCTCAAGGGGTTTTGGGAAAAATTAAATTACATATAATATACTTAAAATTCTTAATATAGAGCCTGGTACATGGTAAGTGCATGATAAATACTAGATATTGTTATTCTAATATAAACAAGGAAACAAGGCTCAGAGAAGTTAAGTAACTTTCACAAGGCCACACAGATAAGTAATTGACAGAGTCAGACCTGGAAGCCCCCAAGGCCTGTGGTCTTTCCATAATATTGAACACCATGGATGCCCAGATATCACCATGAAAAAGAGGAAAAAGAAAAGTTAACTCTTCCTAATGCTTGCTAGTTAGCACACCTAAACACACACACACACATTCAGATACACACATGCATATACACTTTAGGTAGGTCCGCTCATTCACTGTACGTAAAATGATTACCTCTGACAAACAAATTATTGAAATAGGAATGCTTATTTACTTGAACTAATATGTGACAGTATTACTCAGTTTCCAGTAAGCTGTGCTTGGGCCTGCTAACCCTTCAGAATCACCAGCCAATGATGGCCAGTCACGTGTGACGTGATAACATTCTCCATTTCCTTCAGTCCATACCAAGCTCACCTTTTAATTTTAAGATCAGCTAAACTCAGAGTTATTAGTCCTTAATATTCCAAATCTATGCCAAAGGCGTTCTTTCTGCTCAGGCTTTTACCAGGTCAGGTCTAAGGTTTGGGTAGAACTGTTTTACAGCTACTGTGAGCCAAGAACAATGAGAAAGAAATCAGTGACTTGACTTACAGATGATTTAACCAGGCTATGAGTTCCTTGAGGCTCCAATGAAGGCAGGGACTGTGTTTGTTTTGTTCACCAAGTTATCGCTAAGGCCCTAGCCCAGAAGGGCTCAATCAACATGTATTGAAGGAGCTTTGAATGGATGAGCATTTTGAAGATTACCATGTGACAAAGTCATGGATGAATTAACCCACTGAAGTGTTCTCCACAGAGCCCAGGTATGGTGAGCACTTGCAAAGTTTTGTGATGCAGTGTCCAATCCTACCATTCTAATAGCACTCTACCTACTGTTTACAGAATTTCCACCCTGGGCTGTTTTTTGAGGGGTGGTAATGGGCAGAGGGAGTCCCTGGGTGGTACAAATGGTTAACCAAAATATTGGAGGTTCAAGTCCATCCCGAAGCACCTTGGAAGAAAGGCCTGGTGATCTATTTCAAAAAAATCAGCCGTTGAAACCCTATGGAGCACATTCTACTCTGACACACTTGGGGTTGCCATGAGTCAGAGTCGACTTGGTGGCAAATGGTCCTGGGTGGAAGTGCCTGCCTCTTAAAAACCAAAAGGGCCAGATGCTCTCTCTGGGAACTTTGAATCTCGAGCAACCACTGCAAGGATATGGAAGTGGTTGAGGGGCATTCACTGCAGGACTGGGGAGTGGTGCGGCCCATACGCATCTGCTCTGAGGTTTGTAGTGTTTCCTTCAGTCTGATCTTCACCAGCTCTCTTAATCCTGCCCACCTTCCAACCCTAGACTTCTAGCCTCCCAGGGACTCTGAAGTTCCCCCAAATTCTTTGAGCAATCCATCTAATTTTTTTCTTAAGATTGCTTGAATCTATTTCTTTTGCTTGCAAGCAAGATTGCAAGAGGGATCTCACCAATTGTCTTTGTGGCTTAAAGATTATTTGGTCAATTTTCAAATAGTAATTTAGGAGCAGTGGAGAGAAGTTACCCACTGAAGGTCATATTTTTCAATTTGAAGTATGGAGACTCAAGTAATTGGAGAAGGTGATAGTGACTGTTTCTGAAATGATTATTGGAATCAACAATTTGGCACTGAAAAGGTTGGAGGGAAGTGAGTTTAAGACTGGATCCATGGCTAAATATCACTGCTGATGCATTTTCTCATCATCAAAGAGTACATGTTGGCAGGTTTCTCTCCTGCCCTTGTGGAGTGGTTATTGCTATGATGTCTCTTCACTTATCGTGAAGAGTCTGGGTCATTTTCTCAAGTTTAAAATCCAAATTGTGAATGGGGTAATGGCTGTTGCCAGATAGAAAACAGTGGAATCCTGGAAGGAGTTGCAGACACTATCGTTAACTCCTACTTTGCACTTTGATCCAACTGAATTATGGAAGCAGATCCTTTGGGTTTTACACATCCATGAAATGAATTAGGCTCTCATATCCTGCACTATGACGGTTCATCTCTAAGAAGAATGTACCTTTATTATTTAAATTACATCAACAAATATTCATGTTTTTCTCATCTTTGTATTTTAAAAATAATAATTTTGACAATCAAGTTTTCTATGCCAATTTTTTAAATTGTAGAAGTATAGATAGCACAACATTTGCCAATTCAACATTTTTCATGTGTACAATTCAATGACACCAAATTACGTCAATTATGTTGCTTATATGCCAATTTTGATGGCATATTTCCTGTTGGAGAAATTAGTCCTCTTCTTCCCAAAGTTTTTAACCCATTGGGGAAAAAAAGACAAAAGAGAAGGGCAGATGGAAACCAAAACATCACTTTAACTACTGATAAAGTTGACAATGGAGAACGTGGAATACATCTGTGAACAAGTGGCCTTATGGTTGCTGAACCCAAGTATTGGCCAGACCTGCCTACCTAGCCACAGGCAGAGGGGGATCACTGCCAGCCTCTGCCACAGGGCAGACATGGAGCAAAGCTTTATTGCTAAGCTTACCATGGGTTCTGGAACCATCTAGAGCATGTTTTCTCTGCTATGTCTTGAAAGGAAAAAGAGGTAGAAAGGGGCTGGGCTATATACACTCAATTTCTCTTCACAAACTAACCAATCAGATAAGTTAGTCCAGTCTACAAGAGAGGTGTTATGGATTGAATTGTGTCCCCCAAAAATATATGTTGTAAATCCTAACCTCTATGCCTGTGGTTATAATCTCTTTTGGGAATGATTGTCTTCATTATGTTAATGAGACAGAATTAGTGTGTCTTAAGTCAGTCTCTTTGAGATATAAAAGAGATTTAAAAACCAAGTGAGAGAAGCAGAGATGGGGGAAGAGAGATGTCAAGCCACATGAAGATTGTCCAGGAGCAGAAGCTTCAGGGTCAACAGAGAGAGAAAGCATTGTCCTAGAGCCAGTGCTCTGAATTCAGACTTCTAGTCTCCTAGACTGTGAAAAAATAAATTTCTCTTTGTTGAAGCCATCCACTTACGGCATTTCTGTAACAGCAGCACTAGATAACAAAGACAGGAGGGGTAAGTGAGGACTGGTGGGAGGCCAGTACAAGAATGGGGCCCCCACCTCACAGAAGGAAGCATCAGGAATGCGGCAGAGGTATCTCCTCCCAGCAATCATAAATGAGAAAGTCTACTGTAGTAGGTGTTTCCTACTTATCAGCTTTGATTCCTCTCCCTCTTGTCTCCTCACTGCCTCCTCGCACATTCTAATTTGAGCAAGAAAAAAATGGTACAGTAGAAAGAGCACTGGACTGGGTTTAAGGAGACCTGGGTCCTGGTTGTTGCTGTTTGGGTAAGTCATTTCAGCTCTTTGGGCCCTGTTTTTATCATCTGTAGGATGTAGGCGAGGTTGTTCCTCCTTGCTAAATCAGGCCTTTAGGTCCCATCCACCTTCTTCTTGGGAACCTTGTACTCTCTTGTATATTCAACTTCTTCTTTCTAAACTGGGTTTCTCCCAGTGGCTTTTAGACATACATAGGTCTTCCCTATTTGAAAACAATATCTTCTCTTGTCCCTTACTGTTTCTAGCAACATCTCTATCTCTATACCTTCTTCTTTACAGACAAAATTCTGAAAAAAAATTGTATGTACATACTACTTCCGCTCATCACCCCTCAAACCAACCCAATCTGACTTCTAGCCTTATGATGCCCCAAAATGACTACTGAAGTGGCCAATGACCTTCATGTGGCTCCATCCAGTGGATACTTTTGTTCTCACTGTACTAGATTTCTTAGCATTAATGGACACTGTTGAACATTCTCTCCTTCTTAGAAATATCACTTTCCTTTGCTTTCCTGACACAAGACTTTCTTGGTTATCTGCCTTTGAAGGCTCATTTTCTTCTAGACAGACACATCTTGAGTTTTTCAATATCTAGGTCTTCTCTTGTTCTCTGTTCTCTCTCAGTGGGAAAAAAATGGTTAACTAATTTATTTATTCGTTCAGTAAATGTTTATTAACCACCTACTACATTAGGTACTTGGAATTCAACAGGAAAAAAAAAAAATTCCTTGCTCTGATAGATTTACATTCTAGTGGGAGAAGATAGTCAATAAATAAATAAGAAAATATAAAGTATATCAGATGGTGATAAATGCTATGAAGAAAAATAAATCAGGGTGAAAGAACGAGGAGGGGTATTGTTATATAGGAGGAGACCTGGTTGCACAGTGGTTAAAGTGCTCAATTGCTAACTGAGAAGTGGGCAGTTCAAACCCACCAGCCACTCTGTGGGAGAAAAATATGGGAGACTGCTTCCATAAAGATTCGTGGCCTTGGAAACCCTATGGGGGCAGTTCTACTCTGTCCTATAGGATCTCTATGAGCTGGAATCGACTCGGCAGCAATGGGTAATGTTATATAGAGTGATCACAGAGGTCAGAGACCTGAAAGAAGTGAGTAACTGAGCTGTGGAGTTATCTGGTGGCAGAACATTCCAGGCAGGAGAACACATAATAGCAGCTAACATTTACTGAGAACTTGTTGTGTGTCAGGAATTTGTGCCAAGTGCTTTACCTGGGTGGTAAATGTAGCTGCTATTATTATTCCCACATTCCAGACGAGGAAGCCAGGGCACTGAGAGGTAAATGAACTTGCCTGTGATCCCACGGCTAACAAGGACAGAGCCAGGATTTGAGCCAGCAGCCCCACTCCAGGGTCCCATCCTAACCTTTGCACTTTGCCATTTCACGGTCTATAAGCTCAATGAAAGGAGTTACTACTGTGACTAATTTCAAAACAAAGAAAATGGAACAAAACCTCATCTCATATACCTTAGTGTAACATTTTTCTTCTTTAGAAATGTACAAGAAACGCGTCATTTCTAGCTTGGAGTAACAAGTGGCACAAGCATTTTACCACCTCCTTTTACTCCCCAGCTGGTTCCAAGATATTAATAACTAGGGCTGGGCCATCCCTGCTGCATTTTGGGTTTCTTACAAATCTCCAGCTATTTTCCAATGCATGCCGTTTTGTAAAATATACTTTTCCCCAGTATGTTTTCCTTCCTGGGCGGAAAAGGAAGCATGTTTTAACAGAGCACAATCCATATGCTTTTAATTTACTTGCATCAAATCTCCAAACTGTTGCTTTATAAGAGCTATTTTATTCCTCTTGAAACTCTCTTGAATAAGAATTCATTAACACTTCCTTCCTCTCGAACACTGAGTGGTGTTTTGCTAAGGGAAAGAGTATCCGAATATCACCATAACTCTACTGGTTCAAAACTGTAAGCCAGGGCTTCTGAGGGAGTCTGGAAAAACAAGCTTCCTGTCCATAGCTAAGTCATGGGATGGTTCACACCCTCTAGGCAACCAACAGCACAGATGATGGACACTGATGGCCCCAAAGACTCAAGAGACTTTTCAATTAGTGGCCATCCGTACGTCTCCCGTAGTGGAACACTACGTATTTTTCCCTTTTTCAGAAAAAAAATACAATAAGGCGGGTGGGAGAATGTCAGCTTGAGCTTTGAAAAGAAGGAAGTAGCGGGGTGAATGGATGTTTTTAAGCGCAAGCATATGTTAGAGGGGGAGGAAATGAGACCGAGTGAGAAGGAAAATGCCAATGCTGAGGATCCTCCTTGGCCTCAGAATGACCCGTGAATCTCACCAGTTCCTGTAGCAAAAGCCACAAAATATGTCTCATGCTAAGAGCAAGTTTTGTCAAGGAAGCATCAGCATTGAGTGAAGTCAGCAGAACCAAGGGTGGTGCCAGCCAGGGCTTCTCTGCAGGGGAGAACCTGATTTCCCTTCATCCATCGTTCCATGCCACCGTTCATCCCACAGGAGAAGGCAGACAGGAAGGAACGATAGAAGGAAATGGAAATATTCTCTCGGTCACTTGCTATGCCAAAGATGACAGACAGGCTTCATCTCAGGGCAATGCTGATTGATTGCTGGTAGTAGCTGCCTGGAGTGCTGTGTTGAGAAGGATTCTGAGGTCCAGTCTGTCTTCCATAGCAAGGTCTGGCCTGTCTTCCATAGCAAAGAGTGTCGGAATTGATTTAGGGATCTCTGCTGTGGGCAAGATTGTGGCGAGTGTCAGTCGTCATGCACATTCTCAGAATCACTGTGTCATGCTCCCAGCCCTGGACTGGTTAAATGGATGACACAAAGGAAGGTTTAGTGTGTGATACCAAGGTGGATGGTAGCAAGAAGAGCTGGGGACTGTTAAGAGGCAGTGGCAGGATTCTAGGAATGAGGGCTTGACTAGGACTTGGCCTGGGCAGCACTTACAACTCTACCACGAAAAGCAGTTAACAATTCTGACACCCTAGAGCACCTCTTCCTGCTCTGGCCCCGGCCTTGTTTTATGTGGTGTCCTGATCCCTTAAGTCCCTGTACCGTGCTCAACGAGTGAAGCTTTCCTGGGCCATTCCCTGAAGTGCTGGGAACTCCAGAGTGATGACGAACACAGGTTCAGGAGCCAGACATTCTGGAATTCCAGCTCCACCACTAAGAAGCTGTTTGCATTTGGGAAAGTCCCACAGTTCCTCTGAGGCTCAGTTTTCTCATCTGTAAACAGAGTAACACCACCTCCATCACAGGGTTTTGATGAGGATTGAACAAGATACTAAGGGCTTGGCCCATAGTATCTCTTAATAAATGGTTTATATTAAATGGTTTATAAAAACGTTCTTGGCTTTAATTTGGCTTTAGGCTTTCTAGACTATTATCAATCAATCCATATTTATTAAGCACCTAATAGGGGCTAAAGGGAGCCCTGGTGGTGCAGTGGTTAAGAGCTTGGCTGCTAGCCAAAAGGTCAGCAGTTTGAATCCACCGACCACTTCTTGGAAACCCAATGGGGCAGTTCTACTCGGTCCTATAGGGTCGCTATGAGTCAGAATCAACTCGCAGGCAACGGGTTTGGTTTTCTTTAGGTGCTAAAGGGAACAGAAAGGGATCTAAGATCTAGTGAGATAGTAAGATCCGCACAGGACAGAAAATCACATGATCAGGGTCAAATGGCCCAGTTCTACCAGACATCTGGAAAAAACAGAAACCCAAACCTGTTGCTGTTGAGTTGATTCCAACTCATGGCCACCCCATGTGTTACAGAGTAGAACTGCTCCACAGGGTTTTCTTGGCTGTAATCCTTACAGAAACAGTTCACTAGACCTTTCTTCCATGGCACTGCTGAGTGGGTTTGAACTGCCAACCTTTAGGTTAGTCGTCGAGTGCAAACCGTTTGTGCCACCCAGGGAGCCCTAGATATCTGGAAGCGGTGGGTAATTTGAACTAAGTGACCGTTTGAGGACCAACTGTAAAGTGCCTTCCTTTTCACCAGCTCTAAATGTAGGCTAGTCCTCTCTTTTCCTGTGTGGGTTTTTGTGTTCCTCAGAGGAGCAGCTGTTGTTAGGTGCCGTCGAGGCGACCCCATGTAACAGAGCAGAATTGTCCCATAGGAATGTCTAGGCTGTAATTTTTTACAGGAGCAGATGGCTAGATCTTTCTCCCGAGGAGCAGCAGGGTAGGTTTGAACCGCCAACCTTTAGGTTTGCAGCTGAGTGCTTAACTGTTGCACCACCAGGGCTCCTCCCTCAGAGGGGAGATGTTCTTTATTAATATCCCACCAGGAATCTTGCTGACTCAGGGCCCGGAAGAAGTCCTTCTGAGGAGTGAACAAAGGGAAGCCAAATTGCTGTTCACGAAACAATGAACCAAAACCGGAGTTTTGTCTGGATTTAGCTATGTTAAAAAAACAAACAAAACAAAACAAAAAAACGGCCCCCTTCTCTGTTGAGGAGAGCCCCTGAGAAGTGAACCTGTGAGGGACTGTGGTGCTACCTGGGGCTTTCTGACAAGGCAGGGGGAGTGTGAGGAAACCCTGCAGACGGCCACACCACCAGACCCAAAACATGATGAGAAACCTCACTCAGCAAAACACAGAAAAGTCCTCTTTGTTGTTTGAAATTTTTATCTTGTTTGTGGCAAGTAACGACCACAGCTGTGCTTAGGCCTAAGGTTTTCCTCAGAGGCATTCTTTCCCCTCTCGGAAAAGAAACAAAACCAGCCGGTCAGGCCTCCCTCCCCCAGCTTGCGTTCCAGTTTCTGAAATGTGTTTGGGACAAGTGGAGCGTGGAGTGGTCGTCCTGAGATTTTATCGGACTTTGTATGAATTTAATTCTGGTGGGAGGAAGTAGAGTAAAACGAGCTGTTCAGGTTCATGGACAATGCATTTCTGGGCATGAAATGCAGCTCTCTTTATCCTGCTGTTGAAGCCAGTTTCAAAGAGCCAGATATTTTCTCATTTTGGTCCTCACTATGGTTAATGAGAGGGCCCTGGTGGCGCAGTGGTTAAGCCCTAAACCCTTGGATTCTGACGGGAAAAGGTCAGCGGTTCGAACCCATCAACCGAGAAAGACTTGGCAGTCTGCTTCTGTAATGATTACAGCCTTGGAAACCCTATGAGGCACTTCTACTCAGTCCTATAGGGTCGCTATGAGTCGGAATTGACTTGGGCAACAGGTTTGGTTTTTTGGTTATGGTTCATGACGGAGAATCACGGAGAAGAATCCTTTTTCCTGGCCCTACCAGGAGTACAGTTGGCATTTGCTAGTGACCAACTTCTGTCTTCTGAATTCTTTCACTTCTGTGTCTCCTGACTGCGTGCTCTGGGCACCCGTGGAGGGGATCCTGCACCAGGGAGCAGCAAAAAGAAGGAAAAGCAAGGCAAGGTGGCCTGGCTGTAGCAAGAATTGCAAAGTGGCTTGGGGGTGCGGCATGTTTTCAGAACACAGCTGCTGAGAGGTCTTGCAGCTGCCCTGGGTATGGCTCCTGTGGGAAGCACTGCCTGAGGGCTGGGGATTGTTAGCTTGGCTCTGGGTCTCTTGGTCTCATGGATGTGCCGGTGTCTATGTGAGTCTCATTTTCCGCACCTCGGAAATGAAGGTATGGGAGGTGGTGGAGGCATCTGTTTGCTCTCCCCATCGGTCGTCGTTAGTGAGATGTAGGACGGAGGCTCAGGAGTCCCTGGATGGCACAATCGAAAGGTTGGTGGTTTGAGTCCACCCAGAGGCACTTTGGAAGAAAGACCTGGTGATCTGTTTCTGAAAGGTCACAGCCTGAAAACCCTATGGAGTGCAGTTCTATTTTGCAGTACATGGGGTCACCATACGTTAGAACTGACTCAACAGCAGCTGCATTTTTGGTTTAGAACTGAGGCTCACAAAAAGCCAGTGATATTTCAGGAAAACAGTTGTAGGTATTTGTTCATTCATTCCTGTATTTATTCATTCATCTAACCTTTTTATATACTGAATATGTGCTGGGTGCAGAGGACCCAGAAATGAACGAGATTGGATTTCCTGCCCTCATGGGCTCACAGTCTTGTGGGGACTGCAAATAATTCTAGAAAAGTCATCAGTGTGACTGCAGGTGTATATGCAAGGTGCTCAGCCCCTCCTGGAAATGTCAAGGAAGATGACATATGAGCCAGACTTTGAAGAAAGAGTAAGGGGTAGCCAAGAGGTGGAAGGGTCTAGAGGAAAGTGTAGAACTTGCAAGAGAACATTGCCTAAGGAACAACGGCGAGGCCAAAAAAGATTTTACTCAGGGAGTGAAAGGCAGAGAAGGAAACGTAGACTCTGGTTGTCAACATCCAGCTGACATTCTCGATCATCAAGAGAGAAATTTTTCCTTTCTTTGAAAACTGTATCAGGGTCACCCAACACTGTTTAGATCCCACAGATCAAGCCATTGATATTTGTTTCACCGGGCCAAGTATGGGAGGATTTTTCTTGGTGCTATGTCTTGCATATAGGGTCAGTGAAAAAGAGGAAGACCCCCAACAAGATGGATTGACACAGTGGCTGCAACAATGGGCTCAAGCATAACAACGATTGTGAGGATGGTGCAAGACAGGGCAGTGTTTCGTTCTGTTGTACACAGGGTCGTTTTGAGTCCGAACAGACTCGACGGCACCTAACAACAAACAAAGTATCTTGCATAAGGAGCCCTTGTAGAGCAATGGTTAAAGCGCTTGGTTGCTAACCGAAAGGTCGGTGGTTCAAACCCATTCACTGCTCTGCAGGAGAAGGATGTAAATCTTCTGTAAAGATTTAAAGCCTTGGAAACCCTATGGGGCAGTTCTACTCTGTCCTACGGGGTTGCTACGACTTAGAATCGTGATCCATAGGGTTTGCATTGGCTGATTTTCAGAAGTAGATCACCAGGCCTTTCTTCCTAGTCTGTCTTAGTCTAGAAGCTCCACTGAAACTTGTTCAGCATCATAGCTACACGCAAGCCTCCAGTGACAGCCGGGTGGTGGCTGCGCATGAAGTGCGTTGGCTGGGAATCAAACCCAGTCTCCCACACGGAAGACAAGAATTCTACCACTACCCCCATATCGCTTACATCGACTCTTGATAAAGCCTAAATTTTAAGACTACTTTTGTGATTCTTACGTTTTATTGGGCCAAGGATTCCTTGGAGAATGAGAAGAGGGTTATGAACCATCTTCTCAGAAAATGCACATAGTTTTGCATAAAATTGCAGGCAGTTTTGAGAAGTTCCCCCTTCAAAACTCATTCTTACACTCCAGGTAAAGAATTCTTGACCTCGTCCTGGGCTGTGAGTCAGGGGACTGGAATAGCCAAGTCCAGACACAGAGCTCTATGGTGACCTGGCCTGTAGTGGGCAGGGACGGATTACCCAATAAGCAAAGTATGCATGGGTTTACTTGTGTTTACTTATTAATCTGTAGTGCGCAATTTCACACGAGTTTCATCACCTCTTCGACCAAGTCTGTGTCTTTACTGTTGATCAAAAATGTGGTGAAACTCACGTGAAATTGTGCACTACAGATTAGTAAGTAAACACAAGTAAACATGTGCATACCTTGCTTAATGTAAGCCCGTGTGTACCTTGCTTACCAGTTAATCCGCCCCTGGATGTGGGGATTAAGTTTGGATACTCTTGAGGAAGTGATGTTACAGGTTACAGGGGAGACCTTTGGCTCGCCCTGGCCAAGTTCAGGTGAGGGCAGGCAGTGTTGACAAGTGCCCTTTGCCCAGACTTGCTTTGACCCTGGTGGTCTGGGCCTGGCAAAAGCAGAAGCAGCTTTTAGCTTGGCACGTCAGCTGCCTGCTAAAAGAGCAGTAATCTGTGATGAGATCTGTTATGGGCAAACATCCTTGCCAGGTTATTCACAAGTTAGTCTAAAGTGTGTACACTGGTTCGTGTTCTTTATTTTGATGTGAATTGGTGTACCCATGGAGGAGGAAGAACTGTGGGGATGGCTAGAGGTAGAACAAGATCATTCTCAACAGGGAAAAAGTAATGGCAGAGACATGCGGGAGTGACAGGAGCTGTGTGTAGCTTATTGGTAGTCAAAGTTGGATCCTCGTTCAGAGGCTTTGGCAGGGCCAGTACTAGGGCAAGGAAAGTGAGGTGCTTGTCTTGGGTGCAAAATGTCAGGAGGTGCCCATAATCTCAATAATCCAAATAAATAATAGTTTAATTGAATTAAAAATCAAAATTAATGCAAAATCCATGATACATCAATTTAAAAAAATTTAAATAAAGACTGGCTGCAACCCTGCACTTGAATGACGCTGCCTTACTCACCTCACCCTAATCCCTGCCCTGGGCATTTGAGCCAAGAAATGCATGCCCTTGACATCCCAAACTTGTATATGAGCAATACCTGTGAATTTCAGTACAGTTAGTACGTGGAAACTGCTGAGTTAGTTCTTGTAGCTGTCCAGAAATAGTCCCAGCCAGTGTGAACACTGCTCTGTGTCTGTTAAACTTTACCCAACCAACAAGCCCACCTTTGCCCAAATAATATGTATTGGCAATGACCCAAATGTTCCACCAGATGGCACTCTTGCTCTAACCAGGTGCCGTGAAAGGGGATTGTTAGCCACGTTACACAAAGATTTAAACAAGTTGCTAAATCTTGTTGCTGTTGTATTTTGAAAGGCCATGAAGAATCCTGAGTTGGGACTGAGAGCAGCAATGAAGAGATGTGAAGAGGACTGAAGAGGACCAGAGAAATATTCTGGAGAGCCTTGAGCAGGGTGGGGCCTGATTAGTAACAACAGACTGTTGTGCTGCTTTTTAGCAGGTGAGAAAAATGAATTTTTAACTTTGTTCTCATTTGCAATATAAACACACATGCTAGGGGTGAGAATGAGATCAATGGTTTTCTGCGAGGTCTAACCCTTATAGTGGTAAGAGCTGAGGCACTGAGTCAGAAAGACCTTGAATGCTGGCTCTCCCACTTACTGGCTCCATGATCTTGGACAGATGATTGGACTTTGCCAAGCCCGAGATTCGTCATCTCTAAATGGGGATTGTCTGAGCTGTTCCTCTGGAGGGCTGTTAGAGGATTAAGCAAACTGATGCATGTAAAGCTATTTGGATGGTGCCTGGTACATAGTAAGTGTTCAGCAAAGGACAAGTATTATTATAGACTTGTAGGCAAACGTTGTGCAGCTCAGTTCCTGGGTCTTCGGCCTCCCTTGGCTGTTTCACTAATTAAGGAGATGACCTCAGGGTGACCCAGAGAAATAACTTGAAAATGAACCAAGGCTTCATGAGAGTCAACCAGAAGAATTTCCCACCTGGCTAGAGTTTCACAGGTGTGATTTTTGAACCAGGAAATCAGGCTGGGTTCCTGAGCAGAACTGTCTCACCCTTGGGGACTTTGAAACATCTGACCACCAGGTGACTGATCCCGCTTAAGCTGTGCATTCTTGTGGAAAGTATTCATTTACATATATGTGTATAAGCCCCTTTCCATTAATCCTGTCTGTGTCTTTATTGTTGTGAAATCCTGAACTCAGAAGGATGCCCCCAAATTAACTATGCTGTGGTAAGAATTATGTTGATAATGGTTTCTGTTTATTGAGGCTTTATGTCAGTCACTTTAACGAACACTTTACACACACTATCTCATTTATGCCTCTAATCTGCCTTGAGAGGAAACCAAACCCATTTTGCCGGTGAATAAATTTAAGTTTAGGGAAACTTAGTATCTTACTGAGGTTCCTTCAGCCAGTGATTGGTATAAACTTAGGTCTGTCTGACTTCAAAATCTATTCCTTAACACATACATGTATTTCCATGTGATTTTATGTATACATGCACATTTTAACAAGATCCCCAGGTGATCCACCTGGGGATCTTGTTAAATTGTGGGTTCAGATTCAGTATATCTGGGGTGGAAATACAAATTCTCAGCATTTGAACCGGTTCAAAGCTCTGGTTCAAGTCCAACTGGAGGCATCTCAGAAGAAAGACCTGGCAATCACATCTGAAAAACCAGTCACTGAAAACCCTGTGGAGCACAGTTCCACCCTGAAACAAATGGGATTGCCATGAGTTGGAATGAACTCCATGGCAACTGGTTTGGGTTTTTTGTGTGTGTGTGAACTGTGAGGAGCAGAGTCTTTGCCCTCAAAGAATTTAGTCTGGTGGGAGCAGAGCATCCTTTGGCGAGAGCTTCCTTTTGCACCCCAGAAGCTCTCCTGTTCAACCCAACTTCTTGATGGCTTCTAATCCTAAGGCTTTCTAAGACTTGCCGGGGAGACCTCAGGTTTTATAATTCATTAAAGAGAAAAGGCTATTTTGTTGCTAAAAACTGAGCATTTAAGTTGCCAGGTGTGTTAATGTAATTACCTCTCCTCAGCTGGACAGGTTGAAGTGAACAACGAAGTAAAAAAGGAGCCTGGGAAGCTATACAAAACAAGCCCAGTTATTTTCTCACTACCTATCAGCAGATTGGGAATGTTCATCGAAGAGACTGATGATGTTTCTTGTGGCAGTGTTAAGTGCATTAAAAAAGGGCAATTCAGAGAAATAGTTTCCAATGCCTCCCAATTCTTTCATTACATCGAACTTCCGTTGGGTTCCTTTGAAGAACCTCGCTATAATGCTTCTCAATTGCTGGTTGAAACCAGAAACGTAGGCATCCACATGCTTCCGTCTGGCTCAAGGGCTCTCAACCCTGGGTACAAAACTGGAATCCCCTGGGGGAACTTTTGAGAAAATAGGATGCCCAGCAGGGACACCCATAGAATGTGTACGGCCTGGGGCAACTATTATTTTGTTGGGGCTCCTGTGTATAAAAACAACTTGATTAAAACATGCATTACAAAATTCATGGGCCCTTGTGAGGGAGAAGAGTTACTTATAGATTTTTTATCCAGTCAATGCACATGAAGATTCTTTGTAGGGTCCAGGAACCATCTCTTCCGGTTCAAATTCAGGAACTATCTCTTCATGTTCTTTTTTTGTCAAATTCACCGTTCCTGGCTAATTTCGTGTCTCCCACTGAAAGTGAAGTGTAGCAATGTTGTTATTACAGCGTCCTCATGGCTCTGCAGAACTTGTTTGTACTGGAGCAGATCTTCTTGCCTCTGTCTTCCCCTACTACCGTTAATTTAAGTCTCGTTTCATTGTTTCTGGAGTCCCTGGGTGGTGCAAACAGTTAAAGCGCTCAGCTACTAACCAAAAGGTTGGAGGTTTGCGTCCACCCAGAGTTGCCTCAGAAGAAAGGCCTGGTGATGTACTTCTGAAAAATTGACTATTGAAAACCGTATGAAGTACAGTTCTACTCTGACACACAATGAGTCACCCTGAGTTGGAATCAACTGGACAGCAACTGGTACGTTGTTACTGGTGATGCTGCCTTATCTATCCTGCTGCGTCCTGGCTTCCAGTGACTCTCTGGAAGGTTGTTAGGGTGCTTTCCCCTTGATTATGACTTCCTAGAGTATGCAGGAAAATGTGAAAGATCATTCTGTTTTGGTCATGTTAAATTTACTATATGGAATTATGTAGCATCAAAGTAGAATATTTTCCAGTCGGGCCTTGAACTCTTCAGACAGTAATCATTGCATTTCTAAAACGAATCCCTTTCAGTATGGCTGGCATGCCTGCCTTTCACACACACAGCCATCAGCAGGGAGAACAGGTGAGGGGCCTGTGGGAAGAGTGAGAGGGGCAATCCCATTCCTGCAAGAAATGTACGTCCTTGTCAGGCTCGGCTTAAGGTGGGCCAGGGACAGCACAAAGTTACTACATTGGTGGGAGATGAGAGGACATTGGCCAGCAGGGTCCCTTGGTGTTAAGGAACAACTTGGAAAGCCGCCCTGGGAGACTGCCTGACCTGTGGTGTGGAGCCTGCGGTGAGGATGGGGGTGGCTGCCCTGCATGCCAGCAGGGAGGCGGAGAGTGGGCTGCACAAGATCAAAGCCCCTGCCCCACTCTCACCACCCTCAGCTGTGGACCGGAGGGGGCACTGTGGTCTGAACATGGAGGGGCAAGAGCCACGCAGGGCCCACACATGTGACTCGAGCAGTGTACTCTGTGGACCATTGGTAGCCCAGAGCCCCAAACATGTCATGTGCCAGACGTGAGTGAGTTGCCCCAAATCAGGAATCAGCACTACTCTGGTGCCTGAGGCCGCATGAAAGAGACAGTGCGCTGGGCAGCAGGAGTGACCCAGGACGCCCTCCTGAACTGTGCTAGGCACAGGCGTTGGGAGGACCTCAAAGGTGTGAATCCCAGAGCTGCGTGGGCACCTGGGTCCTGGTTGCCTCTCAAGGTGCCCCAACAGATGACCCTGCCAGCTCCTGCAGGTCCAGACACCAACACAGAACTTGAAATAGTTTGAGTAAGATGCCCCAAAGCATAGGGTCGCTATGGCTCAGGGCTGAGGTCAGACTGGCTCTTCAAGTGGTCTAAGGGTGGTCTGATATTGACTCCCAGCCTCAGCCCCAGAGAATCTGTTACTGGCCTGGGGGCAGGGCATCCCTCCACGTTTTTGTTCTTGTTAGGTGCCCTGGAGTCAGTTCCGACTCAGAGCGACCCCATGCACAACAGAATTAAACACTGCCCGGTCCTGAGCCATCCTCACAATCCTTGCTATGCTTGAGCCCATCATTACAGGCACTGTATTAATTTGTCTCAGACGAGGGTCTCCCTCTCTTTTGCTGACCCTCTGTCTTCGTCATCTAGTGCTGCTCTAACAGAAATACTATAAGTGGATGGATTTAGCAAAGAGAAGTTTATTCTCTCACAGTCCAGGAGGCTACAAGTCCAAATTCAGGGCGTCGGCTCCAGAAGTTCCTCTCTCTCTTTTGGCTCTGGAGGAAGGTCCTTGTGATGCATCAGTCTTCCCTTGGTCTGGGAGCTTCTCTGCGCAGGAACCTTAGGTCCAAAGGATGCACTCTGCTCCCGGAACTGCTTTCTTGGTTCCCATGTGTCACTGCTCGCTTCTCTCTTTTCTATCTCAAAAGAGATTGCCGTTAAGACGCTATCTAATCTTGTCAACCTCATCACAGTGATAGAATTTACAACACATAAGGAGATCACGTATAACCTCATCATAGTGATAGAGTTTACAACACATAAGGAAATCACATCAGATAATACAATCATACAATACTGGGAATCATGACCTAGCCAAGCTGCTACACAAACTTTTTGGGGGACACAATTCAATCCATGAGACCCTCTCTCTACCTTACCAAGCATGATGTCCTTCTTCAGGGACTGGTCCCTCCTGATGACACATCCAAAGTACATGAGAGAAGTCTCGCCACCCTCACTTCTAAGAAGCATTCTGGCTGTACTTCTTCCAAGAGATTTGTTCATTCTTCTGGCCAAAAAAACCAAACCAAATCCATTGCTGTGGAGTCTATTCGGACTCATAGAGAACTATAGGACAGAGTGGAACTGTCCCGTAGAGTTTCCAAGGAGCAGCTGGTGAATTTGAATTGTCCTCAGTGACATCTTGCTTTTTAACAGTTTAAAGAGGTCTTTTGCAGCAGATGTGCCCAGTGCAATACGGCATTTGATTTATTGACAGCTGCTTCCACGGGCATTGACTGTGGATAGACAAATTTAATCTTTTCTCCGTTTAGCATGATGTTGCATATTCCCTTCATAGTTATACGAAAACCTCGCCAGGTGATTCTAATGTGCAGCAGGGTTGAGAACTACCGTGATGTAGCTCACTGATGCACAAACTTGGCTGCCCATTGGAATCACCTGGAAGCTTTAACAATGTCTAACATCTGGACGCCACTTCCAGTGGTTCTGATATAATTGGCCTGGCGTGTAATCTGGCATCCAGATTGGAGAATCATTACTATCCGTTGGTGGTAATTTTTTTAAACCTCAAATGGGCTTGCATCTGATTGCCAAGTCAATTGTACACTCAGCTTGGAATACCTCTATTTTGTGCTGATTTTGTGGGAGAAATTCCACTGTGTCCACTCTATCATTGCTTGGTTGGCTCCGGTGGTATCTTCCTGAAGTCAGCCAACATGGTAGAGTAAGGGCTAATGGGAACTAGGGCAAACTTTAAACTTTGAGAAGAGGCCTTGGGAAATACTCTTAACTGTGGCCAAACAAACAGATAAAAAACCAAACCCATTGTGGTTGAGTCCATTCTGACTCACGGCAACCCCATGCGTTACAGAATAGAACTGCTCCATAGGGCTGTCTTGGCTGTAATCTTTAGAGAAGCAGATCACCAGGCCTATCTTCTGCGGCACTGCTGGATGGGTTTAAATCACCAGTGTTTAGGTTAATAGCCAAGAGCAAATCATTCACGCCACTCAGGGACCTAAACCAGGTCCACAGACCTTAAAAAAAAAAAAAAAAAAGAGTGTGAAAAATCACTTGTACGTTCAGACCTGGTCTCCAACCCTCTTTTTTTTTTAATTGTGGTAAATATGTATGTAACACAAATATGACATGTCAGCAATCTTCACATGTACAGTTCAGGGACACTAATTATGTTCATCATGCTGTTCAACCCTCTTTTAAAGGCTTTCTGGTTCTCAAGCTGGAGTACAAACTGTAAAACCTGAAGGCCAGGAATCAGTATGGAGCTTCGTACTAAAGGATCAGTTTTGTTTGACAATGTGTTTCAAACCACCACCATCTGTCAGTTTGTGGCACTGTGGTGAATTGCACGTTGCTATGATGCTGGAAGCTATGTCACTGCTATTTCAAGTACCAGCAGGGTCAGCCATAGTGGACAGGTTTCAGCAGAGCTTCCAGACTATGACAGACTAGGAAGAAAGGCCCTGTAATCTACTTCTAAAAATAGGCCAGTGAAAGTCTTATAAATCACAACAGAACATTGTTCAACTCGCTTGCTTTGGACATGTCATCAGGAGGGATCAATTGCTGGAGGAAGACATCATGTTTGGTGAAGTAGAGGGCCAGCAAGGGTGAGGGAGACCCTTGGAGAGATGGATTCGCATAATGGCCGCAAGGATGGATTCGAACATACTAGCAGTTGTGAGGCTGATGCAGGACGGGGCAGTGTCTCATCCTTTTGTGCACAGGGTTGCCAGGAGTAGGAGTCAACTTGAGGCCGTCTAGCTACCTGATCTATGTTTCAAAACTCAAATAATTTTACTGGCCAGAAATTAAAAAACATTATTTTTATATCAAAACACAGGGAATGTTATAAATCATAATGCATAATAGGCACAGTTATAAAAAATAAAAATAAATGTTAAAGGAATTTTATACTTGCCCTGATGCTGCAGACAACACCCTCCCATTCACTCTCATCTGCTGTTAGGTTTTCTTTGTAAGAAGAGTTTGAGACTCACTGAAACTACTGGGTTCAACCCATTTCTCTGAGGTCTAAGTGACTTGGAATATGCTTTTCCCCTGCTAAGGATGTTTTTCCTTCACTAGGTTACCTGATGAACTGTTATTTGCCGATCAAAACCCGCCTCAGAACTCCCATTCTCTGGCACATCTTTCTTCCCCTGCCAGTTAGAGGGTACCACTACTTTCTCTGTATTGTGCTCAAGACATGACTCTAGTGTTGCATTTACTCTCCATTGCTGTTGTTAGGTGCTGTTGAGTCTGTTTTCTACTCATAGTGACTCCATGTGACAGAATAGAACTGCTCCATAGGGTTTTCTAGGCTGTAATCTCTATGGGAGCAGATAGCCAGGTCTTTCTCCTGTGGAGCCGCTGGGTGGGTTTGAACTGCAAACTTTTAGGTTGGTAGCTGAGCGCTTAACCATTGCGCTACAAGGGCTCCCTTATTCCACATTAATGTTGTTTGTGCATCTGCTTCATTTACAAAGTTGACTACTCTTTGAGGGCAGGAATTATATTCTGTTCACTTCTCTTCCCCATCTTCAGCACAGGGCCTGACATAGAGCAGATCTCAATAAGAGTTTGTTGATTAAAAGCAATGTTTTTCCTTACGTCTTAAAAAATGACTGAAAAATCCCAACTCCTCCAAGTTGCTGCTACTTGAAATCCAAAAGGAGATTGTTAGTGCTTTATTCTGAGTCAGCTGTGTGACTCTGAGTGTGCCCAGAACGCACAGGAGGGGGCTTAGGGAGGGGTTGTCACTAGATCCAGGCCTCCTGGGAGGAGGGAAAGAGAGGAGGGATGATCTAGCAGCTGGCCCAGCTGCAGGGCCTGCAGCCTCCCGCCCTCCCCTGCCTCCGCCCATGCTCTTTGAAAAGCACTGAACTTACAGCCACTTGGACAAGCCCTAGCATTGTTTGCCTCCAGTGTCGGGTCAGAGGCCTTATAGGAATGGCATGATTCTACTTCCTTAAATAGTGACTTGGGAACGAAGTGAGTAACCATGTCTTTAATTAGCCATACCCTAGAGGCCCTTGGGGGGGCTGGTAATGGTGGGATCCCAGCCAAGATCAGCATTGTGCGGCTGGTATTCAGTCCAGAGAAACTCAGTGGGGTGTTTTATTTGCTTCTCTCTCTCCTCCAAGTTGCCCTGTCAGCCTCTGCTCCATCCTGCCATCATTTTAGTATGATGGGCTGCTCAGGGTTGACAGAAGAAAAGAAGGGAGGAAAGAAGCTAACCGTTTCTGAGCACCTACTATGGGCAAGGCTTGAGGCCAGCCACTGGGAACCACAGTGAAGGGAAAGACCAGAGAAATACAGGGATGTAACCCAATGAAAGCATAACCCATGTGGTCCAGTCCCAGTGCAGTGTTACCATCAAAGAAAGGATAGTCCCTGGGACTAACAGATGTTTCGGGACGGTTTAAGTCCTTTACTTGCATTTTCAAACTCTGGAAGTAGAATCGACAAGGGCAGTCCAGAGCTACCCTTAATACAAGCTCCTTCCCCTTTCTATCCACTTCCTTACACCCTGAGCCTGCCTCAGCACTCTTTCCTCAACAACCCTCAGAAAAGTCCCCCAACCTATGTAATTTTTCCCTTTTGCTCCTAGAGAAAGCATCCTTTGCTCCTAGTACACGTGCCCCTCCTCTCTTCTAAACATCCTTTTCTTCTGCCTTTTCAGTTTTCTCTCCCCAGCCTTTGGTTCTGTAATGCAGAGACCAGAGTAATACTGGTCAGGGCAGCCTCTGTCCCCAGAGAGCGACAGAGTGGTAGAAACCAAATGGAAAGAGCTAGACCCTCTTTAGTTGACAAGGAGAGAGGGAACAGGCTGGGAGTAAAACAAACAAACAGAAAACAGTTGTCGGCGAGTTGATTCCAGCTCACGGCAACCACCCCATGTGTGTGACAGTAGAACAGTGCTCCATAGGGTTCTCAATGGCTGATTTTTTGGAAGTAGATCGCCAGGGCTTTCTTTCAAGGTACCTCTGGGCGGACTCGATCTGTCAACCTTTTGGTAGGTAGCGAGTGTATTAACTGTTTTCACCACCCAGTGACTCCTTTGGCTGGGAATACTTACAGGTTAGTAGTTTTGGTCCTGTCACTCAGACTTGTAAACAAGGAACTACAATATGGAAGTACGTACACAGTACAAGTACAGAGGAGGTAATGACAAACTCTATCTGGGGTGCTGAAAGGTCACCTCCCAAAGACAGAATGCCTGAGATGGGTTTTAATGGAAGACTAGGAGTTTGCCAAGAGGACAAGGAGAAAGGATTTCCATTCAGAGGAGCAACATGGGTGAAGCCACTCGGATGATGATAGGTTGGATCGCTAAATGGACTATCAGATCTGGAATCTATTTTCTAGCTCCTGTCTTCCAGACTTTCTAGAAATGACAGTGGTTGTAGATGAGTGTCAGGACCCCTCCCTTTCAGATCTTGGGCCCCCCAAGGACCGTGGTGAAGGAGATGTTAACGAGCTGGTAGGGAAGGGGAGACAGGTGTTCTTGACTTCCCCGGGGAAGAGAAAGCAAATACAACCACTGTCCTGTGCCTTGGTGGTAAATTTACATTCTTCTGAGAAAAGAGAGAGCACCTTGGGCAGGTCTGGGCTGGGCAGGGCTGGCTTTATCCTAACCAACTTTGATACTCTTAGGAATGAGGTGGAATGCCTGACTAAACAAAGCTTTCTTCACAGGCCCTTTCAGCTTCCTCTTTATTTGATCCTCCAGTCCAAAAGAGGTTTATTTTTAAATGACCATGCAGCCTGGTCTCAACCTGTCCTAATTTCTTCACTCCCTCTACTTGTTACCTCACAGACATATTGGTGCTTTTGGGATTTTAAATATGACATCATGCTGGAATTGGGTTTTATGCTGTGGTTTATAAGGGTGGTGCTGCTGGGACGCTAACACATCACTGACAATTCCACAAAGCAACCTCTGGAGTCACAAAGTGTGGTCCCAGAGCCAGCAGCATCAGTATCACCTGGGAACTTGTTAGAAATGCAAGTTCTTGGGTTCCACCCCAGAAGTGGGAAACCAGTGGAGTTGAGTCCAGCAACCTGTGTTTTGACAAGCTGTTCATGGGACTTGAAGTCCTTGGGTGGTGCAAATGGTTAACATGCTTGGCTGCTAACCAAAAGGTTAGAGGTTTGAATGCACCCAGAAGTGCCTCAGAATAAACACCTGGTGATTTACTTCTGAAAAGTCCACCACTGAAAACCCTGTGGAGCACAGTTCTACTCTGACACACATGGAGTTGCCATGAGTCAGAGTTGACTCGATGGCAACCGTTTTTTCAGGGGACTCAGATGCATGTTCAAGTTTGAGAGCCTCTGAACTTTAGGATGCTTAAGGCTGTGGTGTTAACCTATGGTGACCAAGACTGAGCCCTGATTTAGGAAATAATGCTGGAATCATCATTCCCTGTCCTTGAGCATAGAGAAGGGCTCACAAGTACTCACAAGGACCCATCAACTGGGCCCTGAGACAAAGACAATAGATGGGACAGTCTTGGAAATTATCTTTTAGGGAAGAAAAATATCTTTTAGGGAAACTCTCACATAAAGCCAATCAAACAGAACACAAAAGACTTTCCATTCCTATCTTTTTCTATTAGCATTTAGTGAATAGAAATTTGTTGGACCAAGGAAGACCCTCCTAACTGAAAACCTGTACCAGTGATTGTTAAGAAAGATGATTCAAAATGTAAGATCACAATTTCTAGCCAATGTGTGAAAAAATAAAGCTTTCAATGATTCTACCCATTCTGGGATGTTAATATATACTGATGATTCTGTAACCTTCTTCGGATTAGGGCAGACATTAGCTCTGGCATCATGCTTGTCTGCTTCCCACTTTTGCCTTTTTGTGCCTTTTTGAATATGTGCAGAATAAAAATTTCTTTTTGCTTTACTAAACTTTACGATGTTTTTTCCCTACAACAGCCCCCAGGTTTTTAGAAACTTCAAGGCATGGAGAACACTGTTTACCTGAGGGCCTTCTCTTAGAACGGACACAGAAAGCACCATCTGCCCTTTTCCACGAACACTGTCAGCTTGACAAAATGCCAGATGTGTTGCATCATAGGCAGAGCTGTGACTTCTTGGCAGGCAAATAAACCTTTGCTCTCTGAGTGTAGGGAGGTGTAGGGCTTCGACAAAGATGCAAATGAGGCTCCCAGTGGCTGCAGATTCACCTCCACTGAGGACATTTCCCTTCAGTTCCTGGTAGAAGGAATGCATCATTCCCTTCAATGACTGAGGGAGGGCAATTCCTGCACGCTTTCCCCAACACTTGCTTCTCAGAAGCCTCCACCCCTAATAAGAAATGGCCTGTAACAGAAGTAGGAGAAATTCAAATTCACTACAGGGGACTTTCAGAGGGCAAAGCCTAGAACAGATTTTCGGGACAGGTTGAGCAATCTTCCTTGGACATCCCTTATCAGGACAGTAGAACATGGTAGCAGTTAAGGCTGGAGACTGAACCAAAACAAACAAAACTAATCAGTTGGTTGACTCCGACCCATGGCGACCCCGTGTGTGTCACAGCAGAGCTGTGCTCCATAAGGTTTTTGATGGCTGATTTATTGAAAGTGCATTGCCAGGCCTTTCTTCCAAGGTACCTCGAGGTGGATTTGAACTTCTAACCTTTAGGTTAGCAGCCAATGGCATTAACCATTTGCAGCCCCCATGGACTCTGGCTGGAGTGTGAACTGGATTCAAATTCTGGCTTTTTAATGATTGAGCTCTGTGACCTTGGGAAAACAACTTCTTAGTGCCTCCATATTCTTGAACATAGATCGGGAATCATAATAGCAAGACTGTCATAGGTGTTTGGGAGGATTAAACTGGAAAATGCATCCTAAGTAAGTAGTAGTTCAGTGCCTAGCATATACCAGAAAGACCAGTTGCCACTGAGTTGACTCTAACTCATGGCGACCCCACGTGTATCAGAGTAGAGCTGTGCTCCATAAGTTTCAGTGGCTGATTTATTTGAAAGTACATTGCCATGCCTTTCTTTCAAGGTGCCTCTGGTTGGACTGAACTTCCAACCTTTGGGTTAGCAGCTGAGTGTGTTAACTGTTTGGACCACTCAGGGACACCAGCGTTCACTAAATATCAGCTGTTAGCCGTGGACAGGCTTTCAATACATGTTTGCTGAATGAAGGATTCACAGTCCCTGTCTGAAGCAGCCACGAGAATATTCTACTGCTATTTCAGATCCTCTGACATTCCAAACAATTAAGTTACCTAGGAGTGGTCCTGCTTCCCAAGGCTTAATGAAACTCTAAGCAGGTATTTTTCACAGTGGTTTCCTGTTTCTGGAATGTCTTCTCTCTTCTGATGTGTTGTCATCCAATAGGCTGTTAGTGAGGAATCAGAGTGACTTAAATTGCTCCCATGCATAGAGGGAGGAAACAATAAAAAAGAAGAGGGAAATGAGGTTTCGTGGGTAAAATTACAAGGCTTAACACCAGGTAGCATTTCCTGACCAGACTCAGCTTGGAAGAGTCGTCTAGTAAGTTGGAAAAGTGGTCTCTCCCTCCATGCATTTCCAGCAGTGCGCTCCTGAGAGAGAACGTCAAAGCTTATCGTTGGAGTGCAACTTGATCACTGTTGATGTCTGGTAGGGGGCTCCTCTCCCTGACCGAGATGCTAAGAGGAAAAGAGACTGGGTTTTTCCACTCACAGGAAACGGCACCAGTGACAACCACACGTCAGACATGGAGATACCTGGAGATTTGTATTCTTCGTATATCATTAGATAGATAAGTAGATAGCTGACTCATGGTGACCTCACGTACAACAGAATGAAACATTGCCTGCTCCTACGTCAGCCTCACGATCGCCGGCATGTTGAGTCCATCGTTGTTCTGGCCATTGTGTCAATCCATCTCTCCGAGGGTCTCCCTCACCCTTGCTAGCCTCTGCTTCACCAAACATGATGTCCTCCTCCAGCAATTGATCCCTCCTGATGATATGTTCAAAGGAAGTGAGTTGAACAATGTTCTATTGTGATCCATAAGGTTTTCATAGGCTGATTTTTGTAAGTGGATTTCCAGGCCTTTCTTCCCAGTCCCTCTTAGCTAGCCCAGAAGCTCTGCCAAAACCTGTCCACCGTGGGTGACCCTGCTGGTATTTGACATACTGGTGGCATAGCTTTCAACATCATAGCAACATGCAAACCACCACAGTATGACAAACTGATAGAGTGGTGGTGGTCAAATACCTTTATACTCACGTAACTGAGGTGCTTTCTCTCCACTGTTGATCCTGGGCATTTTAAAACGAGGTTGTTAGGAACCCCAGAGTAAGTGCAAAGAGTGGGGAGCAGCAGGAAGGTTTTGAGAGTGCTTTAGAATCCCTTCCCACAGAATCCTCCCACCTGCCAGAGAACAGGATTCCAAGCACAGCAGCAGCTGCGATCTGGAATGAGTACTTTTGATTTTGCCCAAGTGGCCTGTCTCCCCTGTGGATGAGTCTCCCTGTTCCTGCAATAACCACTCTCCCACCTCACCTTCCCTGAAGGGACCCTCCAGGTCACCTCGATGGTTGGACATTCCTCTATGGCTGCCACTAGAATGTCTGCTTGTGAGGTGAGCCTTGAAGAAAACTCAGTATTTAAAAACAGGAACTCATAAAACAGATAAACTAGGGAAGTGGATGATTGTTTGTATTCACTGTATATAGTTCGTTCTGTTGCACTATGAGTCACTATGAGTCGGAACCCACTTGACACCTAACAACCACAACACTATATATAGAACCAGGAGCCCTAGTGGTGCGGTGGTTAAAGTGCTTGGCTGCCAACCAAAACATCAGCAGTTCGAACCCACTAACGACTCCATGGGAGAAAGATGTGGCAGTGTGCTTCCACAAAGATTTATGGCATCTAACTCTCGGGCAGTTCTACTCTGTCCTATGGGGTTGCTATGAGTCAGAATTGACTTGACAGCAGTGGGTTTGGTTTTTGGTATACACAGGGCCACCACCCATCTGTCAGTTTGTCGTACTATGGTGGCTTTGTGTTGCTGTGAGCCTGGAAGCTATGTCATCAGTATTTCAGGGTCATTCATGGTGGACAGGTTTCAGCAGAGCCTCCAGACTAAGACAAACAGGAAGAAAGGCCTGGGATCTATTTCTGAAAATTATCCAAGGAAAATTTTATGGATCACAGCAGAACATTGTCCAACTCACTTGCTTTGGATACAGCAGGGTGGAGCAGTTACTGGAGGAGGAGATTATGTTTGATGAAGTGGAGGGCCATCTAGGACAAGGGAGACCCTCAGTGAGATGGTTTGGCACAGTAGCCATCACAGTGGACTCAAACATGCTAGAGATCATAAGGATGATGCAGGACCAGGCAGTGTTCTGTTCTGTTGTACATAAGGTCACCTTGAGTCAGAATTGACTCACCAGCAGCTATTTGTCTATCTATCCATCTATCCATCCATCCATCCATTCATCTATCCATCCATCCATCCATCTGAAAGACTCCATTTATAGCAGAATTATTTATTTATTTTTAATTTAATTTAATTTTTTTTTTTTTTATTGTACTTCAGGTGAAGGCTTACAGAACAAATAGTTTCTCATTTAACAGTTACTACAAATGTTGCCCTATGACAATGTGACAATGGTTAACAATCTCACAACACATCAACAATATCCTTACTCAACCTTGGGTTCCCTATCACCAGCTTCCTTGTCCCCTTCTATAGCAGAACTATTTTTATGCACTCTTTTTTTCCCCAGAGCACAGAATACTTATCCATACTAATTATGCCTATATACATTTATTTTTATAGCATCCCCTTTTTTCCTCCTTGGGGTCAGACTATACCATGAACAACAGCTCTTTCACTACTTTTGTGACATTCTGCAGGGTCTGGCATTGGGCGTGGCGTACAGCAAGGCCCAACAAGTGATCCTGATGGCTAGTTATACTCAGGCCTGAGCAAAGGAAAATCAACTGGGTGTCTTGGAGCTGTAGCCCACACTGGGGTCTTCCCAGGACCATCCTGCTTGAACAAACCATCCTTCCTCTCAATCTGGCTTGGCAAACAAAGAGTAAGGCAGGTGTGTTCACCCTACCTGGCCTTCTTCTCTTTGGTCTGGAATGATCTGTGCAAAACTATAAACAGCCCGAATGTGTCCAGTCTGTGTCAGTGTGTGTAAACAACAGATGTCCATTCCTCTGTGTTTTGAAAACAGGCAAAGCATAAAGTATGAAAACTTATGAGACATAGAAAGAGAGAGCTCAGTGTATTCCTACAGTCTAATGTTTCACCTCTGGGATTATAGGCTTAACAGGCTGATTATTTGGCTTTGATTGAGTCTTGTGTTCGTATCTAAATTGAGTTATTTAAAAGTAAAATCTATACCTCAAGATTGTAAGGGTCCATCTGTTAGCCATGGACTGCTCAGCCAGGGGTTCCAGGAGCTTGGTCCCCATGAAGCCTGTCCAGCATTATTCCCCGGGATGCCCTTCACACCCAGCTTTGCATCTGCTGTAGAATATGTCCTCGTGCTCCTGTTGCCAGAGCCTTCAATCACACTATTTCACTGAGCAGAAAGCCCTTGCCCTCTGTCTATATCACTAGTTCCTGAGGGGGAGGGAGAATTTCTTGTTCATTACATCTTCAGGGCCTAGGATATCACTTGGCATAGAGAAGATGCTCTAGGAAATGCTTCTTAAATGAGTGGGTGGAGGGTTAGATGGATGTCTTTCACCATACCTGTCCTGGCTGCCTCTCATTCAGGGGTATTTACTGAGTGTGTGCTTTGTGTCAGTTTCTATTTTAGGTATTGTCTTGGACTGGGATCTCTAGAGAAACAAAACCAGTGATGCATATATATATATATATATATATATATATATATAATATACACACACACATACGTATATATATAAAGAGAGAGAGAAAAAGAAATTTATCTCAAGGAAATGACTCACATGGTTGTAGAGGCTGGCAAGTCCTAAGTTCGTCAGTCAGGTTTCAGGCTGGAAGGTACTCCTAACTCATGTAGCTTCAGGGGCTGACGAACCCAAGATTGTCATGTAAGACAGCAGGCTGCTGGCTCAAGAAGTCCCAAGAACCAGAGGTCAGATGATGAGGAAACCAGATGCAGGATCCAGAGTGAGCAAAAGCCAGTGAACTTTGCCAGAACGTCCATATATATTGAATGCAGGCTACAGCCACAAGGAAACTCCCCTTTCAACTGATTGGATGCAATCACATCAGATTGCATCATGGAGGTGCTTACATTATATCACAAAATGGAGGATAACTACAGCATTACATAACTGCCAAATTACATCATCATGTAACTGCCAAACCACTGAGAATCATGGCCCAGCTAAGTTGACACACAACCTTAACCATCACAGGTACCTAGGATACATCAAAGCAGACAAACATCTCTGTCTTTATGGAGAGAGATTACATTCTAGTGGGTGTGACAGATAAATAATCAACAGGATAAATAAATAAATTACATAGCATGCCATAAAGGCTGGTAATGTGCCATGGGAAAAAATAGAGCAAGAAAAGGGGGATTGGGAGAGTGGAGGTTGGGGTGGGATGTAGTATTAAATAGAGTGGCCAGGCAGGCCTCAACAGGAGTGACTGGGTCCCTCATCTGAACTCCCATAATGCTCTACCTGAATCTTTCCTCTGGCATTATTGTTTTATTCTTTGTACTATACATACAGATAGAGAGTTGCCATTGAGTCAACTCCAACTCATGGTAACTTTATATACAACAGAATGAAAAGTTGCACGGTCTTGGGTCATCCTCATGATTGTCAGCATATTCAAGCCCATCCTTGTGGCCTTTGTACTAATCCATCTTACAGAGGGTCTCCCTCCCTTGACCTTGCTGGCCCTCTACTTTACCAAACATGATATCTTCCTCTAGTGATTGATTTCTCCTGATGATATGTCCAAAGGAAGCAAGTTGGACAATGTTCTATTGTGATCCATAAGGTTTTCATTGGCTAATTTTTAGAAGTAGGTCACCAGGGCTTTCTCCCCAGTCCGTCTTAGTGTTGAAGCTCCCCTGAAACCTGTCCACCATGGGTGATCCTGCTGGAATTTGAAATACCAGTGGCATAGCTTCCAGCCTCATAGCAACACACAAGCCACCACCATATGACAAACTGACAGATGGTAATGGAGTACATATATATCAGAAAAAAAAACAAACCCATTGCCACTGAGATGATTCCTACTCATAGCAACACTATAGGACAGAGTAGAACTGCCCCACGTATATCTGTATATGCATGGAATATTGTCTTAGTCATCTAGTGCTGCTATAACAGAAATACCACAAGTGGATGGCTTTAACAAAGAGAAATTTATTTAATCCCAGTAAAGTAGGCTAGAAGTCCAAATTCAGGGCGTCAGCTCCAGGAGAAGGCTTTCTCTCTCTGTCAGCTCTGGAAGAAAGGTCTTCTCGTCAATCTTCCCCCGGACTAGGAGCTTCTCCACGCAGGAACCCCAGGTCTAAAGGATGTGCTCTGCTCCTGGCACTGCTTTCTTGGCGGTATGAGGTCCCCCCTCTCTGCTTGCTTCCCTTTCATTTTATCCCTTGTAAGATAAAAGGTGGTGCAGGCCACACTTCAGGGAAACTCCCTTTACATTGGATCAGGGATGTGACTTTAGTAAGGGTGTTACAATCCCACCCTGTCTCTATGATGTTAATGAGATGGGATTAGTGGCAGTTATGTTAATGAGGCAGGACTCAATCTACAAGATTAGGTTTTATTTTAAGCCAATCTCTTTTGAGATATAAAAGAGAGAGAGAGATGTGGGGACCTCATACCACCAAGAAGCAAGAGCCAGGAGAACAGTGCGTCCTTTGGACCTGGGGTCCCTGCTCTGAGCAGCTCCTAGGACTGGGGAAGATTGATAACAAGGATTTCCCCCAGAGCCAACAAAGAAAGCCTTCCCCTGGAGCTGATGCCCTGAATTTGGACTTGTAGCCTACTAGACTGTGAGAGAATGAACTTCTGTTTGTTAAAGCCTCCACTTGTGATATTTCTGTTATAGCAGCTCTAGATGACTAAGATAGCATCTAATACACAACTGATGTTCAATAAATGTGATCAAAATGACTGAATGCCTAATAATTGATTTGTTGAAGAGGATTATACTGATTCATCTATTCTTCCTTACAGAAATAACTGGCATATTGGCCTATTTTATGCACATAATGCAACTTGCTTGCTTTAACTTGGTATCCAACATCTTTGGGTACTTTTTGAAGAACCCCCAAAAAAACAAAACAAAACAAAACAAAACACCAAACCTGTTGCCACCGAGTTGATTCCAACTCATAGTGAATGTCACCCTTAAATTAAGCTTTAGGACTGATCTGCATCAGCGACTTTTAGAAACAGAGTATTAATAAGCATGGACACCTACCACGAGAGAGCTGCTTCCTGTCTATAAACGAGCAGCTGTTCTCAGCTGCACTAACTCTCTGAGTCTGGCGAGCAGACTTTTGTAAATGTCTTTGCTTCAGAAGATTCATTAATGTTTTGGTTGCCCTGAAGCATTAATGGAGACCTTGGTGGCAAAGTGGTTAAGAGCTCGGCTGTTAACCAAAACGTAAGTTCGAATCTACCAGCTGCTCCTTGGAAACCCTATGGGCAGTCCTACTCTGTCCTATAGGGTCGCTATGAGCCAAAATCGACTTGATGGCAACTGGTTTAAAGCATTAATGTGGTTTTACAAAAGGTGGTGAAATAGTGACCCAAGGGAAAGTGGTAGGGTTTTTCCCTGTTTGGGAATAAACCTTTACTATTGGGAAGGGAAGACAGGTGTAGAGATGTGGGGAGGGTGGCAGAAGTGTGTAGTGCCTGGGCACCATCCCGGTCTGATTTGAGAAGAAGACCTCCTCTGCATTCTTCCTCCCCCCAGCAAGGAGACAACCAGTCTTCTTGTTGCTGAGAGATTTGGAATGAGCTTACAGTACACTCCCCAGAGTTCCTCTGTGCTGTGCGATCTTCTGTTTTAAATTGCTAGAAGAGAATAATAAAAGTGATGCTATTAATAAAATAACCTTCGTTTGCTGAATCCTTACTATATGCCAGTCCCCATGTTTAGCCTAAGTGTTTATGCCCAATGTCTCATTTAATTCTCACAGCAACTCTGGGAAGTAGGGGTCATTGTCCCTATTTTACAGATGAGGAAGCTGATGTTTCCAGAGGCCAGTTCAACCGAAGTTGCCTATCTAGTAAGTGGCAAATTGTGGGTTTAGCTCCAGCCTGTCTGACACCAAAGCTTGGGCCCATAACCACTAAGAGGGAAAAGAATTATTTCGGGCTTGAAAAATGTGGGGTACTCTTCAAGACAGTAATTATGAAGACTGTAGAAACATGGAAATGTAGGAGCGGCTACATTTTGCAGCAATGTGTGTTACAATGACAACTAAGAAGGGACAAAATGGCATCCATGGGATGGTTGCAATAGCTGAAACCGCTTATGTACATGAACAAGCTGCTATAGATGAGCTGCTTTTCTAACTGCATTAACTCTCTCAGCCCAGCCAAGCACGCTTTGGTAAATGTAGCAGCAACACACAAGCCATGAAAGTAAGACAAACTGACAGATGAGTGCTGGTTTCCTTCAGAGCGATCACTCTTTGCGATTATGTATTTATTTGTCTGCAGACTTTTTTATTTATGATCTGTCTTTCTCCCCCAGATGTCAGCTCCATGAGACAAGGGACAGATTCTGTTGTATTCACCACATATACCTAGCATCTACCACAGAGCCTGGCACAAAACAGATGCTCAAAAATATAAGTTGAATTGAGTGATAAGTGAATAATTGGATGAATCTTTCTCATAATCTTCTTTCCTCTTTTAAAATAATATTTTACTGTGTTTTTGGTGGAAGTGTACACAGCAAAACAGGTTCCCATTCAACAATTTCTACACATATTGTTCTGTAATATCAGTTACATTCTTCACATTGTATCAACATTCTCACTATTTCCGTTCCAGTTGTTCTGTTTCCATTAACCTACTCTCACAGCCCCCCGAACCCAGCCTTCTCATCTATGCTTTGTTGACCACTTGGTCTCATATAGACAGCTTTTCAAAAGAGCACAGTATTCACGGTGACATTCATTACTTTATGGGCTAACCTGCTGTCTTAGTTATCTAGTGCTGCTATAACAGAAATACCACAAGAGGATGGTTTTAACAAACAGAAGTTTATTTCCTTACAGTAAAGGAGGCTGAAACTAATTCAGGGTGTCAGCTCCAGGGGAAGGCTTTCTCTTTCTCAGCCTTCTCATCAGTGTTCCCTTGGACTAGGAGTTTCTCAGCGCAGGGACTCCGGTCCAAAGGATGCGCTCTGCTCCCGGCACTGCTTTCTTGATGGTATGAGGTCCCCCAACTCTCTCCTTGCTTCCCTTTCCTTTTATCTCTTGAGAGATAAAATGTGGTGCAGGCCACACCCCAGGGAAACTCCCTTTACATTGGATCATGGATGTGACCTGGGTAAGGGTGGTGTTACGATCCCACCCTAACCCTCTTTAACATAAAATTACAATCACAACATGGAGGCCAACCACACAATTCTGGGAATCATGGCCCAGCCAAATTGTTACACACATTTTTGGGGGGACATAATTCAAACCATGACACCTGCTATTTAGCTTAAAGGTGATTTGAAGGGATGGTTTTGGTTCAAGGCTTAAAGAATATCTCAGGGTAATAGTCTCAGGGATTCCTCCTTTCTCAGTAGGTCCAGTAAGACTGGATTGTTTTTGAAATTTGAAGTTGTGTTCCACATTTTTCTCCCTTTCTATCAGGATCCAGCTATTATGGTCCTGACCAGAACATCTGGTAGTGGTAGCTAGGCACAATCTAGTACTTCTGCTCTTAGGGTAGAGGACGCTGTGGTTCATGTAGAAAAATTAGTCCTGTAGACTGGTTTCTTCTCTGAGTCACAGGTTTCTTTCTTTCTCTTTTGCTCCAGACGTTGTTGTTGTTGTTAGGTGCCATCAAGTCATTTCCGACTCATAGCGACCCTATGTACAACAGAACGAAGCATTGCCCAGTCCTGTGTCATCCTCACAATTTTGCTATGTTTCTATGCTGAGCAAATAATCTGAGAAGCTGGACTATATGAACAAGAATGCGACATCAGGATTGAAGGAAGACTTATTAACAACCTGTATTGTGCAGATGACACAACCTTGCTTGCTGAAAGCGAAGAAGACTTGAAGCACTTACTGATTGAAGATCAAAGACTACAGCCTTCAGTAGGGATTACACCTCAACATAAAGAAAACAAAAATCCTCACAACTGGACCAATAAGCAACATCATGATAAATGGAGAAAATACTGTAGTTGTTGAAGATTTCATTTTACTTGGATCCACAATCAACGCCTATTGAAGCAGCAGTCAAGAAATCAAACAATGTATTGCATTGGGCAAATCTGCTGCAAAATTCTATTATGCGATCTCCAGCATCATTTCTATCACCAAAGCCATACTTTCCAACTACTGATCCTTCTTTGTTTGCAACTTTCACATTCCAGTCACCAGTAATTATCAATATGTCTTGGTTGCATGTTTGATTAATTTCAGACTGCAGAAGTTGGTAAAAATCTTCAATTTCTTCATCTTTGGCATTAGTGGTTGATGCGTATATTTGAATAATAGTCAGATGTCATGGATTGAATTTGTCCCCCCAAAAATATGTGTATAAATTTGGCTAGGCCATGATTCCCAGTATTGCATGATTGTCTACCATTTTGTCATCTGATGTGATTTTCCTATGTGTTTGTAAATCCTATCACTATGATGTTAATGAGATGGATTAGTGGCAGTTATGTTGATGAAATCTGCAAGATTAGATTCTGTCTTAAGCCTATCTCTTTGGAGATATAAAAGAGAGAAGTGAGCAGAGAGACAGAAGGATGTCACACCACCAAGAAAAAAGCATTGGGAGCATAGCGTGTCCTTTGGACCTGGGGTCCCTGTGCTGAGAAGCTCCTTGACCAGGAGACGATTAATACCAAGGACCTTCCTCCAGAGCTGATGCCCTGAATTGGGACTTCTAGCCTACTAGACTGTGACAGAATAAACTTCTCTCCTTTTTTTTTTTTTTTTTAAATTGTACTTTAGATGAAGATTTATAGAACAAACTAACTTCTCATTAAACAGTTAGTACACATGTTGTTTTATGACATTAGTTAACAACCCCATGACATGTCAACACTCTCCCTTCTCTACCTTAGGTTCCCTATTACCAGCTTTCCTGTCGTCTCCTGCCTTCTAGTCCTTGCCCCTGGGCTGTTGTGCCCCTTTAGTCTCATTTTGTTTTATGGGACTGTCTAATCTTTGGATGAAAGGTAAACCTCAGGAGTGACTTCATTACTGAACTAAACGGGTGTCAGGCAACAGAGAGTCCCTGATGGAGCAGGAGAAAAGTGGGTGCAGAACTCAAATTCTAGTAAAAAGACCAGACTTAATGGTCTGCCTGAGACTGGAGGAACCCCAGAAAGCATGACCTCCAGACTCTCTGTCAACCCAGAACTAAAACCATTCCTGAGGCCAACTCTTCAGACAAAGATTAGATTGGACTATGGGACATCAAATGATACTCTTGAAGACTGTGCTTCTTAGCTTAAGTAGATACATGAGACTAAATAGGGAGCTCCTGTCTGGAGGTGAGATGAGAAGGCAGAGCAGGTCAGGAGCTGGTTGAATGGACATGGGAAATCAGGGGTGGAAAGGAGGAGTGTGCTGTCGCAGTATAGGGAGAGCAACTAGGGTCACATAACAATGTATGTATAAATTTTTGTATGAGAAACTAACTTGAATTGTAAACTTTCACTTAAAGTACAACAATAAAATAAAACTAAAAAAATAAAATGGTGTCAGGAGGCCATACCCTTGGGGTTTCTCCAGTCTCTGTCAGGCCAGTAAGTCTGATCTTTTTTTTTTGTGAGTTAGAAATTTGTTCTACATTTTTCTCCAGTTCCATCCAGGACCCTGTATTGTGATCCCTGTCAGAGCAGTCAGTGGTGGTAGCCAGGCACCATCTAGTTGTACTGGACTCAGTCTGGTGAAGGCCATGGTAGTGTCATTAGTTCCTTTGGACTAATCTTTCCCTTGTGTCTTTAGTTTTCGTCATTCTCCCTTACCCCTGAAAGGGGTGAGACCAGTGGAGTATCTTAGATGGCTGCTCACAGGCTTTTAAGACCCCAGACACTACTCACCAAAGTAGAATGTAGAACATTTTCTTTATAAACTATGTTATGCCAATTGAGCTAAATATTCCCTTAGACCATGGTCCTCACAGCCCTCAGCCCAGTAATTCAGTCCTTTAAGGAGTTTGCATGTATCTATGAAGCTTCCATGACCTTGCCTTGTACAAGTTGTGCTGCCTTCCCCAGCATTGTGTACTGTCATACCCTTCACCAAAGTTACCACTTTTCTATTGTCTGTTTAGTGTTTTTTCCATCCCCACCCCTCCCCTCCCTTGTAACCATCAAAGATTGTTTCTTTTTGTGTGTAAACCTTTTCATGAGTTTTTATAGTAGTGGTCTTATATAATATTTGTCTTTTTGTGATGGACTTATTTCACTCAGCATAATGCCCTCCAGATTCTTCCATGTTGTGAGATGTTTCGCAGATTCATCATTGTTCTTTATCATTGCCTAGTACTCCATTGTGTGTATGTACCATAGCATGTTTATCAGTTCATCTGTCGATGGGCATCTAGGTTGTTTCCATCTTTTTGCTATTGTGAACAATGCTGCAATGAACACAAGTGTGCATATGTCTATTTGTGTGATGGCTCTTATTTCTCTAGGGCCTGTTCCTAGGAGCGGAATTGCTGGATCATATGGTATGTCTATTTCTAGCTTTCTAAGGAAGCGCCATATCATTTTCCAAAATGGTTGTACCATTTTGCATTCCCATTGGCACTGCATAAAAGTTCTAATCTCCCCGCATCCTCTCCAACGTTTGTTATTTTCTGTTTTTTTGATTTGTGACAGTAATGCTGGGGTGAGATGGTATATTATTGTGGTTTTGATTTGCATTTCTCTAATGACTAGTGATCTTGAGCATTCCTTGTGTGTTCTGTTACCTGCTTGACTGTCTTCTTTGGTGAAGTGTCTGTTCATTTCCTTTGTCAATTTTTTAATTGGATTATTTGTCTTTTTGTTGTAGAGGTGTTGGATTTCCTGTAGATTTTAGAGATTAGACCTTTGTCGGATGTATTGATAGCCAAAAATTTTTTCCCAGTCTGTAGCTTCTCTTTTTACTCTTTTGGTGAAATCTTTTGATGAGCATAAGTGTTCAATTTTTAGAAGATCCCAGGTTTCTACCTTATCTTCTGGAGTTTGTGTGTTGTTGGTTATGGCTTGTATCCTGTTAATGCCGTGTATTAGGGCCTCTAGCATTGATCCTATTTTTTCTTCTATGATTTTTAGAGTTTTTGGCTTTATATTTAGGTCTTTGATCCATTTTGAATTAGTTTTTATGTATGGTGTGAAGTATGGGTCCTGTTTCATTTTTTTTGCAGATAGGCATCCAGTTTTGACAGCACCATTTGTTAAAAAGACTGTTCACCATTTGATGGACTTTGGGTGCTTGTCAAAGATCAGGTGACCATAGGTGGATGGACTTACATCTGGGTTCTCAATTCTGTTTCTTCATTCTTTTTAATTGTTTTATCTGATTTTTCCTCAAATAGGTTGGCGTCAAGAGCTTTATCTTCAATGTCACTGATTCTAACTTCTACTGCCTCAATTCTGCTCTTACGACTTTCTATTGAGTTGTCTAATTCTGAAATTTTATTGTTAATCTTCTGGATTTCTTATTGCTGTCTCTCTATGGATTCTTGCAGCCTATTAAATTTGGCATTATGTTCTTGAATAACTTTTTTAAGTTCTGCTACTACTGTGTCTGTATGTTGCCTGGCTGTTTCTGTGTTCCGTTGAATTTCCTTTCTTATTTCTAGAAGAGTTCTGTATATTAATCTTTTGTATTCCAAGAAGTTCTCTTCCTCCAGAGAATTTACTTATTCTTTATTTTGGTAGCTTGCTGAAGCCATCATGGACTGCCTCTTTATGGGACTTGATATTGACTGTTGTCTCTGAGCCATCAATAATTTATTATAATTTTATTTTGTGTTTGCTTAGTGAGACCTAGCTTCTTATTTTGTTTTGTTTGATATGCCCAAATAGGCTGCTCGTGTGCACTAGTTTGATTTTTTACACCTTTTGATCTCTAATGTCCTGTCACCAGGTAGTTAGTTCTGTAACTAAGTATGTGCACACCAGAGTCCGTTAAAATTTCCTATATGGGATCAGCTCGAGTGTGCAGGCAGTCGGTCACCAAGTGTGTGATGCAGGCTCTCACCCCCAGTCCTAGAGAGGCATGGGTGATTTGTGCAGGCACTGGACTCTGGATGTGGTAGGGGATCACACGCTGAGCCAGGCAGGGGGCTGACAGCTGCCCCTGAGATTCTGAAAGAAAAGTGTGTCCATATTCTCTAGGGTGAATAGATAGGTGAGTTTTGCAGCTAGGCTAAGAGCACCCCACTATGTTGGCTGCAAAGACTTGAGGGCACCACTTTTTCTAGAACTCCTGTAGCAGGTGACTAGGCATGTTAGGAGCTACCATCCGTCCTCAAAACCCTGCTGCAGATTGATAAAAGTGCCTACTTGAGGGGCAGGGCTGTTTTGAGGATGACAAATCTGCCCGTTTACAGCTGAGGGAGTTGAAGTTAAACTTCAGAGGTTTGCCTTGTTGTACTGTGGTAGTGAGGGCTAACTCTGTTGAGATGGGTCCCCACAAGTCTATACAGGGGTGTACGGCAGTCAGCATCTGCAGACCCCTGATTTCTATGGCCAGCAAAGGAGCTGTGCCGACCCTGTGTTCCTGGCCTGCGGAGCCAGCAGCTTATTTGTTCCCTCTCCAAGGCCAGGAGAATGGGTCAGGTCGCCTTTTGGGATCTACTTCTGGCCCAGTGGACTCCCGGTGCAGAGCGGGGATGGAGGAGGTAAAAGGAAGAGAGGTTTTTCCCAAATGGGCTTTTATTTATTTATTTTTTTTAAATCGCCACAAAAGAGTGCGCATATGTACTTATCCTAGCCTCTTGGGAGCTGCTCTTCGCTGGTTCGGGGTGTCCAAGCAGAATCTCTGCTGCCTGGTCTCTTTTGATGTGGAAACTTCTTCTCCAGCGAGTGCACTGCACAGCTGTTTGCCTGCCTCACCGCGGCCTGGCGTGGCTGTGTCTCTGCAGTATCGCCGCTGCGGCTCTAGCACTCCTCACCTCTTCCAAATGGTCTTCCTTTCTGGTATGACTCAGATGGATTTCTTAACCTTGCCTTGTTCAGGGCTGCCAGATGTTCACATAGAATCAAATCACTTGTTTTTCCAGGTCTTTGTTGTAAGAGGGATATAGGAAGCATCTAACTAGTCCTCCATGTTGACCAGGCCTCCTCCATTGACTTTTAAAAAATCTGGGTTCTCAATTCTGTTCAGTTGGTCAATGTATCTGTCGTTGTACCAGTACCAGGCTGTTTTGACTACTGTAGCTGTATAATAGGTTCTTAGGTCAGGTAGTGTGAGTCCTTCTACTTTATTCTTCTGCTTCAATAGTGCTTTACTTATCCGTGGCCTCTTCCCTTTCCATATAAAGTTAATGATTAGTCTTTCCATCTCTTTAAAGAATGTTGTTGGTATTTGGATGGGGATTGCATTGTATTTGTATATTGTGTTGGGTAGAATTGTCATTTTCACAATACTGAGTCTACCTATCCATGAGCATGGTATGTTTTTCCATTTACGTAGATCCCTTTGGGTTTCTTGCAGTAGTATTTTATGGTTTTCTTTGTATAGGGCTTTTACATTCCTGGTTGGATTTATTTCTAAGTTTTTTTTTTTTTTTCTTTAGAGGTTATCATAAAGGGTACTGTTTTCCTGATTTCGTTTTCATTGTTCTCTTTATTGACGTATAGGAATCCAACTGATTTTTGTAGGTTTATCTTGTATCCTGCTACTTGGCTAAATCTTTCTATTAGTTCTAGTAGTTTTCTTGTGGAGTCTTTTGGGTTTTTTATGTATAGTATCATATCATCCACAAATAAGGACAGTTTTACTTCTTCATTACCAATTTGGATGTCCTTTATTTCTTTTTCTTGCCTTATTGCTCTAGCTAGGACTTCCAGAATAATTTTTAATAGGAGTGGTGATAAAGGGCATCCTTGTCTTCTTCCTGTTCTCAAGGGGAATGTTTTCAGCCTCTCTCCATTAAGAATAATGTAAGCTGTTGATTTTGCATAGATACCCTTTATTATGTTGAGGAATTTCCCTTCTATATCTATTTTATGGAGAGTTTTTATCAGGAATGGGTGTTGGACTTTGTCAAATGCCTTTTCTGTGTTGATTGAGATGATCATGTGATTCTTTTATTTTATTTTATTTATGTGGTGGATTACACTGATTTTCTAGTTTTGAACCATCTTTGCATACCTGGTATGAATCCTACTTGGTCGTGGTGTATTATTTGTTTTGATATGATGCTGAATTCTATTGGTGAGAATTTTGTTAAGAATTTTTGCATGTGTACTCATGAGAGATATTGGTCTGTAATTTTCTTTTTTTGTGGTGTCTTTGCCTGGTTTTTGTATCAGGGTTATGCTTATTTCATAGAATGAATTTGGAAGTATCCCTTCCTTTTGTATGTTCTGAAATAGTTTGAGTAGTACTGGTTTAAGCTCTTCTCTGAATGTTTGGTAGAATTCTCCAGTGGAGCTATCTGGACCAGGGTTTTTTTTGTTGGGAGTTTTTGTTTTTATTACCTTTTCAATCTCTTCTCTTGTTATGGGTCTGTTCAAATTTTCGACATCATTTTGTGTTAGTTTGGGTAGGTAGTGTGTTTCTAGAAATTTGTTCATTTCCTCTAGGTTTTCAAATTTGTTGGAGTAATACCCTTTTATGATCCTTTTTATTTCAGTTGGGTCTGTGGTAATGTCCCTCATTTCATTTCTTATTTGGATTATTTGCGCCCTCTCTTGTTTTTCTTTTGTCGGTTTGGCCAGTGGTTTGTCAATTTTATTGATCCCTTCAAAGAACCAACTTTTGGTTTTGTTGATTTTTTCCATTGTTATTCTCTATTTCGTTTATTTCTGCTCTGATCTTTATTATTTTCTGTCCTCTGGTGGCTGTGGGCTCCTTTTGCTGTTTACTTTCTATTTGTCTGAGTTGTGTAGCTAATGTTTTGATTTTGACTCTTCTTTTTTGGTGTGTGCATCTGTTGCTTTAAATTGACTTCTGAGCACTGCCTTTGCTGTGTCCCAAAGATTTTGGTATGATTGTTTTAGTCTCATTTGATTCTAGGATTTTTTTGATTCCATCTTTGATTTCTTCTATTACCCAGTGGTTTTTAAGCAGAGTGTTATTCAGTTTCCAAGTAATAGATTTTTTTTCCTTGCCCTTCCTGTTGTTGATTTCTACATCGATGGCATTGTGATCAGAGAAGATACTTTGTATTATCTCAATGGAGAATAAACTTTTCTTTATTAAAATCATCCACTTGTGGTATTTCTGTTATAGCAGCACTAGATAACTAGTGCTTATGGATATTATCCTATCATTAACAGCATTATACTACAAGAATCTAAAGGATTGATCTAAAGGATGATGAGCACTTAGGTTGTTTGCATATTTTGGATACTGTGGATAGTGCTGCAATGAACATAGGTGTACATATGCCTGTTAGTATCTCTTCTATCTTTGCTCATTTTTTATCCTAAAATATTATTGAGCTCTATCTCAGTCTTACTCTTCTGTACATGTTACATGAATTATTTTCCTTTGAGTGTGGTTTTAGGGTCTTATCTTTGCATTTCCTCTTTTGTGAGTCAGATGTCACTTGATGCACTTTGAACCATGATGGCAGATCTTCTGCCTTGTTGTTCTTTACCTTAGTAAGATGTACCCCTTTCCTTGTTTGCTGTTATTTTGGGGTTCAAAAATAAGATTAAGTGTTATGTGTCATAGATTAACACACTGAAATAAAATGCCCAAACGAAAGTGGGAAAATCAACATGATTATAGAGAGTTATGTGCAGAAGGGAGAAAATTAAAAAGTAGGGGGTGAGACCCTGAAATTGAAACAGAGTACAAAAGAGAAAAAATATTGCTGCGGGCAGGTGCCCCAGACTACCTTCCAGATAGAGGGTAGAGATGAGGCTTTCTTTACACCAATTACAAGTCTAGATTCAGCTCCATTACAGTCATGATAGAGGGTGGAAACTATCTCTCCAAAGTGTGGTTTCCAGACAACCTGCATCAGCATCACCTGGGAGCTTGTTTGAAATGCAGAATCTTGGGTCTGATTCTGAGTTTACTGAGTCCAAATCCGTATTTTTCACAAGATATTTGGGTCATTTATATGCCCAGTTGAGAATCACTGGTCTTCTCTAGATAACTGCTGGAAATTTCATGTTGCTAATGGTAGAGAAAGCATCTGATGATTTATTGTCATATGTTTCCAACTACTGCATCTATCAAGATTAAGGCAAACTGCTCGGGAGGGCTCTACTCTGTCCCACAGAGAAGGCTGAATTCAGCATGGGCTGGGACAATAAAGGTGACCTTCTCCTTGAACTTTAAGTTCCTAAGAGCCAAGATGGGAACTTGGATTACTGTAAATTACTGTGAGCTTCAGAGAAGTAGATTTCAAAAAGTAGAGATGAGATCCATGCAAAGTTCTTTAAAGGACTATGGCACAACCAAGTGGGAGCCTTCAAACATGGGACCTGCACACTGAAACTAAAAATGATTCCAGTAACGCAGAAAAGGAGATAGTGTCTAAAAGGTAGGCGTGTCTACCCAGGGTAACTTAAAGAATTCAGACACGTATAGAAGAAGGAACCAAAAAAAAAAAAAAAAAAAAATCCCATTGCCGTCCAGTGGATTCCAACTCATAGCAACCCTATAGGACAGAGTACAACTGCCCCACAGGGTTTCCAAGGCTGAAATCTTTACGGAAGCAGACTGCCATTTCTTTCTCCCATGGAGCAGATGGTGGATTCAAACTGTCAATCTTTCGGTTATCAGCTGAGCACTTAACCACTGCACCAACAGGGTTCCCTGGAAGGAGGAAGGAGGATCTCAAAATCAAGCACAAATTTACAGGAGTTGCTTGGATCTACACCAAGAGTGGCGAGCAGTTAAGGGTAGAAAAAAAGATGTAACTTGCAGAAGTGTTGTTATGGATCGAATTGTGTCCACCAAAATATGTGTTGTAATTCCTAACCTCTATGCCTGCGATCTGCAGATGACACAACCTTGCTTGCTGAAAGTGAAGAGGACTTAAAACACTTACTAATGAAGATCAAAGACTACAGCCTTTAGTATAGATTAGATTACACCTCAACATAAAGAAAACAAAATTCCTCACAACTGGACCAATAAGCAACATCATGATAAACAGAGAAAAGATTGAAGTTATCAAGGATTTCATTTTACTTGGATCCACAACCAATGCCCTTGGAAGCAGCAGTCAAGAAATCAAACGACACATTGCATTGGGCAAATTTGCTGCGAAAGATCTCTTTAAAGTGTTGAAAAGTAAAGACGCTACTTTGAGAACTAAGCTGCACCTGATCCAAGCCATGGTATTTTCAATTGCTTCATGCATGCAAAAACTGGACAGTGAATAAGGAAGACTGAAGAATTGATGCCTTTGAATTATGGTGTTGGCAAAGAATATTGAATATACTATGGACTGTGAGAAGGATGAACAAGTCTGTCCTGGAAGAAGTACAGCCAGAGTGCTTCTTGGAAACAAGGATGGTGATACTTCCTCTGACATATTTTGGACATGTTTTCAGGAGGGACCAGTCCCTGGAGAAGGACATCATGTTTGGTAAAGTAGAGGGTCATCGAAAAAGAGGAAGACCCTTGACGAGATAGATTGACACAGTGGCTGCAACAATGGGCTCAAACAACAACTGTTGTGAGGATGGTGCAGGACCAGGCAGTGTTTCATTCTGTTGTACACAGGGTTGCTATGAGTCGGAATCTACTCCATGGCACCTAACAACAACACCTGTGGTTATAATCCCATTTGGGAACGGGTTGCCTTTGTCATGTTAATGAGGCAGGATTAGTGTAGGGTGTAACTTGAGTCAGTCTCTTCTGAGATATAAATGAGATTAAACAAACAAGCTAAGCAGCAGAGATGGTGTAAGAGAGATGCCAAGCCACATGAAGACTGTCCAGGAGCAGAAGCTCAGAAGAGGTGACAAACTTCCTCCAGAGCCAGCAGAGAGAGAAAGCCTTTCCCCACAAGCCAGCACCCTGAACTCGCACTTCTAGTCTCCTGAACTGTGAGAAAAGAAATTTCTGTTGTTAAAGCCATGCACTTGTGGTATTTCTGTTATAACAGCACTAGGTAACTAAGACAAGTGTTTAAGACAAAAAGAGTTTCTTTTGGTAAGTTTGGAGCAGGGAGGATTAGATAGGAAAAGTTCTGCTGATTGGGGCAGAGGGAGTCACAGCCTTGATGAAGACTTCCCTGGCCATTGGTCCTGCCCCTACCTGTCACTCTTCATCACATCAGTGTTTTGTATGTTTTTCTTAACATTTATCACTGTTTGGAATTATCTAGTTGTAAAAATGGCATGATGGAGGCATCTAACCTCCTCTGACTTTACAAGGGGGAGAGAGAATCGTTATCAGCATCTACAGCCCAAGGCTGATTCCTATGAAGCAGAGGTCAGATATACCTCCTCTCTCCAAAGTTTTTACCAATTCTACACCAGCCGTCCCTCCCATGGCACTCTACTTCTCTGCTGGGTTCGATAATTCATTGCAATGGCCACACAGAACTCAGACAATACTCAAATGATTATGGAGTTTATTAGGGAAGTAACAGGTTACAATTCAGGATCGGGGATGACTCAGCTCAGGTTGGTAATATTTAGCCTCCCCTTCTGCTCCTAATCTTGGTTATATTCATATGGTCTGTGCTGCTCTTCAAGGCCTGGCTACCTTAATTCTCCAATTGCCTGTTATATATTGGACCTTTGATTTGGGTTCCTTTGGAGTTGGCTTGGGGTCTCCTTGCATGAATGCTCATGTGGATTCTTGCTGCTCATCCATATCCCTAAGCTATGGCTCTCAGGCCAAGTCTGACGCCGGACCCCTACTCTCCTTACCGAGCTGGCATGCCATCAGGATTTCCCCAAGTCCTATCAACCTGATGAGAGATACTTCCCCAGGAACATTCTAGAATAAATTAGAACAAGTTGCTTTGAGTACTTCTAAAGGGGATCCACAGTAGTAGCATGAGTGCAGTAAGGATGAGAGCTGCCCAGACAACCTGATTTGTTTGTTAAAACACTGGCCTGGCAGATCAAGGAAAGGTCATGAGGGTAGAGTCCCAGATTTCAACAAGAGGTTGGACAGATCCTTTCATGCGATCTCTTTTAGAAGAATATCAAGAAACACAGGATGGTTTAGGACAAGTAGATTAGTTAGTTTATGGTTGGTTGAAAAATTGTGCTGTCGTTAATCAGACGTGCTGATTCATGACAGCCTGAGGAAGGTTGCTGGTCGTATAACAACAGAATTCTGTCCTTAGCCAGGTTCTGTCCAGACTTTTCTCTATCTCTTCTTCCCTCCCCCCTCCCCATCTCTCTTCAAAAAACCTGGATGAAGACCTGAGGGTTAGTTTATAAAATTTGTGGGGGGCACAAATAAAGGGGGAGTTGCTAACACATAAATGAGAGTCGAGATTTTAAAAATAATTATGAACTAGTATAGCCCCTTGCAAAGCCCTTCTCTGTAGGATGATCTCATTTAAGTCTCTAAACAACTCTGTGTGGTAGGTATGACCAATTATCCTCATTTTAGATGAGGCTCAGGGCTTAAGTAAATCCCCCAAGATCACTCAACATTACACTGCAGAGCCCAGGTTTAAATCCTGGTTTTTCTGATTCCAAGTTCTATACTCTTTAAAATGGGCCAAAACAAACAAGAGAAAATGAATGGAAACTTGTATTTTAAAAAATATACAAGCACAGGTTGGAAGAGACCTGATGTACCAAGTACTGTGTGGGGCTCTCAGCATCACTCCCCTACTCCCCAGATCCATGATGGCAGCCCACTGCCTCCCTCTTTCACAGAGTTCACATTCTCCCCCAGCCCGGCTTCCAGGCAGTTGGTAAGCTCAGCCTGCTAGAACCAAAAAACAGGGATGGGAACTTGGCCCCTCACTCTTATAACGCTACCAACCCCTGGTTTGATTTAAGGGTACCAGTGGCATGATGGGGAATTCATGGGCTTAGGTGTCCTGGTAATACAGTTGTGTGAACTTGGGCATGTAAACTAAGCCTCTCCACACCTCAGTTCCTGTACCTGCAAAAGGGGATAATAATGCTATGAATCTCAGAGGGCCGTAGTGAGGATTACATGAGATGGTGCATGTAAGACATCTCGTCTTCAGTGTTGGGAAGTAGCAAGCAGCTACAGGTTATTATTGCCATACTCTCTGCACTGGCACCACACTCTCATTCTTTCTGGATCTAAGTCCTGGTTTTAGTAACCCAGAAGACTTAGCTGGATTTTTATTTTTCCAGTCACAGGGCCTTCCTATTCAGAAAGTAAGAGAATGGCCAGCACATGGTGAGCCATGTTTGTTCTGTTACCCCTTATAGGAACTTTTTAATATTGTGTATTTTTGGAACATCACATGGACTTACCTTTATTACCTTATTACCATTATATGGAGGGGATAGTGGTGATTCAGTGATAGAATTCCCACCTTCCATATGGGAGACCTGGGTTCGATTCGAGCCAATGCACCTCATGTGCAGCTGCCACCCACTTCTCTCAGTGGAAGCTTGTGTGTTGCTATGATGCTGAACAGGTTGCAGTAAAGCTTCCAGACTAAGACAGACTAGGAAGAAATGCCTGGAGATGTATTTCTGAAAATTAGCCAGTGAAAACCCTGTGGATCCCAATGGTCTGATCTGCATCCAATCATGGATTGTGCAGGACCAGGCAGCATTTGGTTTTGTTGTGCATGGGGTCCCCATGAGTCAGGGGCTGAGCAGATAGCAGCTAACAATAACAACCATCATATGGAATTATCCAGCCAGGCAGTTGGATAGATTGAGTAACTCCTTTCCTTAACTTACTTCTTGGAGGTTTGGTAGAGGGATGGGAAGGAGGGCAGGGCAGAAAAAGGTGCAGAAATTGTGGGAAGCAAGTATCTTCATGAATCTGTTTTCTCAGTGTTGCAGTTTGTCTTTTCTAAGTTCCTCCGCTGGGTGATACAAGGAAGCTACTCTTTGCCTAGAATTTAGTGCACTCTTCTATTTGTTTTAATCCTTACCAGAACCAGGTGTTTCTTTTTCCTTTTAAAGTTTTCATCAATAGATGTTTACCCTTTTGGCATCATAAAACTCTACTTCAAACAAGATACAAAAATCTGTGTGTTGTAAAAGTAAAAACAAATTATTTTCAAAGCAATATATCTTAAACTATATCCAAATACCAAGCACTTACCTAGAGCAAGAACTGAACTATTCTGGAAGAATAGATTGTAGGGTTGATGAATTTATTTTGGACAAGAGTGGCTATTAATTTACCCATTGCTTCCCATGGTAGTGATTTAACCCAGAATGCTGTGGTGAGGCCATAGAGCATGATGGTCAGAGCCTGTGTATCTTTGTCCTACAAACAGGTTACGTTCTGACAGTGGACCCTACAAACTCCTGACCTCCTGAATTTATATTAAGGTAATGGGCATTCTTATGAACTGAATTGTGTCCCCCCAAAATATGTGCTAAAATTCTCACCCCTTGTACTTGTTATGTACTTTTGTTATGTTAATGAGGTCATACCAAGGTTAGGGTTAGGGTAGAGTGGGTTCTAAACCTAATCACTTTTGAGTTATAAAAAGAGTAGACAAAGAGCCACACATAGGGGGAAGATAGATACCAAGGAACTCCCAGGGCTACTGACAAGGAAGGTCCTTCCCCGAAAGCCATGCTCTGAGTTCAAACTTCCAGCCTCTTGAACTGTGAGAAAATAAGTTTCTGTCCTTTAAAGCCATTTGCTTGTGGTATTTTGTTACACCAGCACTAAAACAGGCATTAATACTTGATGTTGGTCTTCTAGGCTGGTACTCAGAATTTCACTGTTCTGCCAATCACTTTTCCTCCCGTTATTGGTTATCATCAATTGCACAGCCATAGCACTCATCACATGTTTCAGGGTTCACTATTCATCCTTCAGAACTATTCCTACAGTCAACCAACCCTCTCAGACATGCAAACCAGCTTCATACATTTCTCGCCACTTTCTTATTAATCCTGTTGGGTTTCACCATGATAACACACCTCTTCTTCCTCCACCTTATTGAGGCATAATTTACATACCATAAAATGTGCCCATTTTAAGTGTACAATTCAGTGATTTTTATTAAGTGTGCAACCATCACCATATACCAGTTTAAGGACATTTCTATCACTCCAATAAGATCCCTCATGTCCATTTGCAACAATCCCTTTTCCCAACTCCAGCCCCGGCAACCATTAATCTACTTTATGTCTATACATTTGCATTTTCTGGATATTTCATATGAATGGAATCATTCAAGATGCAGTCTTTTATGTCTGGCTTCTTTTACTTAGCATAATGTTTTGAAGGTTCATCTATGTTGTAGCTATGTCAGTAAGTTTTTCCTTTCTATTGCTGGATACTATTCCATTGTGTGGATATAAAAACCTAAAACCAAACCTATTGCCATCAAGTTGATTCCAACGCATAGTGACTCTACAGGACAGAGTAGAACGGCCCCATAGGGTTTCCAAGGAGTGGCTGGTGGATTCAAACTGCCAACCCTTTGGTTAGCAGCCTGAACTCTTAACCACTGCACTACGAGGTCTCCCTTACCTATATTAGGTGCTGTATATTGAGGGTCACAGTGAAGCTGCTGATATGGAAAGGTGACGTTTCCTTGTCACTGAGTGGAAGAAACAGTATGGGCAGCATATTCCTGGGAGGGTGAGGGAACCTTGGGTGGGTCAGGCCCATGGCCATGTACTCTTGAGGTTGTAATAACTTACTTGACTTATGAGACCAAGGAGAAAGGGATTTCAGGATTCCATGTACACCATCTACATTACCCATGTGACACACATCCCACTTCCTGATTCCTTGCTCGGCACACAAACCAATTTCAATACAGGACAGCCTATCTGGAAAGTATATACGATGCCTAACGCCATGCCTTGCATTCCTGAGACAGTCACCCCTGACTTGCTAAATAGCCACTGCAGGGCACCCCAGAGAGTCTGTGCTTAGAAGTTGGATGTAACAATTTCTGCTGGTGCCAAATGATGGTATATCACCCTGCCTGTGGACTAGCAGCGCCGTGAATGTAAGATAATATTATGACAAGGAAGTTAAGAAGTACGGGAAATGAAAACGATACAGTAGCCTGTGATGGAAAACCAGGACAGAAATGACTTCAGAGTGGTCAAGGTCTGTTTGTAAAAGCATGGGTTGTGCAAGCAAAAACAATTGGGGCAAGAACCTATAGGTGCCACTCCCAGTCAGCAGCCTGCCAGGAGACAGTGCAGAAAGTTTGCAAAGTCTGTTCCAGTCAGACAGGGCCTGTGCTGGAGACAGCAAAGCTGTTGAGGGGTTACAAATGGCGGGCATGCAGGGAGGCTGTGTTTGGGCTGGCTAAATCCCTGAAAGAGCCAGGATTTCTGACTCTGAGTAAATATGACTGGATGCTGAGGGGGACAGTTAGAATGCATAAGGGCTCCCCTTTCAGGAAATATGTTTCTCTATCTTCCTTGCTTCTTCTTACGGTCTGTTCATTTAGTACATAGTGGTGCAAATGGTTAAGCGCTCGACTGCTAAATGAAAGGTTGGTAGCTGGAGTCCACCCAGAAGTGCCTAGAAAGAAAGTCCTGGTAATCAACTTCCAAAAAATCAGCTACTGAAAATCCAATATAGCACACTTCACCTCTGACACACATGAGGCCACCATGAGTCGGATTGACTCAACAGTAGCTGGGTAACTGGTGATGTTTATACCTTTGGCCTGATGGTAGTCTGATCAAGAAGTATCATCAGAGGCTTTGGGGATTTGGATCTCTTTTTAGTATCCCATTTCTCTAGGATGGTCTAACTCCTGGTTGGCCCTTGAATAGACTGATCTGGGATTTCCCCAGTTCTAGAAGGGGCTGAAGGTGGTCATCATTGTCCTGAAATCGGTAGGTACTCCACAATGACACATAGACCCATGGCTTTGTAATAGTTTTGGAGCTGACCTTACTCCCAGAATACTGTTGAAAGGGGTGGGTTGCTGTCAGTCTACCCTCCTTCAGCCTAAACCTGAGTTCTGCATCCTGCAATTTATGGTAGCAGCACTGGGGTGAACCAGCACTAGTGTCCAGCAGGGCTGAGCTCTAGGGGAGTACAGAGGAGGAGGGAAGAAATGGGGCCAACTAGAATCATTTGTCCCTTTTTATCATTTGTTTGTCCCTGGATGGTGCAAATGATTAACACACTCAGCTGCTAACCAAAAGGTTAGAGGTTCGAGTCTACCCAGAGATGCCTCGGAATAAAGGCCTAGTGACCTGCTTCTGAAAAATCAGCAGTTGAAAACCCTATGGAGTACAGTTCTACTCTGACACACATGGGGTCAATAGCAACTAGTGATAGTGGTGGGTCATTTATTTAGAGCTTTTTATTTGCCAGGTACTAGTTGATTGGTCTATTACAAACCTTATCTCATGTAATCTTCATAAGAACCCAACAAAGTATGGATTATTTTCTCCATTTTACAGATGAGGCAATGAGGTTTAGAGACTTCAAGCAACTTGCTGAGGTCAAAGAGTCAGTAAATGATAACTATAGGAGTTTTTTCCCCCTCTAATTGTTTCAAATCTAGGTATTTCTGTATGTAGAGCTTGGGCTCTTAGCCACTTTGTTCTATTATCTTCTCACATGTGATAGCTCTGATAGGGTCTGATATGTTGGAAAGTCAGTTTGTGTTGGTAAACCTGCAGCCAGAAGAATAAACAGAGCATGAATAGTCAAGAGTTGTTGGACAGAGGAGGGCTTTTGAGGGCCCCAGGAACCAAGTAGCAGAGGGACCTGAGGAATTGAGGCTGCTCAGACACACCAGAGTTTGGCTAGTTGGTTTCCTGGTGGTGAACCAGGAACCAGAGACAGTACTTTAAGTAGGAGTAGTGACTGGTGAGAAATGGAGTAGGGAAGGACCAAGAATCCCAACATCTACGAAGGTAGATGGAATGGCAAGGAAGTTCACACTCCAGAAATCCTCCCACTTCAGACAAAGGAGCAAGAGGTACACCCTAGATCTAAAAAAGATGTGTGGATGGAAGGACACTTGCCTAGAGACCTGGCCAACAGGACATTTCAAGAGATAGAGACTGACTCAAAGACAAAGCTTTCAGTAGCCAAAGAAATCAGAATTAGAGTAATCCTATCTCCGGGGAAAATCCTAACTCCAAAAAGTTTCTCCCCTCAGGATGAGGTAGTCACTGCCCAGATCTGCAGCAAAGTCTCAGAAGCTGAGATATTCTAATAGAAAGCTCTGAGAGTGTTTAGGAAAACTAGAAGGAGGGATTATAGAAGGAAGAGCAACCAGGCCTATTCTTAGGATCATACAACATTAGACAAAAGAGTCTACTCAAAAAAGACCCACAATGGTTTAAAAAATTTTGACCCAATAATTAAAAATGAAGAAAGATCAAATAAAAATCCAGGTTTCAGGGTTCTCTTGAAATATCAGAAGACTTAGCCACCCAGAGCTCACATTCCTATGGTAGGTGAGTTGAGTTGTAGCTTGTCTTAGACATCTAGTGCTGCTCTAACAGAAACACCACAAGAGGATGGCTTTAACAAAGAGAAATTTATTCTCTCACAGTCTAGGAGGCTAGAAGTCTGAATTCAGGGTGCCAGCACCAGGGGAAAGATTTCTCTTTCCATTGATTCTTGGGGAAGGTCCTTGTCATAAATCTCCCCCGTCGAGGGGCTTCTCAGCGCAGGGACCCTGGGCCCAAAGGACCCACTAGTCTCCTGGCCCTTGTTTCTTGGTGGTGTGAGGTCCTCATTTCTCTCTACTCACTTTTCTCTTTTATATCTCGAAGGAGATTGACTTAAGACACAACCTAATATTGTAGATTGAGTCCTGCCTCATTAACATAACTATTGCTAATCCCGCCTGTGTCTGTCAGTTTGCCGTACTGTGGGGGCCTCCATGTTGCTGTGATATTGGAAGCTATACCACTGGTATTCAAATACCAGGAGGGTCACCCACGGTGAACACCTTTCAGCTGAGCTTCCAGACTAAGACTGACTAGGAATAAGGACCTAGCAGTCTACTTCTGAAAAGGATAACCCAGTGAAAACGTGATGAATAGCAGTGGAACATTGTCTGATATAGTGCTAGAAAATGAGCCCCTTGTTTTGGAAGGTGCTCAAAAGATGATTGGGGAAGAGCTGCCTCCTCAAAGTAGAGTCGACCTTAATGATGTGGATGGAGTCAAGCTACCGGGAGCTTCATTTGCTGATGTGGCCGACTTAAGATGAGAAGAAACAGCTGCAAACGTCCATTAATAATTAACTGGAACATGGAATGTACAAAGTATGAATCTAGGAAAATTGGAAATCATCAGAAATGAAATGAAACACATAAACATCGATATCCTAGGTATTAGTGAGCTGAAATGGACTGGTATTGGCCATTTTGAATTGGAAAATCATATGGTCTCCTATGCCAGGAATGAAAACTTGAAGGGGAATGGCATTACATTCATCATCAAAAAGAACATTTCAAGATCCATTCCAAAGTACAACGCTGTGAGTGATAGGATAATATCCATGTGCCTACGAGGAAGACCAGTTAATTTGACTATTATTCAAATTTACACACCAACCACTGAGACCAAAGATGAAGAAACTGAAGATTTTTACCGACTTCTGCCATCTGAAATTGATCTAACGTGCAATCACAATGGATTGATAATTACTGGTGACTGGAATGCGAAAGTTGGAAACAGAGAAGAAAGATCAGTAGTTGGAAAATACTGCCTTGGTGATACAAACTGCAGGAGATCACATAATAGAATTGTGCAAGACCAATGATTTCTTCATTGCAAATACCTTTTTTCACCAATATAAATAGCAACTGTACACTGGACCTCACCAGACGGTATACACTCCATTTGTGGAAAGAGACAATGGAAAAGCTCAATAGCATCAGTCAGAACAAGGCCAGGGGCTGACTTCCGAACAGACCAGCAAGTGCTCAGATGCAAGTTCAACTTGAAGCTGAAGAAAATTAGAACAAGTCCACCAGAGCCAAAGCACGACCTTGAGTATATTCAACTTGAATTTTAGAGACCATCTCAAGAATAGATTTGACGCACTGAACACTAAAGACCAGAAGAGTTGTGAAATGACATCAAGGACATCATACATGAAGAAACAGGAGGTCATTAAAAGGACAGGAAAGAAAGAAAAGACCAAAATGGATGTCAGAAGAGACTCTGAAACTTGCTCTTGAACGTCCAGTAGCTAAAGCAAATGGAAGAAATGATGAAGTAAAAGATCTGAACAGAAGATTTCAAAGGGCAGCTCAAAAAGACAAAGTATTATAATGACATGTACAAAGACCTGAAGTTAGAAAACCAAAAGGGAAGGACATGCTCAGCATTCCTCAAGCTGAAAGAACTGAAACAAAAATTCAAGCCTACGTTGCAATATTGAAGGATTCTATGGGGAAAATATTAAATGATGCAGGAAGCATCAAAAGAAGATGGAAGGAATACACAGAGTCAGTATACCAAAAAGAATTGGTCGACGTTCAACCATTTCAGGAGGTAGCATATGATCAGGAACCAATGGTTTTGAAAGAAGTGGTCCAAGCTGCACTGAAGGCATTGGTGAAAAACAAGACTCCAGGAATTGATGGAATACCAACTGAGATATTTCAGCAAATGGTTGCAGTGCTGGAAGTGCTCACTCCTCTATGCCAAGAAATTTGGAAGACAGCTACCTGGCCAACCAACTGGAAGAGAGCCATATTTATGCCTATTCCCAAGAAAGGTGATCCAACAGAAAGCAGAAATTATAACAATATCATTAATATCACATGCACGTAAAATGTTGCTGAAGATCCTTCAAAAGCAGCTGGAGCAGTACATCAACAGGGAACAGCTGTAAATTCACGCTGGATTCAGAAGAGTATGTGGAACCAGGGATATCATTGCTGATGTCCGATGAATCCTGGCTGAAAGCACAGAATACCAGAAAGATGTTTACCTGTGTTTTATTGACTACGCAAAGGCATTCGACTGTGTGGATCGTGATAAATTATGTATAACATTGTGAAGAACGGGAATTCCAGAACGCTTAATTGTGCTCATGAGGAACCTGTATATAGATAAAGAAGCAATGGTTGGAAGAGAACAAGGGAATACTGTGTGGTTTAAAGTCAGGAAAGGTGCATGTTAGGGTTGTATCCTTTTACCATACGTATTCAGTCTGTATGCTGAGCAAATAATCCAAGAAGCTGGACTATATGAAGAAGAAAAGGGCATCAGGATTGGAGGAAGACTCATTAACAGCCTGTGTTATGCAGATGACACAACCTTGCTTGCTGAAAGTGAAGAGGACTTGAAGCACTTACTGATGAAGATCAAAGACCACAGCCTTCAGTGTGGATTACACCTCAACATGAAGAAGACAAAAATCCTCACAACTGGACCAATAAACAACATCATGATAAGCGGAGAAAAGATTGAAGTTGTCAAGGATTTCATTCTACTCGGATCCACAGTCAACACCCACGGAAACAGCAATCAAAAGACACGTTGCATTGGGCAAATCCGCAGCAAAAGATCTCCTTAAAGTGTTAAAAAGCAAAGATGTCACTTTGAAGACTACGGTGCCCTTGACCCAAGCCATGGTGCTTTCAATCATCTCACAGGCATGTGAAAACTGGGCAATGAGTAAGGAAGATGGAAGAAGAATTGATGCCTTTCAATTGTGGTGATGGCAAGAATGGTGAATATACCACTGACTGCCAAGAGAATGAACAAATCTGTCTTGGAAGAAGTACAACCAGAACGCTCCTTAGAAGCAAGGATGGCGAGACTATGTTTCACATACTTTGGACATGTTATCCAGAGGGATCAGTCCCTGGAGAAGGACATCATGCTTGGTAAAGTAGAGGGTCAGCAAAGAAGAGGGAGACCCTCAATGAGAAGGACTGACATAGTGGCTGCAACAATGGTCTTAAGCATAACAACAATTGTGAAGATGGCACAGGACTGGGCAGTATTTTGTTCTGTTGTACATAGGGTCACTATGAGTCAGAACTGATTCGACAGCACCTAACAACAATAATAACAACAATCCTACCTCATTAACATCATGGAGGTAGGATTTACAACACAGGAAAATCACATCAGATGACAAAGTGGTGGACGACCACACAATACTGGGAATCATGGCCTAGCCAAGTTGACACACATTTTTGGGGAACACAATTCAATCCATAGCATAGCTGATAGAAGCTGTTCACTTCAGTAGGTGCCTGTGCTGTCCAGGTCTCTGCAGTCCCCACCACTCCCTATTGCCTTCTGGACACTAGGACTTACCTTATGCTCAGTCAGCTTTCTTCGTTTTTATCACCTGCCTGGCTCTGGTAGGCATTTGACTTTGGAATCACTGATGTAGACCACTGTGTCCTTTACATATGAGGAAACAGACACAGAGAGAGGATGTATGACTTGTCTAAGATGAGATAAACTGGTGACTATCAGAGCTAGGACTTTAACCTAAACTCTAAACCCCCTGCTGCCGAGTTGATTCCGACTCATAGCCACCCTATAAGACAGAGTAGAACTGCCCCATAGAGTTTCCAAGGAGCACCTGGTGGATTTGAACTGCCAACCTTTTGGTTAGCAGCCAGAGCTCTTAACTGCTATGCCACCCCAAGTCCTTCCATACCCAACCCAACCTCTTTTCTCCACTCCCAGAATAGAGATTATTGTGAAACCATAGTCTCCTAACTGTAGTCAAGTGTGTTCTCCATTATAATCCTTAGAATGTGCAAGGACTCTGGGAAATAGAAACCTGAAAGGGAGCATGTAAGTGATGGTGGTGGTGGTGGTGGTGGTGGTGGTGGTGGGAAGGGGAAGATTTTTTTTTTTTTTGACAGTGAGAGACTCTGATTTAGGATTCAGAGAAAGGACAACACTTCCCCAAACACAAAGATCAGAGAAGCAAAATGTGGAAGAGAAAGAGGAAGGAAATTCAAGCTGCCTCAGAATTTAAGCTGACAAAACTGCCAAGATTCCCCTGAGTTAGGACCCAAGTATATATTACAGAAAGCCTTGCTTAGTCTAGAGATCCAGGGATTGTCAAAATTGAGAAACTATTGACTTAAATTTAAATATTAGGATTGTGAATCTTATTCTAAATGAAAGATAAAAACTGTGACTTGGTGGAAGTAAGCGGAAGTTCTGCTTTTGAAATGGACACCAACATAGAACAAATAATGTTATAAAAATGAGATTGTGATATAGGCAGACTACTTTGAAATGTAGAAAGCAACTTTATTTGCATTATCTCATGTATCATGAAGGGCTCATAATTGTCTTATGGCCAAAGAGGTCTTTTATTGTAACTTTTTACTCCTGTACTGGAATCCCCTGGTCTTGGACCAAACCACCAAACCAAAGCCATTGCCGTTGAATTGATTCCAGCTCATAGCAACCCTACAGGACAGAATAGAACTGCCCCACAGGGTTTCCAAGGAGTAGCTGGTGGATTCGAACTGCTGAACTTTTGGTTAGCAACTGAGCTCTTTAACCACGGTACCACCAGGGCTCCTGGTCTTGGACAGAGAGATTTGAACACCAGTGGGATGCTGGAAGTATCTCAAGTTGCCTTCCAGGAGACCACATATGTTGCTTAAAAGGGGAATTTTATTTTGCAGAAGTGTCTTTTTTTTTTTTTTTTTTTTTAAGCAACTGTTTGCAAAAGTTAGCAGCAGAAGTAATGTGTATATGGCCAGAGAGGAGACATCACTTCGACTAGTTAGTTAGACAAATCTTTATTGAGCCCTAAACTACATGTAAGGCAGTCTGCTGGACGTTTGGAGTATAGTGAAGAGTAAGAGCTATGTGGCCCCAGTGTTCATGGAACTTACTTGGTCCTACTATATGATATGATCCACTATGGCTGAATATTGTGCAAAATTTCCACAACTTCTAACGGCCTTTTGCCTTTCCCCAATGTAAGTCCTTAGTTTACTTGTGATATCTGGCAGGGCCACCACCCATCTGTCAGTCTTTTGTATTGTGGTGGCTTGCATGTTGCTGTGATACTGGAAGCTATGCCACCAGTATTTCAAATACCAGCAGGGTTACCCATGGTGGGCAGGTCTTAGTGGAGCTTCCAGACTAAGACAGATTAGGAAGAAAGGCATGGAGAGTGACTTTTGAAAATTAGCCAATGAAAACCTTATGGATTACAACAGAACGTTGTCCAACTTGCTTGCTTTGGACATGTCATCAGGAAGGATCAATTGATGGAGGAGGACATCATGTTTGGTGAACTAGAGGCCAGCAAGGGTGAGGGAGACCCTTGGTAAAATGGACTGACACAATAGCCATAATGGTGAATTTGTATATGCTGGTGATTGTGAGGATGATAAAGGACCGGGCAACATTTTGTTCTGCTGTACATAAGGTCATCATGAGTCTGAGTCGACTTGATGGCAGCTATCTGTATCTATCTGGCAGGGTATATGGTCCTTCTAAGCACCCCCTCCAAAAATGTCATGCTGTGTGCAGATGTTAACAAGTTTTACAATTAGCAGAACTTATATTTACATAGCAGTCAGCGGATGGTACAGCATATTTGAAAACTTTTTCCCCTCGAGTCAATTATTTTTATACAAAGCCAGTCTTGGATGGATCCTCAGGAGGTTCCTTTTTGTGTGTGTGTCTCCTTCCTTGCCTTATTGTACTGGCCCGAATCTCCAGGGCAATGCTGAACAGAAATGCTGATAGTGAAGTTCTGTTGTCTTATTCCTAATCTTGAAGGAAATGCTCTTGACCATTGAGTTTTGTGCAGTCTCTTATTACAATATGCATTGCTGTTATGTTTGCAGGAGGTTTTGAACATAATACTTATTTAATTAAAAAAGATACCTAGTTTACAAAAAAAAAAAATCATGAATAGATGGTGACTCTTTTTAAAAAAAATTTTTTTTTATTGTACTTCAGGCGAAGGTTTACAGAACGAATAGTTTCTCATTAAATAGTCAGCACACATATTGTTTTATGACTTTGGTTAACAACCCTACGACATGTCAACACTCTCCCTTCTCAACCTTGGAGGACCTTTGTTTTTTTGGTGAAAATATACATAGCCAAAGATACACCATTTCAAAAATTTCTACCTGTACAATTCAGTGACATTGATTACATTCTTCCAGTGGAGCTGCTATTCTCACTATCCTTTTCCAAATTATTTTATCATCATTGTCTTCAACACACTGTCCCCTAGGCTTCCCATCAAACCTTTTGAGTTGACGTTGTCAGTTTGATCTCACATAGATAATTCTTTTTTTTTTTTTTTGTACTTTAGATGAAAGTTTGCAGAACAAAATAGTTTCTCATTAAATGGTTAGTACACATATTGCCCTATGACAATGGTTAACAACCCCACGACATGTCAACCTTGGGTTCCCTATCACCAGCTTTCCTGTCACCTCGTGCCTTCTAGTCCTTGTCCATGGACCGCTGTGCCTCATCAGTCCCATTTTGTTTTATGGGGCTGTCCAGTCCCTGACTGAACGGTGAACCTGGGGAGAGACTTCACCACTGAGCTAAAAGGGTGTCTGGGGGCCATACTCTCAGGGTTTCTCCAGTCTGTCAGGCCAGTAAATCTGGTCTTATTTTTTGTGTTAGAATTTTGTTCTGCGTCCTTCTCCAGCTCTGTCCAGGACCTAGATGGTGACTCTTATTGAATGCTTTCCTGCATCTGATAAGATGATCACGTGTTGTTTCTCCTTTGATCTGTTCAATTACTCCATTCATCCTATTATATTATCTTTTTATTGTTTTTTGTTGGATTCAGTTTGCTAATGTTTTGTTTAGGATTTTGTATCAATGTTCAAAAGTAAACTTGCCTTGTAATTTTCCTTTTTCAAACTGTGCTTAGATTTTGATATGGGTTATTCTGGTCTCATAAATGCAACGAGTTATCTATTTTTCTTCTCTGTGGAAAATTTTATCTAAGACTGGAATTATTTGTGTCTTGATATCTGATAGAGCTCTCTCTCAAAACTGTCTGGGCCTGATATTTTCATTGCAGGAGAAAAATTTATTTATTTATTATTTTTTGTTATAGTTTAGATGAAGTTTTACAGAGCAAATTAGTTTCTCATTAAGCAATTAATACACATACTGTTTTGTGACATTGGTTGCCAACCCTGAGACGTGTCAACACTCTTCCTTCTCGACCTTGGCTTCCCCATTTCCATTCGTCCAGCTTTCCTGTCCCCTCTTGCCTTCTCGTCCTTGCCCCTGGGCTAGTGTGCCCATTTAGTCTCGTATACATGGTTGAGCTACGTGTATTATTGTTTGGTTTTTGGGCCTGTCTAATCTTTGGCTGACATTGTGGGAAAATTTTTAACTATCGATCCAATTTTCAAAATTTTTGTAAAACCATTAGTTTTTTTCTCTTTTGTTTTGATAACATTTTAGCACTTTATATTTTCTAAGCATTTCCTCTTTTCACCTGTTTTCAGTTTTATTGACATAAATCTCTGTAATAGCCTCTTATCTTTTTTAACGTCTGTGGCAACTATAGTTATGTTCACTTTTTCATTTATCATATGGTTTTTAAAATGACTGCTTCTTCTTTCTCTTTTTTTTTTGATTGGCATTGCCAGAGGCTTGTTGGCTTTATCACACTTTTCAAAGAACCAATTTGGCTTTACTGGTCTCTCTATTGTATGATTGTATTACATTTTATTCATTTCTGTTCTTAATGTTATTTCCTTTCTTTTGCTTAGTTCGAATTTATTCTGCTATTATTTTTTTACCTCTTAAGTTAGGTGTTCAACTCTTTAATTTTTAGCTCTTTGCTTTTTTAATATAAATATTCAAGGTTGACTTTAGTTGTATCCCACAAGTTCTGATATGTGTTTTTTCGTTATAATGCATCTCAATATTTTCTAATTGTTATTCTGAATTCTTTGACTCAAGAGTTATCTAGAGGTATGTTTTGAATTTAAAACTATATGGGAATTTTAAAAATATCATCTTGTTACTGAGACAGAGAATGTGGATTGTAGGACCCAATTCTTCGAAATTTGTTGTGACTGGTTTTATTTCTTTGTTGTTGTACAACAGAGCAAAACACTGCTGGATCTTGCCCCATCCTCCCAATCGTTGTTGCGGCCACTGTATCAATCCATCTCGTTGAAGGTCCTCCTCTTTTTTGATGACCTGCTACCTTATTAAGCATAATGTCCTTTTCCAGGGACTGGTCACTCCTGATAATGTGTCCAGAGTACATGGGACAAAGTCTCTCCATCCTTGCTTCTAAGGAGCATTCTGGCTGTACTTCTTCCAAGACAGACTTTTTCTTTCTTCTGGCAGTTCATGGTGTAGTCAACATTCTTTGCCAACACCATAATTCAAAGGCATCAATTCTTCTTCTGTCTTCCTGATTGATTGTCCAGCTTTCATATGGGTACGAGGCAATTGCAAATACCATGGCTTGTGTCAGGTACACCTTAGTCCCTAAAGCAACATCTCTGCTTTTTAACACTTTAAGGAGATCTTTAACAGCAGATTTACCTAAGGAATTGCTTCATTTCTTGACTGCTGCTTCCATGGATATTGACTGTGGATCCAAGTAAAATGAAATCCTTGACAGCTTCAATCTTTTCTCCATTTATCATGATGTTGCTTATTGGCCCAGTTGTGACATTTTTTGTTCTCTTTATGTTGAGGTGTAATCCATACTGAAGGATGTAGTTATTTTTTTATTTTTTTCAGGATTAGGATGTGGACATCTCTGAGAGGGCCGTTATTCTGCCTATCACATCCTCTTAGTGTACTCCCCTCCCCCCCCATATTCTTTCACATCATGCCTCCTTTCTTCCCTTTTCTCCTTTCCTTCCTCCCCTTTTACTTTCTCACTTTTATTCTTTCTCTCCTTAAAACAAAGATTATTTCAATTATATACTATAGACAGGAATCCCTGGGTGGCACAAACGATTAAGCACTCAACTACTAGCCAAAAGGTCGGCAGTTCAAACCCACAGCAAAGGCGCCTTAGAAGACAGGCCTGGTGATCTGCTTCTGAAAGGTTACAGCCTTGAAAACCCTGTGAAGAAGCTCTGCTTGCACACATGGGTTTTCATGAGTCGGCATCGACTCAATGGCAACCAACATCAACAACAATAACTATGTGACAGGCACTGGCAATCAAAAAATGAGTTCGTAATAGCTTCTGCCCTCAGACAGCTTACAATTTAATGGGAGAAATTAATTTCAATTAAAAAGGAAAAAACAAGAGAAGGTATTAGGTGGTATAAGTTTCTCATACATCCAACCTCTTTAATCTCTCCCTCTCACATCTCAAGCCTTCCCACCCTAAAAAAGGAATGAACACTCTACCATATTTTTACGCAGGTAACGCGTGCCTTCCAAGCTTGTCTGCCAACTGCTCCCTCCCCGCACAAGGCACTGTCACAAGCACCACAATTCTTCCCACATGTTACTTCAAAAAAAATTAGCATAGCATGCTTATGAAAATACCTCTCAAGGGGAAGGAGCAGTTGGCAAACAAACACAGAAGGTGCACGTTGCTTGTGTAAAATATGGTAAATATTGGAAAATGAATAAAGTGATTCTCACAATAGCAGAAGGTTCCGAAAACCCTACCTCTATCAGACAACAGTACACACAGGGTTTAAAAAATATTTACCTTAATACTGTGTAAATGCAGCACAAACAACAGTGTGATCTGATATTACTTCCAATTCATCTTCACTAAGGAATTACGGAATTCCTCAGGCAGAAATAGGTAAAGGAAGGTTTCTGCCTTGTCGGGATTGGGTTTCTTTCTCCTCTCTTCGTTTGGTTCTGTATTTTCTACAGGCAACAACTTCCCCCACTCCACTCTCTTTTATAGTTTTTCTCTAAAGCTAAGCCTATTGTCTTTCTCAGACAAACTTTTCAATTCAGTTTATTCTAACAAATATGTTGTTATTGTTGTTGGGTGCCTTCGAGTTGATTCCAATTCACAGGGACTCCATGTGGCAAATGTGGCAGAGTAGAACTGCCCGGTAGGGTTTCCTAGGCTGTAATCTTTATGGAAGCAGATCGCCAGGACTTTCTCCCAAAGAGTCGCTGGGTACGTTCATACTGCCAACCTTTTGGTTAGCAGCTTAACCATTGTGCCACCAGGGCTCCTCTAACAAATAGAGTTCATATATATGCTAGATTCTTTTTTTTTTTCCCCACAAACAGATTTTTTTAGTTGTACTTCTAGATGAAGGTTTACAGAGCAAATTAGTTTTTCATTAAACAATTAATACACATATTGTTTTGTGACATTGGTTGCCAACCCCACGACATGTCAACACTCTCTCCTTCTTGAACTTGGGTTCCCCATTACCAGCTTTCCTGTCCCCCCACCCCCCACCTTCTCGTCCTTGCCCCTGGGCTGGTGTGCCCATTTGGTCTCATTTTGTTTTATGTGCCTGTCTAATCTTTGGCTTAAGGGTAGACCTCAGGAGTGACTTCATTGCTGAGTTAAAAGGGTATGGAGGGGCCATACTCTTGGGGTTTCTCCAGTGTCTGGCAGACCACTAAGTCTGATCTTTTTTTTGTGAGTTAGAATTTTGTTCTACATTTTTCTCTAGCTCTGTCTGGGACCCTCTATTGTGATCCCTGTCAAAGCAGTCTGCGGAGGTAGCTGGGTACCATCTAGTTGTGCTGGACTCAGTCTGGTGGAGGCTGTGGTACTTGTGGTCCATTAGTCCTTTGGACTAATCTTTCCCTTATGTCTTTGGTTTCCTTCATTCTCCCTTGCTCCAGATGGTACAGGACCAGTGGAGTGTCTTAGATGGCCACTCATAAGCTTTTAAGATCCCAGATGCTGCTCACTAAAGTAGGATGTAGAACACTTTCTTTATAAACTATGTTATGCCAGTTGAGCTAGATGTCCCCTGAGACCATGGTTCCCAGCCCTCAGCCCAGTAATTTGGTCTCTCAGGGAGTTTGAATGTGTCTATGAAGCTTCCATGACCTTGCCTTCGTCAAGTTGTGCTGACTTCACTGTAGTCTCTGATCTTCATCAGTTAGTGCTTCAAGTTCTCTTCACTTTCAGCAAAGTTGTGTCATCTGCGTATCACAGGTTGTTAATGAGTCTTCCTTCAATCCTGACGTCATGTTCTTCTTCATATAGTCCAGCTTCTTGAAGTTTTGGTCAGCATACAGATTGAATAAGTATGGTGAAAGGATACAACCCTGACACACACCTTTCCTGATTTTAAGCCACGCAGTATCCCCTTGTTCTGTTTGAACAACTGCCTCGAGGTGTATGTACAATTTCCCATGAACACAATTAATTGTTCTGGAATTCGCATTCTTCACAGTGTTACCCATAATTTTTTATGATCCACACAGTTGAATGTCTTTGTGTAGTCAATAAAACACAGGTAAATATCTTTCCAGTATTCTCTACTTTCAGCCAAGATCCATCTGACATCAGTAATGATATCCCTTGTTCCACATCCTCTTCTAAATCTGGCTTGAATTTCTGGCAATTGGCTGTTGAAGTACTACTGCAACCATTTTTGAATTATCTTCAACAAAATTTTACTTGCATGTGATATCAATGATATTGTTTGATAATTTCTGCATTCCTTTGTATCACTTTTCTTTGGAATGGCTTGAATATGGATATCTTCCTGTTGGTTGGCCAGGTAGCCATCTTCCAAATTTCTTGGCATAGTGAGTCCTTCCAGTGTTGCATCCATTTGTCAAAACATCTCAGTTGGTATTCTGTCAGTTCCTAGAGCCTTGTTTTTCGCCAATGCCTTCAGTGTAGCTCAGATTTCTTCCTTCAGTACCATTGGTTCTTGATCGTATGCTGCCACCTGAAATGGCTGAACATCAACCAATTCTTTTTGGTACAGTGATTCTGCGTATTCCTTCCAACTTCTTTTGATACTTCCTGCCTCATTCAATTTTTTGCCCATAGAATTCTTCAATATTGCAACTCAAAGCTTTAATCCCCTAATATAATGATGGAGGAGCCCTGGTTGTGAAGTAATTAATAGCTTGGCTGCTAACCAAAAGATCGGCAGTTTAAATCCACCAGCTGCTCCTTGGAAACCCTATGGGGCAGTTGTACTCTGTTCTATAGGATTGCTATGAGTCAGAAGTGACTCAATGGCAACAAATTTGGTTATGATGGTGGATTTGTCAATTTCTCATTGTAGTTCTGTCCATTTCCATTTTATTAGATAAATGCAGTATATTTCTACTAAGGTAAACCTTTTTTATTATTATGTATCTTTATCTCAAGTAATGTTTTTAGTCTTAAAATATATTTTATCTGACATTAATATGGCTATACCAGATTTCTTTTTGCTATTGCTTGCCTGATGTTTCTATTTTCAATCTTTCTGAGTCTTTATGTTTTAGGTATGTTGTTGTTGTTGTTAGGTGCCACTGAGTCAGTTCCAACTCATAGCGACCCCGTGTACAACAGAACAAAACACTGCCTGGTCCTGCGCCATCCTCACAATCATTGTTAAGTTTGAGGCCATTGTTGCAGCCACTGTGTCAATCCATCTCGTTGAGGGTCTTCCTCTTTTTCCCTGACCTTCTACTTTACCAAGCATGATGTCCTTCTCCAGTGACTGGACCCTCCTGAAAACATGTCCAAAGTACGTGAGACGAAGTCTTGCTATCTTCGCTTCCAAGGAGCACGCTGGCTGTATTTTTTCCAAGATAGACTTGTTCGTTCTTCTGGCAGTCCATAAGTATATTCAATATTCTTTGCCAACACCAGAATTAAAAGGCAGGTGTATCTCTGATAAACAGTGTATAGCCTAGATTTGGTATTTATATGTAGTTTTATAATCTTTGTCTTTTAATTAAAGATTTCAGTACACTTATATTTATAGTGATTTAATTTCACTATCCTATTTTGTTATTTCTATTTGTCTTTTTTTTTCTATTCCTTTTTCAATTTCCCTGTTTTTTCTTTGTTGTACAGTTGTTGCCATTGTTATTATTATTATGTTTTTATAAATTTAGCTTTAAAATTTTTGCCAATTTTGAGGTGCTACTTCTGTGGCAGCTATATACACTTTCTATTCTTTTAATGATTACACTAATATTTTTACTATGATCTCTGAGAAATTTTAAATTTAATCCATATCTTCCACCCAACTCATACAAAGACATAAGTATATTTTAACTCTGATAATTCCTCCTGACTTACATACTTTTATTGTCTAGTATATTAGTTTTAAGGAGCCCTGGTAGCCCAGTGATTAAGTGCTCAGCTGCTAACTGAAAGGTCAGTGGTTTGAACCCACCAGCCATTCCATAGGAGAAACATGTGGCAGTCTGCTTCTATAAAGAATACAGCCTTGGAAGCCCTATGGAGCAGTTTTACTCTGTCCTACAGGGTTGCTATGAATTGGAATTGACTCAATGGCAATGGGTTTTTATGAGTCGAAATTGACTCAGTGGCACACAACAATAAATATTAGTTTCATTTTTTATTAGCATTAGAGATATTTAAATTTTTCTATTTAGTTAATGTTTGTTTAGATCTCCCCAACCCACCCTTCCATACTCAATTTACAAATTCCTTTGCTTACTGTTAAGAGTTCAATGTGTTCTCTCAAAATATGTGTTGGAATACTAACCCCTATACCTGGTTATAATCCCATTTGGGAATAGAGTGTTTCTTTGTTATGTTAACAAGGCTGTATCAGTGTAGGGTATGTCTTAAACCAATCACTTTTGAAATATAAAAGAGAAGATCAGGCACAGAAGCAAGCAAGCACAGATTGGGGAAGACAGATACTACATCACATGAAGATCACCAAGGAACCTAGGAACAAAAGCTGAAAAGAGACAAGGATCTTCCACTAGAGCTAACAAAGAAAGTCTCCCCCTACAACTGGTGCCCTGAATTTGGACTTCTAGCCTCCTAAACAGTGAGAAAATTAATTTCTGTTAAAGCCACCCACTTGTGACGTTTATGTTATAGCAGCACTGAGGAACCAATATATTCATCTTGTTTTACACATTCTCTTTCACATATCGTTCTTCTTGGTTCATATATCCTCTCCCTGGAATCTTTATCTTCTGCTTGAGGAACATCTTTAAACTTTCATTTAGTGATGTTTATGATAAACTTTCTTAGTTGATGTTTGTCTGAAAATATCTTAATTTTTTCCTTCATTCTGGAAAGATAGCTTCAAGAATAGTTGTACTGACAGTTAATTTATTTTAGTCTATTAAAAGACTGGGGGCAATGGTGGTTCAGCTGTAGAATTCTTGCCTTCCATGTGGGAGACCCAGCTTTGATTCCTGACCAATGCACCTTATGTGCAGCTGCCACTCATCTGTCAGTAGAGGCTTATGTGTAGCTATGATGTGGAACGGGTTTCAGTGGAGCTTCCAGACTAAGACAGACCAGGAAGAAAGGGCTGGCGATCTACTTCTGAAAAATCAGCTATTGAAAATCCCATGGATTGCAACAGTTTGATCTGCAACCAATCATGGGAATGGCAAAGGATCAGACAGCATCTCGTTCCATTGTTCATGTGGTCACCGTGAGTCAGGAGCCACCCGAATGACAGCTAACAATGACTATAACATTAAGGGATTATTCCATTGTCTTCTGACTTCCATTGTTGTTATTGGTAAGACAGCCATTAGGTATTATTCATTTTATAGTAATCTGTCTCTTTCCTACAACTAATTTCAAAGTTCTTTTCATTCTTGGTGTCATTTAGTTCTACAGTAAAATGTCTTCTGTGAATTAGGGCCACATACCAATGTGAAATCTACTTGTGGTTACGAATTCTCAGGGTGGAATTTTTTCCCCTTCACCCAGTGCTGAGATCAAGACAGGCAATTTTTCTTTCAGTCCTCTTCTGTAGGGAAGGTACGTTTCTAGTTTATCCTAAAAGTGACAGTTTTGGTCTTTGAGCACCCAGATCTATGAGGCAGTCTCCTTATACTTCATATCTGAAATGAGTTCTGGCTTTTGAATTCTCTCTGTCAAAACAGAAGCTCAGTGACAACAGGGTTTGGCTTAAGCCCCCAAGACCAGAGTGGATTACCTATCTAAATTCTCACCTTTATTTTTTATCTCTGGTCTATGAGGATTCTCCTTTTTCTTACTAACTTGGTGATGCATTTACAATGATAAATTTTTAAATGTTTTATTCGGCATGTTAGTTTTTTTTCAGTAGGAGGCTTACTCTGGATCTCCAGTCCACTATACGGTAAGAAATAGAAATCTGTCCAGGTATCTCTTTCTTTCCCTTCTTGTGTCTCCTATCTCTTTTGCTCCTAGGCCTCTGACTTTAAATTCTAGGATCAGCATCTGATCTTTGGGTTTTGTCTGTCTTCTAAGGTGGCATCATATTCTTCAGAATGTACCTCTAAAAAAATGAATAACCCTTTGTACTGCTAATATTGATGGCTTCTCATTACATAATTTATGCTACTATGCTCACATTGTCTCTATTTCTTTACTCTAAAAAGGTGGAGAAGTGGAATTTGGAGAAAGGGAAGGAATAAGAGGAGAGGTGAGTGTAAAACAAAATCCTTTCTCACCACAAGTAATACAGAGCTCTGAGAAGTTCTGGGTGTTAGTCCATACATGTACAGGAGGGATCCATCCTAGACAAGGCCTACAGGGCAGTCTTCTCCCTGACAATGAGACCAAAATGGTCAAAGGTTGTTCTTAGTTATTTTTTTTTCAACTTAAATTTTAAATAAAAAAATTAGTGTCTTAGTACATGTTTTTTTTTTTCCTAGTCATTTTGTGCTTGACACTCCTGAGCATTTCTTCATCTCTCCTCATTCATCACCTACAGACCCTAGCCTCCGCCAAGTAACACATATTAACAATCGAGATATACTCTTCCAGATTTTTCTCCATACACATGTAATCATACAAATGAAGATCTGTCATTTATTCTACATGAATTGGTTCATATTATACACACTTGTATTTTTCATTCAATAATACCTCCTGGAAATACCCTCAAGCAAGTTGATACAGCTCTAATTCATTCCTTTAATGGTTATGAAAATCTTGTTTTGTGTGTACCTACATAATTTATTTGACATTCCCTTACTGATGGGCATTGTTAACCAGGTTTTGCCACTACAAACAAGGTTACAATAAATATTCTTGTACACATGTCCTTTTTACCGGTGGTTTTACGTTTGTCTGACAGATTCCCAGGAGTAGGATTGAAGGGTAGAAGGTAATACACATAGTCAGATTGTTTTCCAAAAAGGCTGTGGCAATTTATATTTCTAGCACTATATGAAAGCACCATTTCATGCATCCTACAAACACTCCATGTGATCAATTAAAAAACCTTTTGGCATGTAATGAGAGTAAAGTTAAAATACATATATACACATATATATTTACATAAATTTGTATTTCCCTGACCATAATTAATTTAAATAATTTGGCTATTTGCATTAGCCCTTCTTTCAATTGCTCATTTCTTATCTTTTGCCTATTTTTCTATGAGTTGCCTTTCTCTTGCCAATTTGTAAACCTTCTTTTTATATTATAGATGTTAATCTTTGGCCTGTCATATGCATTATAAATTTTATACTGAATATATTATTTTTCTACTACTTTTGTTTATGGCATTTTTCTTTTTTTGCCCACAAACTTTTTCTGCCCATAAATATTTAAAAATGTTTATGTTGTTAAATATATTTAACTTTTAGTTTCAAGCTTCTTCTGATTTTCAATCTCTGTTTTGAAGGTATCTGTCAACCTTCGGATTTATATGTAGTCTCCTAAATGATCTTGTATTTTTAAACTATTTTCTTTAGTCAACCTGGAATTTAGTTATGTGTATGATTTAAGATGGAGTTATAATAATATTATTTCCAAATGGATGACCAGTTTTGTCAGTACCATTTGTTAAATAATCCATCCTGCTCACATGTAGTACAACTACCAGCTTTGTCACATTAAATTCTCATATATGCTGGGATCGATTTCTGTACTCTTATTTGTGGCACTGATCTATTTGTCTATGTCTATGCCAATATTTGGAGCCGTGCTGGCATAATGGTTAAGAGCTCATCTGCTAACCAAAAGTTAGGCAGTTCAAATCCACTGGCTGCTCCTTGGAAACCCTAGGGGGCAGTTCTGCACTGTCCTGTAGAGTTGCTATGAGTCAGACTTGACTCAGCAGCAACGAGTTTGGTTTGGTTTGGTTTGGATGCCAGTATTTTATTTATTTGAATATAGTAAATGTATAATATATTCTACTATCTGATAAGGCAAATTCCTCGTTTTCATATTTCTTAGTTTTTCTGCCACATCTCTTTTTCCATATATATGTTAAATTGTTTCATCCAATTCCAAGAAAAATTTTTTTGAAATTCAATTCCAAACTGCATTAAATATAGATAGATATACACATATATATGTACATTTTGACAAAATTGATAAGCTTATGATATTCAATGTATCACCCCAACATATGGGGGAATTGATAAGAGCATGGGCCCCTGCACTGAATCCTGGCTCTGCCAACAGTAGCGGTGTGATCTTGAGCAACTTAGCCTCTCTGTGCCTGATTAGTTAATTTCTAGGCCTGCTTGCACGATCAACTTTCTGGAAGCTCTTTATGATGAACTGCTGAGTTAGTTTCCCTCCCCAATTTCTTTCTTCTTTTTTTTTTTAAAATGTGTTTTCACTCTCATTTTGCTGGAATATAGTCTTTATTAATTTTTGCAGAAAAGATACATGGGAAGTAAATATTAATGGTAGTTTGGCTGAGCATAAAATTTTAGATTCAAAAGAATTTTCCACAAAGTATTTTCTTTTTTTAAGCACTGTCATGCACAGACTCTGAGGTCCAAGGTACAGAATCCTTTCCTTTTTTATTTGGAAAGTTTGGAGGCCAGGAAATATCTCTCTTCTTCTCTTGGTCATACTTTTTTGACCATTAATTTCACAGTGTATTCAGACATTAAGTATGTTTGTGAATAATATTGTAATGATAGCATCCTGAAAGGATGTGAGGGGCTCCCCAAGAGAAGAGTCATTCAAGACAATTGAGGGAGATATTTGGAGGTGGCAACTTGAACTTGAAAATGTTTATGATCTTTTGAGTTCTGGAAGGAGTGCTTCAAACCAGAAACATTAACTTGTTGGGCACCTGAGAATAAGTGTGAAGGTTTAGATTATGAGGGCTAAGAATCCGGCCTTCGGGCTGTTCAAGTGGCTGCTGTTTAGTAGCTAGACTTTTAGAGTAAGGTCATAGCAAATTTAGTTATGTATAACCAGAGCCATTGGGTGAGGGGTACTTACACTAAGAACCCCAACTTTGGTACTGTATAATGAGGTGAGGGAGCTGTTCTTCATGATTGCGTAGACTCAGTTCGGACAATGGCTGGTGAATCTGCTTCAGGCAAACTGACCCATCCAGTGAGAGTAGCCAGGAAATGATATTTTACTCTTGGGGCCTGTACCATAACCAAACAGGACAACTGATGTTGGTACGGAATTACCTGGAGCCCAGGGAGAGAATTTGAGGAAGACTGACAAGGAAGTTCTTACCCATCCCTAGAAGTAGGTCAGGACTTGAGAGATCCATGACAGAGTTCAAATGCAGATTAGAAAATAGGAAATTAAAGCTTAGAGAGGTAATGGGACTGGCCCAAGATCACACAGCTCGTGTAAATGTCAGAGCTGGAATTTAAATCAGGTCTTCTAACTCAAAGACCCTGTTTTCCCTACTATTCCATAGACACAACTCTTGGAGAATATTGGTCATAATCATAAAAGCACTCATTGAAAGTTTACTATGTACCAGACACTATAGTAAGCACTTAGCACATAATAGCATGGTTAACCCTCACAAAGGTCTATGATGTTGGAGTTACTATTTTTTCTATTTTTAGATGAGGTAACTGAGGCACAGTGAAATTAAATATCTCACCCAGAGTCACATGGTTAAGAAGTGGTAGAGCTTGGATGCAAACTCAGACCAGCCTCAGTAAACCTATACAAAACTCACTGCTATTGGGTCCATTTGACTCATAGTGACCCCACAGAACAGAGTACAGCTGCCCCATAGGGTTTCCAAGGAGTGGCTGGTGGATTTTAACTGCCAGCCTTCTGGTTAGAAGCTGTAGTTCTTAACCACTGCACCACCAGGGCTCCCAATAAACCTATACTACTAACCTTATACTATATAGCCTCTTGACATAAGTTCTCTGCTTCTCCTTCCTCTATTTTACTTTCTATTCTTGGTAAGATATATTTATTGGTATATATATATGTGTGTGTATACGAACCCACCAGCCTCTTGGCAAGAGGAAGATGTGGCAATTGGCTTCCATAAAGATTTACAGCCTTGGAAACCCTATGGGGCAGTTCTGTTTGAACTGTAGGATTGCTGTGAGTTGGAATCAACTCGAAGACAACAGGTGTAGTTTTATACATGTAGTATTTATTGTTTGTTTTTTCAGTGTGCCCATTTTTAAGTTGTTGCTCTGAGTTTGGATGGATAAAGTTAGCTGGGTGGGTTAATTGTCCCTAGGCCAGGTCCAGTCATTGATGGAAGAGTTGACCTTATAAAATGTATTTGCTGATGTTCTGGATTACAAAAACAAACAACACCAAAAGGAGGAGTTATGGTGGAAAGACAAGATGAAATAACTCAGACTTCCTAGATTTTGCCATCAAACTCCATATAGGGCTGCTGGACTCCTAGAATTTCTCCCAGACCTCTCTGCTTTACCCTAGAATAAGCAGGATTGATCAGGGTGCTGATCGTCAACTGTTCTGGCTCTTGCTCAACAGTAAGGGGAAAGATCTAAAACAAAAAGTGATGTGGACTGAGGTCTTCCCATTTTTCTCTGTTGGCATGCTTACATTATTGAAGAGGTTTAGACATTTTTTTCTTCTAGTGGAGTCAATAAATATTTACTGTGTGCAAAGCATTGCTGTTGTTGTTGGGTGCTGTCAAGTTGATTCGGACTCATAGCAACCCCATGTGACTGCCCCATAGGGTGTCCTTGGCTGTAATCTTTATGGAATATCACCAGGTCTTTCTCCCACATTCTTGGGGGGACATATAAATGCATTAGCGGTAGTCTGCTCAGTATCCTTAGGGAAGCTCTATACACATTAATTGTGACATAAAACAGATTTTGTTAAATGTTATATTAGAGGTTAAATCAAAATACAAAGGGAATGTAGGTGAGAGAATTTTAATCGAAGGTGAATTTTAATGGGAGACATCTGGAAAGTCATCATAGGTGGTGAATTAATAAAAATAAATAAATAAAATAAAACATTATTTTGAAGAGCACATTTGTGGAAGTTGGACGAGGGAATAGAGATTAATAGTTTTCAAGCCCCATTGCTGTAACCCTTACCAGCTTTGTGGCCTTAGGGGCATCACTTAAGGTCTCTAAGACTCTGTTTCTTCACCTGTAATGTGGGGATATTACATAATACCTACCCCATAGAATTCTTTGGAGGATTTTGTGAGATGATGCTTAGCTCAGCATCTGGCACAGGGGAGGTTTTTGGTAAATGCTCAATAGAGAGAGACAGAGAGAGAGAGAGAGAGAGAGAGTGTGTGTGTGTGTGTGTGTGTGTGTGTGTGTGAGAGAGAGAGAGAGAGAGAGTTTGCTGGTGGGCAGGAATACAAAGAGCAGAGAAGTGGGGAGGGCTGTGAGTGATTATGTATATGGGTAGGTAGTGTTGAAAAAATTGGGGGAGGAAGATGTAGTGGAAGATTAGAAAGGTAAATAAGAATCCAATACAGCACAAATAGTTAAGCACTCGACTACAACCCAAAAGGCTGGCATTTTGAACCCAGAGATGCTTCTGAAAGGTCACAGCCTTGAAAACCCTATGGAGCAGCTTTACTTTGCACACATGGGGTTGTCATGAGTTGGAAGCTACTCAATGGCAACTAACAACCACAAGTGGAAGAGCTTAGATTTTACTCCTTTGGAAACAGGAGGGCCAATGACATTTTCGAGCCAATGATTAGAATGTTCCCTCAGGTCCTAGAAGATATGACCAGACCCTGTGCTTATAGACGCAAACATTTGTTCAGTCTACATTCAGTGCAACAGACCAAGACATTCCCTGAAGATGCACCCTCACTCCCCCCGCCTTTTTTTTTAAGTTAGTCCTTCCCATTTGTTTTGAGGCCCAGAGGACAAAGGCGATTTGAGTTTGGGGGGAAAAAAAGGGGGGGGGGGGGACAAAACAAAAGCAACAAAAAATATTTTTGCCCAAACCAGCTCTTCTTAAGTTTCCGTATACAAACTCCAAAAAAAATAACTGGTGTGGGGGCAGAAGTTTACAAGGTTAGCAGAAAATTTCAAAACACATGGAACTTGATTTGCTTCCATGGAACTGTCTTCTCTTCCTGGTACAATACCCCGTAAAATTGTAAATAAGGTATTGGAGCTAATAAATCAGTCACAGAGAGGCATTCCTGCTGCCAATCCATCCTCTAGAGGATGAAATCCTGAGGGTGGACTGAAGGAATTACAGTTGGAATCTGTGGCATTGCCAAAGCGCCCTGCCTCGGCCTGCCAAGTTCAATGTGAATTTTCTTTGCAGCAGTTAGAACTCAGCTGCCTTTGTGCAATGCAGTTCCAATTTATGGCAATATTAAATATAGAGTTTATGGAAATACACTGGGCCAGTGAATTCATTTAGCTCATTAAGCTTAATTGCCAATGTTAAATCCCTGGGCTGGCAATCTTCTCTGATTAAAAAGCTGCTAAGAGCTCAACCTGGGGCCGCTCTCCCTTGTTACTGTTCTCAAGAAAGTCTAAGTATTGAGCTTATTGTGGGGGTGAAGATTTCCAGTCAATAATTAATGGCATGATTACATTTGTTTTCTTTCTGAATTAACTCTTGTTACCCATAGCATTTGCACCTCATGTTAACCATTAGATGTGTTTATTTGTGTGCCCAGTATTTACTTGCGTAGTGGAGTTCTAAACCTGAACCCACTGCCGTCGAGTCGGTTCTGACCCATAGCCACCCTATAGGACAGAGTGGAGCTGCCCCATAGAGTTCCTAAGGCTGTCATCTTTACGGAAGCAGACTGCCACATCCTTCTCCCATGGAACAGCTGCTGGTTTGAACCACCGACTTTCAGTTAGCCGCCAAGCACTTAACCGCTGTGCCATCAGGGCTCCTTGTTGGAGTTCTAATACCTGTTTTTTCCCTTAAACCAACCAACAAAGCAAGCAAACAAACAAACAGAAACAGTTGCTGTCAAGTCAGTTCCTACTTACGGCAACCCCATGTGTGTCAGAGTAGAACTGTGCTCCGTAAGGTTTTCCATTGCTGATTTTTCAGAAGGAGAATGCCAGGCTTTTCTTCTGAGGCACCTCTGAGTTGACTCGAACTCCCAATCTTTTGATTAGCAGCCAAGTGTATTAACTGTTTGCATCACCCAGAACAGGGCTTTTTCAGGAGAGTAGGGAAGGGGTCCTGCCTTCCGTGTTCCGGTTTGAGGAAGAAGTTCTTTTTGCCTCTGTTTGCTCCCAAACGGAGGCCTGTCACAGCAGAGCCTTTCAGTGTTTGATATAAAAGTCTCTTTGACTGTGTGGCCCCAGGGCCTGGGTGGCGTGCAGTGTATGGCTAGCCACATCTTACCCCAGCAGAGGCCGCTTTGCACAGCTAATAAAACGAGGCCTCTTTCTTTTTAAAATGTCTACTTTTCTTCCAGCAAATATTAGTTTTCTACTCCTCAAACTGTTTCTGCACCCAGTGGGGGACTGGGAGACAGTCTGTAGAGCGACTCTTGCCAAATTATTAGTTTTGGATGAAGTCAGCTTAAATTTGAGCAAGAAAATGAAAACTCTGATGATCAATGTCTCTGAAACTTCTCTTCCTGCCAGAAACAATGTTAAGTCCTTTCCCAACCCCTAGTTGCTTTCATTGCATTGCCTGAAATGGTGTGTATTCATGTGTGTATGGATGTATGCATTTTTACTGGCCGTATGCTGTGGAGAGTGGGCAGGCATATTTAGTTTATAACCCTCTGGCTTTGGAAAGAATCACCTTCATAGTATTTGTTCTCTTAATGAGAATTGGGTGGGTATATCAGCTGTGTGTGGGTGTGTGTGTGTATGCACGCACATGGGAGGGGTTGGTGGGGTCCTCTGCTCCTGGGGTTGTAAATTCTGCAAGCTCTGGTCTTTTGCTCTATTCACTCTCGAATTAGCTAGGCCAGTTTTTCTAAATTTGTTGACCGTGAATCTAAAGTTTCAATCTGTCTACAACATATAAAAACCTATTTTGCAAGAAGCTTTTGGATTCCCATTGTGGGCTATTAAGTCCCTGCTGCCTCTTTAAAACTTCCTTCCTCCTTTAGCTCAGACCACTTGGGCCCCTTCATGGGGCAGGGACAAAGAGGGAAATTTATATGTCCATCTTGTATCTACCTCTGGAATGCCAGATTCTTTTATCTTTTGTTAATGGTCTTTTTTTTTTTTTAAATTGTGATTTAGGTGAAAGTTTACAGAGCAAATTAGTTTCTCATTAAACAGTTAACACAAATTGTTTTGTGACATTTGTTGCCAATCCAGAGATGTGTCAACACTCCCCCCTTCTCCACCCCAAGTTCCCTGTTTCCATTTGTCCAGTTTTCCTGCCTTCTCATCTTTCCTCAGATTCTTATATCTAATTGCCTGTTTAAATCTTTCCATAGATGTCTAATGGACATCTTAAACTTAATATGTCCAAAACCAAACTCTTGACCTTGCCCAATCTAAACCTGCTTCTCTCAGTTGTCCTGTCTTAATATGTGGCAGATCCATCCTTCCAGGCCAAATATCTTGCAGTCATCTTGATCGCTCTCTTTCTTTCAAATTCTACATCCAATCTATCAGCTATACTTTCAGAATATACTCTTCATCCAACTATTTACCTTTCACTACCTCTGCTGCTGTTATTCTGCTTCAGGCCACCATCATCTTTTGCCTGAATTATTGCAGTAGACACTAATGGTTTTCCCTGCTTCTTCCCTTGCTTGGTCCACCATACTCTCTTCTCAACATAGTAGCCAGATGATGGTTTTACAAAGTAAGACAAATCATGTCATTCCCTGTTCAAAATCTTCTAGTGGCTTCCTGTATCTCTCAGAATAAAATCAGTAGTTCTTTCCATTGCCTTCAAAACCTTACATAATCTACCCACCCACCTTCTGATCTCATCTCCTATTACTCTCCCCTTCACACTGACCTCCAAGGTGCACTGGTGGCACAATGGTTAAGTGCCTGGCTGCCAACCAAAAGGTTAGTTGTTCAACACCCCCCGCCCCAGCTGCTCCATGAGAGAAAGGCCTGGCAATCTGCTCCCGTAAAGATTACAGCCAAGAAAACCCTATAGAGCAGTTCTACTCTGTCACACGGAGTCACTATGAGTCTGGAATGGACTTGACAGGGCTTCAAACTGGTTAGCTCTGGTTTGAACTCCTGCCGAGAATTTGCATTTCTAACAAGTTCCCCCACCGAGAATTTGCATTTCTACCCCAGATATACTGAATCAGAATCTACATTTTAACAAGATCCCCAGGTGATTCTTATGTATAACTTCCTGGAAACTTGTTAGAAATGCGAATTTAAACCGGTTGTAAGCCCTGACTTGATGGCACAAAACAACACTGACCTCCTTACTGTTTCTTAAACATGTCAGCCATGCTCCTGCCTGAAGTTCCACTTTACACTTTCAATTCCTTCTTCTTAGAATGCTCTTTCTCCAGATATTCAAAGTCAACTTATTGGAGAGGACTTCCCTCAATGCTCTACCCAGAAACACTCTGTCTCTTGTCACTCTGTCCCCTACTCTTCTTAAATTTCTTCTTAGTTCTTGACCCTTACTACATATATGTTTGCTACTGTATTTTACCATCCACTTGAATAAAAGCTTTATGAAAGCAGGGACTTTATTTTGTTTCTTCTTTACCTAAAACTATGCCTAATACACAGTGGTGTTGTTAGGAGCCATTGAGTTGGTTCTGACTCATAGAGACCCTATGTACAACAAACAAAACAGCCCAGTCCTTCATCATCCGTACAATTATTGTTATGTTTGAGCCCACTGTTGCAGCCACTGTGTCAACCCATCTCATTGAGGGTCTTCCTCTTTTTCGCTGACTCTACTTTACCAAGCATGATGTCCTTCTCCAGGGACTGGTCCCTCCTAATAACACATCCCCGCCTCTAAGAAGCATTCTGGCTATACTTCTTCCAAAACAGATGTGTTTGTTCTTCTGGCAGTTCATGTGAATATTAAATATTTTTCGCCAACACCACGATAAAAATGCATCGATTCTTCTTCTGTCTGCCTTATTCACTGTCCAGCTTTTGCATGCATATGAGGTGATTTAAAATACTATGGCTTGGGTTAGGTGCACCTTAGTCCTCAGAGTGAAATCTTTGCTTTTTAACACTTTAAAGACGTCTTTTGCAGCTGATTTGCCCAATGCAATATGTTGTTTGATTTCTTGACTGCTGCTTCCATGGGCGTTGATTGTTGATCCAAGTAAAATGAAATCCTTGACAACTTCAATATTTTCTCCACATAGCACATAGTAGGTACTCATTAAATATTGGTTGAATGAACTACATGAAGGCTAGACAGGAATACCCTGGATGGATGTTATGGGATGCTGACGTCTGTGGCAGCTGTAGGGGTCTAAGAAATGAGTAAAAAGGCCATGAACATTAGGGTGGGGCAAACTAAGTGCTTCTCCTCTACTTCCTGCATAGAATGGTTCAACAATTTTATTTTCTCAAGAGAATGAGACAACCACAATGGCTAATCAAATAGGTCAATAGCTCATGTCGTTGGTGTGTGAGTGTGTGTGTGTGTGTGTGTGTGTGTGTATGATATCCTAATGACCTTTCCCAATTTCCAACTGTGTTGGAATGAAAAATTGTTCCATATTTGAGCTTGATCAGACACACAGTTATCCTCACTGCTGGCTGTAGGGTTGCTATGAGTCAGAATCCACTTGACAGCAACGGGTTTGGCTTTGGTTTTTGACTACAATCACAATATAGCCCTACTGTCTAATTAAAAAGCTGATCAGTCTATTCTGGACATCACAAAGAACATTCCGTGTTCCTATGAAGTTCAAAATACAGTTTTTGTCAATGGTTTAGGAACTCTAATTTGTATTTCAAGTTTGTTGAATTCTCATGTTCTTTAAAACTATACTAATAATGATAATTTTGGAAGCCTTTAAAGTTTATTTTAGGGACCCAATTCCTAATACCTTATTGGGAAATCTTGGATTTATAGACCTAAAAAGTGTATGTGTTTTGGCTACAGGTTAAGATGATAGATTCAGCCTACCTATCTTCCTCTCAAACACTACTAAAATCACAGCAAAGAATATTTTTTAAAGCATAAACTCACAGGAGAAGGGAGTCCAGAATAGGAGACAGCAGTAACACAATTTTGGAAGCTGGACAACACATGGATACATAATAACTGATTTAGCAGATCGTAAAAAGCCATAACCCAAATGGCAGTGGGGAAAGCTGCCAGCTGAACTGCACAAAAGGCATAGGTACTTCTGGAACTGCGGGTGAAGGGGGCTAATACAAGAAGTAATTAGATCCCTGGATCCCCTTCTCAATCCATACCTCTGAGGGTCTACTCATCCTGTTCCTGAAAGATGTTTGGAGGCTTATTCTTTGTAAAAACAGAATGTGGATGGTTGGGAGATCCCAGGTGGATGAATCCAAAATAAGTTGCCATCAAGTTGATTTCGACTCATAGTGACCGCATGTGTGTCAGGGTAGAGCTGTGTCCCACGGGGTTTTCAATGGTTGGCTTTTTGGAAGTAGATCCCCAGGTCTTTCTTCTGAGGCCTCTCTGGGTAGACCCAAACTTCCAACTTTTTTGTTAGCAGCTAAATGCATTAATTGTTTGCACCACTCAGGGACTCCGGTAGACGGATACAATGCCCCAAATAGGGGGATTAAATGACTGTATGCAAATTGAACGCTGATGGTACAGATCCCAGAAGCCAAATCCTCACTCTCCAGGCAGGAGATTAAAGGTACTTCTCTGGGGACTCTGACCAGTCCAAAACGAAATGTTTACCAATAACGTTATTGATGTATCCTCAATCATTAGCCCTCTCATCTCATCGCAGTTTGAAGCCCAAAGCCTCACCCATGAACTGAGAGCTAGCAGTCAATTTTTTTACTTCCCTACTCTTAATCATGAGCAGAGAGCCAAAGATTACCAGACACTAGAGAAAAACCTCTAACCTGGAAGAAAATGATCAAGACCAGAGAGTAAAGAAAACAAAACAAAACACAGAAATGGGGGGGGGGGGGGGGGGAAAGGCAGAGAAAAAATACTTGGAGAAAATAAAAATGATATAAAGTAATACTTAGAGAATAAAACAAAAATGAATTCTTGGGCATTGAAAACATGAAAGCAGAAATTAGAAAAGAACACTCAACAGAAGGACCAGAAAGTGGTAGGGGGCGGGGAGATGAGTAAATTGCTTGCAAGTAGAAAGAAAAAAGAGGTAGAAAATAAAGGAGAAAAGACAGGAACACTAGAGAAAGTCTAGGACTTGTCCAATATTTAATTAACATTCCAAAGGAAAGAACAGAGAATATATAGAAAAGAATATCAAAATTAAGAAAAGTTCAAGGAACAGAAGGACACATGTTGCAACATTTAAGGGGCCACAGTGGATAAAGTAATGAAATCAGATCCACACCAATACATTGTGAACACTGGGGACAAACAAAATTCCGCAAGTGTCCGTGCCAAAAACAAACAAACAAAAGATCCACATACGAATGATACGGAGTACGAAAGCCTTCAGAATTCTCAATAGCAGCATTGGAAGTGAGGGGAAAATACAGCAATGTCTTTAACATTGTGAAGGAAAATTATCCCCAGTCTATACCTAGCCAAATTATCAGTCAAGTACCGGGGTTAAAAAAAAAAAAAAAAGATATTTTTTCAGATAAAGATCTCAAAAGTTTTCCTTCCATGCTCTCTTAGGAAACAAGTAGAAAGTGTATGCCTTCAAAATGAGAGAGTAAACAAAGAAAATGAATACAGAGATGCAGCATAAGAGAGAGATAAAGAGAATCCAGGACAATATTAGTTAAAGGAAATTCCAGAGGATGTCTGTGCCCCAGATGATGAATGACACCCAGCCCAAACTGGAGCAGGATAACCTAGAGACATAGGAAGGGCCATCATCTCAAAGATCCCACTGTCATTGTAACTGGCCTGGATTTTTATATGTGTTTGTCCCATCTTGACCATATGCTGGTGAAGTTCATGCTTTTCCTTCCATCGCCTGCTGTCTGGATCAGCTGAGAACACTCAATTCATCTCACAGAAATGTTCTGTCTACACTTCTGCAAATAGACCAGAAGATACAATACCACCTACTGCCTCCATCCGTATTTCTTGTTGGTATGGTCCATGGTCCATATACAGCCCTGCCAGGTGTCTTAACTTTGGGATTCTTATGTTTCTCAGGTTTACCCATGACCTTGCCCACTGAATTGTCCAGTAATTTTAAATCTGTAAATTCTTAAGGAAACTGGAGCCAGATTTTGTCTCTGAGAGCATTCTCCTAATGGTGGCAACTGCCCTGACATAGTAGTTTTTGCTTTCTCCTTAAATGTGTTGTTTCGGAATCATATATAGGTGGAGAGACTACAAGGATAGAGCGGGGAAGTTTAACACAGACCTGAGGACAATGTTTGCCTCTGAAGGGGAGGGTGGGAAATGTGGAAGAGCTGATGGGCACATAAACAGGTAATTATCCAACAAGTGCTAGTGCAATGACAGAGATTTGCATGGAGGGTTACGGGAGAACAGAACAAGAAAAATGGAGATGGAGAGAATATTAGGGAAGACTTCTGTAAGAGGTGATACCTGATGAGCCAAGACATGGATAAACTGCTCGGGATCAAAGCAATGGCTGTATGTGTTGTCCTGGGAGAATTAGACATTGCTGGAGTCACTTTGTTCACTAACAAGAAAGATGCCAAAAAATTGGCCAGGGATACTTTAAGCAAGACCCAAGTGGTAAGGGACAGTGAACAAAATTTATATTATTTATACACAAATAACACGCTGTCTTGGGCTTGGTTCTCTAGAGAAGCAAAACCTATAAAGAGTGTAAGTATCTATGTGTTGTTGTTAGGTGCCATGGATTCAGTGCTGACTCATAGCAACCCTGTAGGACAGAGTAGAAGTGCCCCTTAGCTAGAGCATTTTCCAAGGATCAGCTGGTGGATTTGAACTGCTGATCTTTTTGTTAGCATGCAAGCTTCTAAGCACTGCGCCACCTGGGCTCTGGGAACAATAATGCAGACGTGGAGGCAGGTCTGGGCCCCAGGGGAGCTGCAGCTGCTGGCCCAGGGGCAGCAGGAATAGCTCGAGTACCTACAATTCTCCCAGGAGGACTGAGGCCGCCGCGGCCAGTAGTGGGCAAGGCCATAGGACAGGACTTTATTTTTACAACATGAAAGACCCAACGTAACCGAAACTGGGCCACTCCCTCCGCCGGCGCCCCTGAGGCGGGAACACACCTCAGAGCCTGCCCACTGCGGCCCCCATGCCAGGGGAAGGAAGCTGCCTTCCCCTTACTGGAGGTTGCGCAAGGCCTCAAAGCAGGACTAGCCGCAGTTCCAGTGGGAGCTGGGGCCTGGCCGGAGCCCACATAATCCATAGCAGCCTCTGTGCCTCCTGTCTTTGGTTTTTCTGCCACTGCTGGGGTGCGCGGACCTCAAACCTGGTCCTTAGGGAACTGAGGCGGAGGCTGGCTGCTGAACTCTACAGCACCCCCAAAAATCTTTGGAACTTGTTCCTTTCCTAAGCCACATATTTCCTCACTGTTAAAACGTCTGTGGTTTTTTTTTTTTCATCCAAACCCAAAAGGAAAAATAAGCTGAGGGGGGAGGGGCCATTGCAACAGAGTTTCTCGCTTAGGGGGTCTGGGCACCCGGGCTCAGCACAGGGGCTGGGAGAGATCGTCAGCCCCAGGGAGCAAGGTGGTAGTCCCGTTCTCCTACTGGGGCGAGGCTCGGCCGTTTCTGGGCACCGAGACTGTTCTTCAGCGGTGAGCTCCGGCTCAGGTGGCCGCAGTGGTGGCGGTTGCACTGGCAGAGCCACAGGGAAGCTGGCCACGTAGAATACTCAGCCCAGGCGCCTGGTCACCTGCAGAGACAGGCCTGGGTGGGCTGGCACCCTGGGGAAGGGGTGGGGTGGTACGAACACCTTGGGGCTACCCCTCTTTCCTGGGGCTACCCCACCCCTGCTGCCCACCCATTAAAGCTACCACTCCTCCCATAGTGACTCTCCTTCCTCCGGAGCCCACCTGGGCCTGGATCTTGGGTGCAGGGCCTAGCTTCAGCCCCATGGTGGTCAGCAGGTGCTCCTGGTTCAGCAGGGGTAGGGTCTCCCAATGAATCCCTTGTTCTCTGAAGACCTGTGGTGACAGGTGGTGGGGGGTGGGTAGGGTGGGGTGGGGTTCATGACCTGAGTGCAGGGAACAGTGCCTACCTGCCCCTACCCCAGATCCTTCTGGAATCCTTCCATCCCAGCCAGGGGCCATGGCCCAAGGGTTTCTAGAGAGGGAAATAACTATCTAGAGAGATTTATATCAAGGAAATGGCTCATGTGGTTGTAGAGGTTGGAACGCCCCAAGTCTGTGGGTCAGGCTGGAGGCTTTTCCTGACTGATGTAGCCACAGGGGCTGATGAACCCAAGATAGGCAGGTCAGATAGCAGGGCTGTTGCTCACAGGCTTCAAAGACATTGGCAGTCAGGGTGACAGGGAAGCCATTAGCTCAAGTCCCAAGAACCAGAGATCAGATGAACAGGAGCCAGCTTCAGGATCCAGAGCAAGCAAAATCCCCTTTGAGCCTTGCCAGAGAGTCCACCTATATTGGATGCAGGCCACACCCCCAAGGAAACTCACTTTCAGCTGATTGGCTACTCACAGCACATCCCATCATGGAGATGATCGTATTATATCAAATCTCATCATGGATGTGATCACATCATCATACGACTGCCAGACTATATCATAATTGCCAAACCACTGAGAATCATGGCCCAGCTAAGCTGACACACAACCTTAACGAACACACACGCCTTCTGTGTTTGTTTGCCAACCAGGCCCAATCTTCAAGCGGTGTTTTCATAGTGTACTATGCTAATATTTTTTACAGCAACATAGAGACCTCAGTGGGTGAGCCTCTGTAACCAGCAGGGTCTTAGGCCTTAATGGAGTGATATTCACAATGTTTAATGACCAGCAAGGACACCAGCCAATCAGAAATGACACTAGCTATAAATAATTGGTGAGGAGATATCCAGGCCTGCATTATATGGCTGTGCAGGCTGTGCACTGCCCAACTATAGGCAGCAGTCCTGGCCATATCAGAACATGCAAACTGAATATCAGCTCCAGGCTAGGATGACCTATCCCCACTTCTGATGTGACTTGAGCCTCACAGGCAGGACTTAGGATGTCTTGAGGGCATCCCAGAATTATGTCTTTCATGATCATCAATTCTTCCAAGATTGGTGCCACATTCCAGAGCGGGTTCAACCTGCTGGTTCCAATTTCTCCTGCTGACATCTCATATTAGTCAATTAATTTTGGACTTGTAAAAATGGTGTGATGAGGGAGGTGTCTGACCTCCTCTGACTTCACAAGGAGGAAGGAGAATCAAGATCAGCAGCCCAAGGCTGATTCCTGTGAGGCAGAAGTCAGACATACCTCCTCTCTCCAACGTTTTTACCAGTTCCGACACCAACCGTCCCTCCCACAGCACTCTCTACTTCTCTACTGGGTCTGATGATTTGTTGCGATGGCCACACAGAACTCACAGACAATACTCATGATTGTGGGGTTTATTAGGGAAGTAACAGGTTACCATTCAGGTTCAGGAATGCTCAGGATACAGTTCTTTGATCAGGACAGCCTCTCCTCAGCTGTGCCCGGAGGCACACCTCTCTCTGTCCTTCCACCTCTGCCGTGCTTGGGCAAATGTTACAAAGCTCTTTTAGCTCTGCGATAAGTGCCTGGAGGCACTCCACTCCTCCAGTAAGCCTCGGTCTGAAGGCACTCAGCTCTCTCCTGGGTGATGAGCCTAACTCTGCCACCAAATGTCCGGAGGCACCTCACTTCGCAAGGAAGCCTCCTGCTCGAAGGTGCTCAGCTCTCTGGCTCTGTGGGTCAGCACATCCACCATCCACTGTAACTGCCTTGCTCTGTGGGCCAGGTAAGCCCACCGAACCAACTCCTGCCAGTCTCCTGGTTGGACTGCCTCTGCTGCTAAAGCTTCTCTACTGCTGCTTCTTGCCGTCTCTCACTGTGTCTGGTGTTATAGCTGGTCTCTGGTGTTACAGCTCTCTCTCTGTCTCCTGGGTCTAGGAGGTCTCAACACAGGGATCCTGGTCCAATGGACATTGTCCATTCCTGGCTCTTCTCTTTTGGTGGTAGTAGGTCCCCCTCTGCTCTGGGATTGACTACTCTTTTATGACTAGCAGGGTGGCAAAACTGACCAATCCCCTTGTTAGGGATCATACACCTTATTTGCATGGTCCCACACCCACAAGGGTGCCATGCACCTTATTTCCATTATTAGCAAGCTATCCAATCCCCTTGGTGGGCCACAAACACCTCATTTGAATAGTCCTACCCAGTCATTTGGTGGGAGTTACAAAGACTATGGCCAGAGGGGCCATATTAAGTAATTCACTGCACCACAGGACTCGTAGTTGTTAATGAAATAAGCACAAGAAGCAGTTCCTCCTGGGAAAAGAAAAATAAATATTCTAGGCCTGTCTCTGAATCAGTGTAATTGAACAGAGATGTTAATTGAAAACAGTTTAACTCAGCAAAAGTCACAGACATAAATTTCTTTCCAATGTGTTTGCTAAATTAATCGTTCTAACATTTATCCTGAGTTCTTAAAATGAGATAATATACAAATGAGTGACCTCACTTGCAACTTTCTATTGCTTTGTGTGATGGAGGGAGGGAGAGGAGAGGGAGGTACACCTAGAATTCTGACATAATAAGACGTCCAGTTCTTCCCTTCCTGATTACCTGAGTACTTACCCTGAACTCACCTGATGCTAATGAGCATCAGGCTTGTTTGAGAAAAATGCCAGCTTTTCATTTAACAGGGCTAGTTTCTTAAGGAAGGAGCCCTTCTGGCACAATGGTTAAGTGCTTGGCTGTTATCTGAAATGTCAGAAGTTCAAACCTACCAGCCGCTCTGCAGGAGAAAAGACCTGGTGATTTGTTCCCCTGAAGATTACAGCCTAGGAAACCCTACAGGGCAGTTCTAGTCAGTCCTGCAGGGTCACTATGAGTTGGAATTCAATTGACCACACACAATAGCAAGTTTCTTTAGTTATAGTCTAAATTTAGGCAAAGGTTAAAAAAAAAAAAAGCTACAGTTTTTAACCTACTGATTGATACATCTTTTAAGCTTTCTGGACTCTTGCACCTCAGCTGAGTTTTCTTAATTTATTGTGGATGAGTGATCCATAAAATTAACGTGCTCCTTTTCATAAATAGTCTGGTTGTAAACCTTTGAGATTTGAGGCCTGGTGACTGCTGTCTTCTGTCAGGGCATCCCCTGCCACTGCCTGGGTTTCTTTAGAAGTTCTGCTCTCGAGTCTGGCTACAGGCCCACCACTCTGAGTGCGTGCTTTATGGTAGGGTTCACAACCAGGTTTGACGCTGCTACCTGCTGTTTCTTGAGGTGGGGCAGTGGGTGTGGCTGCAAACAAAAATAATTTCATCCTGATGAACCAGATTGTTCAGACTTGTGTTAGCGGGGCGGATCCTGGTGAGCTCTTACCCAAGCCCGAGGTAAGAGCCTGGAGTCACACTCTTTATCTTCTGGCTCCTGACCTGGGGTCAGTGCGTCAATAAACCAGGCTATTTCAGACCTGCCTCGTGATGTGTCTGGACACCGGACTGTGGGACATGGTTCTGAAAACCAGATGAGGGCCATAATCTGCCAGTGAGTGAGGCCCAATTTTCTTTCTTGGAAAAATCTCTAAGGATTGTAGTATTCATTCCCCAGTGAGTTAAAAAGACTTCCGTGAGACAAATGACCTTTTCAATGCTTGCTTTAGGTTTCATAGGCCAATACCCTTAGTCTCAAATTCCCCAGACCCTCCAGCCAGCTCTCTAGGTTCTGTCCAGAGCCAGATGCTGCCCTTCTCCCCACAGTGCTGTGCTCTGAATGTGTGGCTGAGGCCATAGCTGACGCCCAACAGGCATGTGAGGCCCATCTGCTGGTCTGAACAGTCTGTGTCCCTTGTCCAGCCCCCTGTTCTCGGCTTTTGGGGAAATGCTCACCTAGTCTGGAACACCGGTGAAAGAATTACAGAACAACTGAGAAAATTCCTTGGTAACCGAGGCCGCTACGGAGGCTCAAATTTAGCTTTCAATAGAGTTGTAAGAACAGTAAACAAAGGTCCTGTATGTCTCTGCCATACACCAGCCTGGGATGGATTTCCCAAGTATCAACTCTCAAAGGAAGTTTTCTCCCAAAAGTATTTGATCTAGGGAGTGCACTCTAAGTCTTACCTACTCCGGAAGCGTGAAACTCCTGAAACCAGTTCAGTTCAATGCATATAAATCTGCTTCTATAAGACGGGCCTTGCAATCAGGCAGATCTTAGCTCCCCCACTTTCTAGCTGTGTGACCTTGGAGGAAATGCTTAACCTTTCTGAGTGTCAAGTTCCTCACTGGTACAATGGGGATAATAATATCTACCCCATAGTGTTGGGTTACTGGAAGGATTAAATGAGATAATATGTCAAGTGCGGGTAAAAAGAAATAATTTCAATACATGAAGAAGCAGTTGCTATTATTTAATGTGTGCCCTCTATAGACTAGGCACTGGGACACCAAGACACAGCACAGCTTATGGTCTGATAGGGATCAGATCATTTCAGTGGGGTGTGGTGAGCAGAAAGCTGGAGACACACAGATGGCGCTAGAGGAGCTCAGCTGAGTCCAGCCTGGAACCTGGTACTACTTGAGTTTCTTCCTTCAGTTTTGTAATTGCCTGATAGTGATGTGTTTCCTGGCCATAGCTGGAGTCACGGGTGTAACTAGGTGGGGCAGGTGAGGCCAGAGGCCAGGTGCAGCCTGGGGAAGAGGTGTGGGGGAGGGGTAGGGTGTGGTGTGCAGGGCCCTGCCCTACCCTGAGCAGCCTACGGGATGCTACTTCCTGGAGAGGCAAGACCTCATTGTCAACATTGGCACTGATGTTCCAGGCAGGCCACAGGACTACTCGATCCTTCTTTACCCAGCCGGAAGTGTCAGTCTAGAATGTGGAAAATACCTGGAATTGCACCAGTTGCAGAGAAAAATTTCTTTTTCTTCTTTCTGGATATATGCAGGCTGCTTAGAGTGCTCCTTCTTGGTTGTACTCATGGAAACCACCACACTGTCATACTCACGTTTCATTGGCATCTTTTACGTTTAGTTGGTTTTTGTAGAAATGAAAGTTGTTAATCACTTTTAGATTCTCAGAAAAACCCAAAGTCTGGTTTAGCGAAGGGTGTGGCCAGAATGGATGTGTTGGATTGAATTAAGCATTCAGTCATTGTTGGGTTTGACAATAAACTCACCAGCCTGGCACTGGAGACTGTCCACCCTGTTGGCCATTTCGGGTCTTTCCAATATATCTCTCCTTATATGTCTCCATGTTTTATTCTGTTGAGCCTCTGCACCTTTGTTCTTTCTGTTTGGGACGCTCTCTTTTCTTGACCTCCTCTGACTGGATATAATCCTTCTCTTTTCTGAACCCACCCTTAGCAAATTTTTGGTACCACTCTTAAAATACTTTATGTATACTGTCTTTTAGTATAGTTACTTGGGTACGCATCTTATCGTTTCTGTGAGATGGTCAACTAGTTAACTGATGGTAGGAACCGTGCCTGCTCCCCTTTGTATCCTCAGTGCCTCACACATAGAATATGCTCTAAATACTTGTTGAACCAAAGGAAATTAAAAGAACACGATTGAACACCCACAGTGCACCAGAGGACGACTAGAAAGGAATCTAAAACCACAGTTCCAAACTTTATAAGTCTTCCTGGCTTGTCTTGGTCTTAGATTGTAAACATTGAACTCATTTAGAGCCTTCAGAGTGTTTAAACAAGTGCTTCCCTTGATGTGGCTAATGTTAACTTTAGAAATTGATAATGAAGAGTAAAAAATAATGTGTCTGTGGGTAGCGGTGATTAACAATATTCTCTGTAGAATGGTTGGTGTTGGGTATCTGAGGTTTCTGCAGGTACTTTATATGACATGTGAATGAGTAAATTTTGTTCAGATAGCTTTCCTTGCCCAGCTAGTAGTCCTGCAAATACCTTAGATAGATCAGTGAAACTCATTACCTTCAGGAAAAATAATTTAATTAAACAACAACAACAACAGTTGCCTTTGAGTCAATTCCAATTCATGATGACCCCATGTGTGTCAGAGTAGAACAGTGCTCTGTAAGATCTTCAGTGGTGATTTTTTGGAAGTAGGTCACCAGGCCTTTCTTCCAGCATGTCTCTGGGTGGGTTCCAACCACCAACCTTCCAGTTAGTAGTTGAATACTTAACCATTTATGCCACCCAGGGACTCAAATCAGTTCAAAGAACATAAAAAACATCACACAGTAGGTTTGGAAAGTGGCTCTGTATGGGACTGGATTAGTCAGTTTTTGTTGCGATAATGTTGTGTAACAAACATCCTCAAAGTCCCAAAGGCCTTCAATAATAAATATATATTGTTTGTTCATGTTGCTTGTCAGTGGCTGTGGGTTGGGTGTTGTGGCTCAGAGTCGCCCCCATATGTCTTCTTATTCTAAGACCCAGGGTGAAGGAGCACCTCCACTGGCAGGCAGTGTTCTCATGTTGGAGGGCAGGAGTTCAAGAAAGCCGGCAGATATTTGCAGCACCTCTTCAAGGCTTCACTTGAAACTAGCACGTTGTCACTTCTTCCCACATTCTGTTGGCCAAATTATTTTACATAGCCAAGCCCCAAATCATGGGCAAGATCCATGCGGAGAGACGGGAGACTGAATATTTGCTAAATTATAATACAGTCTAGCACAGGGACACTGAGCATATTTGATTTCTTCTACTGATACTGCAGGATGGACTCCTTGAAGAAAGAGTCCAGCACCTTGTTCTTGGCCTGGAACATTGTTGACAATCTGTGTATGGTTGTTTAATAAATGACTGGACTACCATGACTCAGTGTAACTGGTACATGGTCTTTCTCTATTTGCATCTCCTTTTCATGGAGAAATTCCTTCCTTTTAGAAATGCAGACCATGTAGGGGATGCATATTATTGGAAGCTCTAATCCTAGTCAAAGTAGAGTGTGTGCTGCCCGTATGCATGGTGGGGCGGTAAGAAGGGCAGTCTCTGGAGCCAGAGTTATCCTCGGGAGGACGTGTGGGTGAGCAGATGTAAAGAGGTGGTTTGGGCGGCTCCCCACCCAAGGTCACACCCAGCAGGGACCAGCAGCGGTTGGAGAGTAAATAGAAGATGTCACCTGGTGAGTCTTCCCCCACCCAGTAAAGGCGGATGGGTGTGCCCTGCTGAGGGAAGCTCATTATATAAAAGTTTACACTTACAAGATGGGTGGCTGGGGAGGGAATATTTCAGTTGCAGAAGCCTGCTCCTTTCAGAAGGAGTTAGAGTAGGAGTCGTTTAACTCGTGCAGTCATGAAGGCAGAAAGGCTGGGACGTGGGATCAAGCTGACCTGTGCTGGAGTCCCAGCTCTACCATTGCTGTATGATGTGGCTCAGTCTCAGGGTCCTCAGCTACAAACTGGGCAGAATGGTAGTACTTATTTCAAGGGCTCCTCTAAGGATTCAATTCCGTGTTGCCTATTAAGCTCTTTGTACTGTGCCCAGTATGTAGAAAACATAGTAATTTGAAACTTCTACTACTACTATTTGTATTTGTATTTTAGGTACATTGGCGTAATTTCAAATTTTATAAACTAGTTACATAAACTCCCCAGGAAAATATCTATTGTTCAAAACAAGGAGCTCCTATAGGTCTTCTTAGGAAATTTGAGAGGAAGAGACAGAGAAGGAAAAGGAGATAAGGCAAAAAAAGGAAGCGTAGAGAAGAGAGAAAAGGAAGAATACTGGGTGTTGGAGCATTCTGAGGAAGAGAAACTAATAAGGAATTGACTGGAAAAAGAACTCTTAGGGTTTGGGAGTGAGTGGGGAGAAGGAGGAGGGCCCAGAGCTTCAAGGGACCAGAACCAAGAGCGAATCCTCCTCAAGGAAGCATGGGATACAGAAAGCCAGAGGATGAGCTAAGTCAGACTCATCAGGAGTAAGCAAGACTCAGAGACCTGGCCGGTACACCAATGTTCATTGGAACACTATTCACAATAGCTAAAAGGTGGAAACAACCCAAGTGCCCATCAGCAGACGAACGGATATACAAAATGTGGCATATGCATACAATGGGATATTTCTCGGCCATAAAGAGAAATGAAGTCCAGGTGCATGCGACCATGTGGATGAACCTTTAAAACCTTCTGCTGAGTGAAGTCAGTCAGTCACAAAAGGATGAGTACTCTATGATTCCACTTACATGAAATAGGCCATTGTATGCAGACCAAAGCTTAACAGTGGTTAGCAGGGGTGGGAGGGAGGAGGAAAGGACGAGTCATTGCTTGGGGGGCGTGTGTCTCTGCTAATAGTGGTGGAATAATTTGGAAAGGGATAGTGGTGACGGTTGCACAACATGATGAACATAATCAATGTCAATGAATTATACATGTGACAGTGATTGAATTGGCAAATGTTATATACGTTTTTACCACACAAACACAATACACGCAAAAAGAATCAAAAACCTTGAAGATCAAGAAGAAACACCAATTTCACAGGTGCAGAGCGGGTGGCGATGAACTTAGCAGAATTCAAGGTTTAATCTGTAGCAGAAATGGGCTGGGAGCGAGACCATGTGAGGAAAAAGAAAGGGTCCCCAATGTGATCGCTGCAAACATCTTGGGACCAATATACCTTGCCTAACAGGCCTTGGCAGGCCACATGTGAAAATGTTACCAGCTAGGGAAGAACAAGGAGCCCTGGGGGTGCAATGGTTTAATCACTCAGCTACTAACTGAAAGGTCGGTGGTTCAAACCCACCAGCTGCTCCGTGAGAGGAAAGACCTGGTGATCTGCTGCCATAAAGCTTTCAGCCTAGGAACCCCTGTGGGGCAGTTCTACTCTGTCCTATAGGGTTGCTATGAGTTGGAATCGACTCAAGTGCACACAACAACAGGAAGAACAGAGGCAGGGCAGACCAGCAGGAAGGTAACTGCACTGGTTCCAGCTATGGCAAGACTGATGTCCCCAGGGGTGCTCCAGGCTGATCCTTTGATATACAAGGACGCTGAGGCTGTCCTCTCTTCCAAAATGTTCCTTACTTTAGGCTGCACTTCCATCTTATGTTCTGGAAGGCCAGAGCTGATGTTCTTTTAAGATGTCATGAAATGTTGAATCTACTCCCAGAAGGAAGAGGCCCTAGCTTCAAACTGTTGGAAAATATGTAACAAAAGGCACCTCTGTTTGCAGAAAGCACCTCCTTTGTGAACAGCCAGGGTTACTGATTTCACAGCTCCAGTTTATCCTCACAGCACGGAGCATCTGCTCTGCTCGCAGATGCGTGCTTGGTGTCTAGCTCAGTGTCTGGCTCATAGCAGGGGCACAATAAATAGTTGTTGAATGAATACATGGAAAATGCTGGAACGTATGAGATAGATCTTGTTAAGGGAATTTCAAAGTTCCTTTACATTAAAAGCAAGAGAAATCAAAAGAGCTTAACATTTATGAATCTGAGAGAAGAACAGGAACTTTGCTTTTAGGAGGAATTTGATCTAGTTGCAGCTCCCAGATGGTGCAAACAGTTAACACACTTGGTTGCTAACTGAAGGTTGGAGGTTTGAGTCCACCCAGAGGCACCTTGGAAGAAAGGTCAGGCAATCTAGCTCTGAAAAAATCTGTTGTTGAAAACCCTATGGAGCACAGTTCTATTCTGACACTGTGAGTCGGAATCGACTTGATGGCAACTGGTTTTCATATTAATTACAGTTTGTCCTGAAAGCAAAGGTGGTGGACCCAGGCCATGTCTGGTCCCGTGGTAGCATTATGCCTGGCCTGGCCGTATCGTGGGGCCTGGTGGTGCAGAGGTTAAGCATTTGGCTGCTAACGATAAGGTTGGCAGTTCAAATCCACCAGCCGCTCCTTGGAAACCCTATGGAGCAATTCTATTCACTATTTACAAGGGATTGTCAAGATGTAGGGAAACTACAGGGGATGAGGAGGAAGCTTGTGGGTTAACAACAGGGCTGTACTACCCCTAGATCTGAAACGGTAAGGAGAGGGTGTGGATGGGGACTCTGAGAGAGAGCAGTGTGCAGAGAGCTCCACGACAGGGCAGTGACCTTTGGTGGAAAGTCAGCTCAGCCATCTTGCAAAAACCCTAAGGAAGGAAGCTGATCTAACGGATACTCTAACGTCATGCTGCCCTCTCCCTCCCACATCCTACAGTGTTCCGTGTTGACTGTGGAGACAGCCCCTACCGGTCAGCCTTCTGGGCTGCAGAGCAGGCTGGAGAAGGGTGGAGCTTGGGTATGGAAAGGTACATGGAAGATATCCAGTGTAAGGGTCATTTAAGAGCCTGGGGAGAATAAAATGTGAGGTGGAGACTTCAGATTTGTAGGTGTGGTCACCTCTTAAGGCACTGAAGAGGAGTCTGACTATGGAGTCCAGTGTCTTAAGTCAAGGTGTGGTCATGTGGGGTGTAAATTAGAAAGCACAGAAGTGTCATGAAACTGACATAAGGTGGAGCACTGGGTGTGGCCAGGGAGGTCAGGTTTAGGTGTTGCCCATTTAATCTTTATTAATGATCTATAAGATATAAACACCTTGATGAAATTGGCCAAGGTGACCAAATTGTAAGATGTTACAAACTCTGGCAGAGAAAAACTAATGTAAGATTTGCCAGTGGAAAATTCCCCTTGACTTAATAAAGACAGAATCTCGCCTAATGAGATCTAGCCATCTGGGGGCAGCAGCATGATTCAAAGCACACATATCCACTAGGAGGCAGAAAACAGGAAGGGCAAGTCGTGGGGAGCCACCAAGACTAAGTTAGAGTGAAACGTGCCACAGGAAATGCCGACTGGGGACTTTTGGTAGAAGGAAAAAATCTGTGTTGTGTGATTCATTTACATCTTACACATATTTGTAGCTTGGCCATCATGAGTACAGTAAAAAAAAAATAATTTAATTACCCAGGAACTCACACAGAGCTAAGTCTAAGAAGAGATGTATGTACTAATGACGGTCTCTCACAAAACCTAAATTAAAAGATCGTATCTCTTCGAATACCGATAAAAGTGTTGTCTCGTATTTTTCACATACCCTTTAACCTAGAGTTCTACTTCTAGGAATTTATCCTAAAGAAATAACCAGAGCAATTCTTACAGGTACAAGGATGCTCACTGCAGATTTGTTATTGTTGTGTGCTGTCAAGTCGATTCTGGCTGATAAGTGACCCTATCCAAAAAAAAACAAAACAAAACCCAAGCCCATTTCCGTCAAGTTGATTCCAGCTCACAGCAACCCTATAGGACAGAGTAGAACTGCCCCACAGGGTTTTCAAGGAGGAGCTGGTGGATTTGAACTGCCGATCTTTTCTCCTGCAGAGCGGCTGACGGGTTTGAACCACCAACCTTTCCATTAGCAGCTGAGTGCTTAACCATTGTGCCAACAGGGCTCCTTAGAATTTGTTACGGTGGTTCCAAATTGGAAACAATCTGTATGCCCAATGGTAGGACATGGTTGAAGAAAATTTGATAAATCTGAAAAAGCAGATGTAGGAGAATTTTAAAGACATTGGAATATGTTCCATATGTGATTTAGAGGAGGAAAAAAAAAAAAAAAAAACAGACTCTACAACACTATGATCCCATTTCGGTCACACACACCCAGAAAGAAGACTAGAAAGGTCTATGTGAAATAATTTAAAGTGATTAACTCTGAAAGATGATATTATTGGTAATTTGTTTTTTTTTTTTTTTTCATTTTGCTTACCCAAACACCCTAAAATTTCTATAAAGGACATGCATTACTTTATGGTATGAAAGTGAATTTTTTTTTTTTAAACCCACTTTGAGTATTTTCTTTTGTCTCCTGTAGCCTAGTAACTCTTTCTGGTGTTATGCCCAAATCAGTGAGGTGAGATAGAGAGCTATGTGTAGAGGTGATTGGACAAATGATTGAGGGAGCTCCCTGAGGGCACCAAGGAGGTCATATATTCTGTGGTGATACTGGTGAGTGTGTCTGAAAACCAGTGGAAGGTCATGGCTTACTGAACCTCAAGGTGAAAGATCATTTGGCCCATGCACTATTTATTATTTGGCTTTGAATAAAAATGATACCAAAGTCAATTGGGTGGGGTGGGTTGGGAGAAGGCAGAGTTGAAGTGTACCTAATAATAGGCTTTTAAGACTGAAAAGGATCGTAGAAATCATTAGTCAGACATGCCAGAAGCTCACTCTAGTATCAGCAATGATAGCAAAAACTTGCCAACCATCTAAATTTCTAAAAAAAAAGGGGATTTTTAAAAGTAATTTTTAGTAAGCCCCAACGATGGAATAGTGTACATCCCATAAAATGAGTTTATACTGGAATATTCCTCAGCCCCTGCAGGTCACTCCTAAGAAAGCGACTCAGGTTTGCAGAACACAATTTATAAATATCTGAGATCCTTTGAGCTCTTAAATGCTATGCATGGTTCTAGGATTCCTTATTCTTCCAGAGAGCCTGATTTAAGAGACATTATAGGATAAGGGTATAATTTACAATCCAGAAAATAAGGAAGAACCCCCCACCATCCCATTTAGAAACACTTATTCAGCACCTACTGTATGCCAGGCATTTACTTGGTGGTAGAGATAACAGATGAAGAAGACATAATATTTCCCATTCAGGAGTTCACATTCAAGTGGAGAAAACAGACCCAGAAACAGACCATTATAACAGAGTGAAGCCAGTTCTATGATAAGGGCTCATACAAAGGGAAAAAAGAACCTTGAGGGTAAAGTGTGACTTAAGAAGAGGGACATTTAAACTGGGCCTCTGCAGAACACAGCCTTAGACAAGAAGCTAGAAGTCTGAATTCAGGGTACCCGCTCTAGGGGGAGGCTCTCTCTCTGTCGGCTCTGGGGAAAAATCCTTGTCTCAGCTTCTCTAGCCAGCCATCCTTTGAGTTCCTGGGCTTAATAGACTGGTTGCTTCTATCATCTTCAAATAGTGTTGGTGTTCCTCCTGTGTCTGCTCTTTTTCATCTCAAAAGTGATCAGTTTAAGGCACACCCTACGCTGATATGGCCTCATTAGCATAACAAAGAAAATACTATTTCCAAATGAAATTACACACGCAGGTATAAACCAAAAAAACAAACAAAAATAAAACAAACAAAAATAAAACACCCAATGACGTCAAGTTGATTCCGACTCATAGCAACCCTATAGAACACAGTAGAACTGCCTCATACGGTACCAAGGAGCTGCCGGTGGATTCAAACTGCCACCCTTTTGGTTAGCCACCATAGCTCTTAACTACTACACCATCGGGTTTCCATTTGTGACAAGGCAACCCAAAAGAAGATGAGAGTACTAGTTCTGCCATTATAAAATTTTTGTGACTAGGGTCTAACAGTTGGAGCCACTTACATTTGGAATTACCTGTAAACCCACTGTTGTTGACTCAATTCCAACTCATAGTGACCCTAGAGGGCAGAGTGGAACTGCCCCATAGGGCTTTCAAGGAGTGCCTGGTGGATTCAAACTGCTCCTTAACATTTGGGATTAGGCAACCCAAAAGGAGAGGGCTGCTTCTGCAGTTTGTAAAAATGTTGTGACTTTGGGTAAATTAATTAGACTTTCTTGGTCTCATTTTCTTAATCTGTGAAATAAAACCAGTACCAGTTGCTGTAGAGCCAATTCTGACTCATGACGATCCCATGTGTGTCAGAGTAGAACTGTGCTCCATAAGGTTTTCAGTGGCTAATTTTTTGGAAGTACATCACCAGGACTTTCTTCCAACATGCCTTTGTGTGGACTCAAATTCTGTCACGTTTATCACTACTTGTTTCATATTTTGATGCTATTATAAATGATATTTATTTTATTTTATATTTTTTATTGTTGTAATTAAATGAGGTTTATATTTCAAGTTAGTCTCCCATACAGAATTTTTTTTTTTAACATACATTGTTATGAGACCCCAACCGCTCACCCCATTCTGCAACAGCACACTCCTCCCCTCCGCCCCTGATTCCCCATGAACATTCAACCAGCTCCTAACTCTCTCTGCCTTTCCATCTCACCTCTGGACAGAAGCCGCCCCTTTGGTCTCTTGTATCTACTTGTCTAAAAGGCACATTCTTCACAAGTATCACTTTATGTCACACAGTCCAGTCCAATCCCTGTCTCAAGAGTTGGCCTCGGAAATTGTCTTAGTTCTGGGGTGAGGGAGAGACCAGGGGCCATGCTTTCTGGGGTGCCTCCAGTCTTAGTCAGACCATTAAGCCTGGTCTTCTTACTAGAATCTGAGTTCTGCATCCCATTGTTCTACTGTTCCATCAGGGACCCTCTGTTGTGTTCCCTGTCAGGATGTTCATTGGTGGTAGCCAGGCACCATCTAGTTCTTCTGGTCTCAGGCTGATGAAGTCTCTGGTTTATGTGGCCCATTCTGTCTCTCGGGCCAGTACTTTCCTTCTGTCTTTGGTTTTCTTCGTTCTCATTTACTCCAAGTGGTTGGGACCAATTGATGCATCTTAGATGGCTGCTTGCAAGCTTTTAAGACCCCAGACGCCACTCACCAAAGTAGGCTGCAGAACATTTTCTTAATAAGGTTTGTTATGCCAATTGACATAGATGTCCCCTGAAAGCATGGTCCCCAGACCCCCACATCCCTGCTACTCTGTCTCTCAAAGTATCTGATTGTACTGAGGAAACTTCTTAGCTTTGGTTTAGTCCAGTTGTGCTGGCTTCCCCTGTAGTGTGTGCTGTCCTTCCCTTCACCTAAGATGATTCTTATCTACTATCTAGTTAGTGAATAACCCTCACCCTCCCTCCCCACCCCCGTAACCATCGAAGAATGTTTTCTTCTGTGTTTAAACCTTTTCTTGAGTTCTTATAATAGTGGTCTTATACAGTATTCGTCCTTCTGTGCCTGACTAAATTCCCTCAGCATAATAAGTTCTAGCTTCCACCAAGTTATATGAGGTTTCACAGCTTCATCATTGTTCTTTATCGTTGTATAATGTTCTATTGTGTGGATATACCTATAAATGATATTTTCAGAAAATTAAATTTTGCTTTGTTTATTGCTAGTATATAGAAATACAGTTGATTTCTGTATCTTGAATCGTGCAATCTTGATAAACTCACTTATTCTAATAATTTTTTTAAAATAGATTCTCTCAGATTTTCTACATAGATGATGACATTATTCATGATTGAAGACAATTTTACTTCTTCAGTTGGGATGTCTTTTGTTTCTTTTTCTTGCCTTATTTCATGGCCAGAACCGTTAGTAAAATGTTGAATAGAAATGATGAGAGTAGGGACCCTTCTTTTGTTCCTAATCTTAGAGATAAAACATTCCATCTTTCACCATTGCGTGTGAATGTTAACTTCAAGTTTTTTATAGATGCTCTCCATCAAGTTGAGGAAGTTTTCAGCTTCTGAGAATTTTTATCAGGAATGGATGTTGGAATATATCCAATGCTTTTTATGCATCTATTTGAGTTTCTTTCTTTCTTTTTAAATTTTCTTAATATTGTGACAACTGCCCTGCCCCCACCCATGTGTCTGTCAGTTTGCGGCACTGTGAGGGCTTGCGTGTTGCTGTGATGCTGGAAACTATGCCACAAGTATTCAAATACCAGCAGGGTCACCCATGGCGGACACCTTTCAGCTGAGCTTCCAGACTAAGACAGACTAGGAATAAAGACCTGGCAGTCTACTTCTGAAAAGAATTATCCAGTGAAAACATTATGAATAGCAGTGGAACATCGTCTGATATAGTGCCGGAAGATAAGCCCCTCAGGTTGGAAGGCACTGAAAAAACGACTGGGGAAAAGCTGTCTCCTCAAAGTAGAGTCAACCTTAATGACGTGGATGGAGTCAAGTTTTCCAGACCTTCATTTGCTGATGTGGCACGACTCAAAATGAGAAGAAACAGCTGTAAACATCCATTAATAATAGGAACATGGAGTGTACGAAGTATGAATCTAGGAAAATTGGAAATTGTCAAAAATGAAATGGAATGCATGCATCAATGTCCTAGGCACTAGTGAGCTGAAATGGATTGGTGTTGGCCATTTTGAATCGGACAATAATATAGTCTACTATGCTGGGAGTGACAAATTGAAGAGGAATGGCATTGCATTCATTGTCAAAAATAAAATTTCAAGATCTATCCTGAAGTACAATGCTGTCAGTGATGGGATAATACCCATACGCCTGCAAGGAAGACAATATGACTATTATTCAAATTTACATGCCAACCACTAAGTCCAAAGATGAAGAAATTGGAGATTTTTACCAACTTCTACAGTCTGAAATTGATCAAACATGCAATCAGGATGCATTGATAATTACTGTTGATTGGAATGCAAAAGTTGGAAACAACGAAGAGGGATGGGGAGCTGGAAAATATGGCCTTGGTGATAGAAATGATGCTGGAAATGTCATGATAGAGTTTTGCAAGACAATCGACTTTTTCAGTTGCAAATACTGTTTTTCAACAACATAAATGGTGACTATACACACGGACCTTGACAGATGGCATACACAGGAATCAAATCGACTACATCTGTGGAAAGAGATGATGGAAAAGCTCAATATCATCAGTCAGAACAAGGCCAGGGGCAGACTGCAAAACAGACCATCAATTGCCTGTATGCAAGTTCAAATTGAAGCTGAAGAAAATTAGAACAAGTCCACGAGAGCCAAAGTATGACCTTGAGTATATCCCACCTGAATTTAGAGACCATCTCGAGAATAGATTTAATGCATTGAACACTAATGACCGAAGACCAGATGAGTTGTGGAAGGACATCATACATGAGGAAAGCAAGAGGTCATTAAAAAGACAGGAAAGAGAGAAAAGACCAAAAGGGAAGTCAGAAGAGACTCTGAAACTTGCTTGCTCTTGAATGTCGAGTAGCTAAAGGGGAAGGAAGAAATGATGGAGTAAAAGATCTGAACAGAAGATTTCAAAGGGTGGCTCAAGAAGACAAAGTAAAGTATTATAATGATGTATGCAAAGACCTGGAGTTAGAAAACCAAAAGGAAGCAACACGCTTGGCATTTCTCAAACCGAAAAAAATGTAGAAAAAAATTCAAGCCCTGAGCTGCAATACTGAAGGATTCTCCGGGGAAAATATTAAAGGACGCAGGAAGCATCAAAAGAAGATGGAAAGAATACACAGAGTCACTATACCAAAAAGAATTGGTCGACGTTCAACCATTTCAGGAGGTAGCATATGATGAAGAACCAATGGTAGTAAAGGAAGAGGTCCAAGCTGCACTGAAGACATTGGTGAGAAACAAGGTTCCAAGGATTGACGGAATACTGACTGAGATGTTTCAACAAACAGATGCAGTGCTGAAGTGCTCACTCGTCTATGCCAAGAAATTTGGAAGACAGCTAACTGGCCAACTGGAAGAGATTCATATTTATGCCTATTCCAAAGAAAGGTGATCCAACTGAATGCGGAAATTATCAATCGAACAATATCATTAATAGAACATGCAAGCAAAATTTTGCTGAAGATCCTTCAAAAACGGTTTTAGCAGTACATGGACAGGGAAGTGCCAGAAATTTAAGCCAGATTCAGAAGAAGATGTGGAACCAGGGTTATCATTGCTGATGTCAGATAGATCCTGGTTGAAAGCAGGGAATACAAGAAAGATGTTTACCTGTGTTTTATTGACTATGCTGAGGCATTCGACCGTGTGGATCATAACAAATTATGGATGACATTGCGAAGAATGGGAATTTCAGAACCACCTAATAGCGCTCATGAGGAGCCTGTACGTAGATCACAAGGCAGTCATTTGAACAGAATAGGGGGATACTGCATGGTTTAAAATCAGGAAAGGCGTGCATCAGGGTTGTATCCTTTCACCATACTTATTTAATCTGTGTGCTGAGCAAATAATCTGAGAAACTGGACCATATGAAGAAGAATGGGGCATCAGGATTGGAGAAAGACTCATTAACAACCGGCCATATGCAAATGACACAACCTTGCTTGCTGAAAGTAAAAAGGACTGGAAGCACTTACTGATGAAGCTCAAAGACTACAGCCTTCAGTATGGCTTGCACCTCAACATAAAGAAAACAAAAATCCTCACAACTGGACCAATAAGCAACATCATGATACATGGAGAAAAGACTGACGTTGTCAAGGATTTCATTTTACTTGGATCCACAATCAGTGCCCATGGAAGCAGCAGTCAAGAAATCAAACAATGTACTGCATTGGGTAAATCTGCTGCAAAATACCTCTTTAAAGTGTTATAAAGCAAACATGACATTTTGAGGACTAAGGTGTGCCTGACCCAAGCCATGACATTTTCAATCACCTCATATGCATGTGAAAGCTGGACAATGAATAAGGAAGCCCAAAGAAGAATTGATGCCTTTGAATTATGGTGTTGGCAAAGACTATTGAATATGTCATGGACTGCCAGAAGAAGGAACAAATCCGTCTCAGAAGAAGTACAGCCAGATTGTTCCTTACAAGTGAGGATGGCGAGACTTCGTCTCACATACGTTGGACATGTTGTCAGGAGGGACCAGTCCCTGGAGAAAGACATCATGCTTAGTGGAGTAGAGGGTCAGTGAAAAAGAGGAAGAGCCTTGATGAGATGGATTGACACAGTGGCTACAACAATAGGCTCAAACATAACAATGATCGTGAAGCTGGTGCAGGATCTGGCAGTATTTCGTTCTATTGTACGTAGGGTTACCGTGAGTCAGAACCGACTTCACGGCACCTAACAACAACAACATATAAGACGCAAGGTGATTACGATACATTGGATTATATCCACAAGTATAAGGGTTAGGATTCCAACACATATTTTGGGGGGACACAATTCAATCCATAACACATGGTTTGCTGTGTGTTTCTCTAGGACAGAGACTTGGAAGTAACTTGATGTATAACAATTCACATTTCTTCTGAATATCCAGAACAAAGAAAACTTTGGATAGTACATAAGCCAAATAAATAGCTGTGGGGAGGGGTCCAGGGCTTTATGATGAGTCCTCTTTATGGACCCTTTATGATAGGATTCCAACTATTTTTGTAGGATGAAGGTGCATCCAAGCTCTCCCCTAAACTCCTATTGTCTTCACACCTGCCATTTGGCATTTACTGCCTTGTTCTATGGTTAGTTGTCCTAACGGAAATGCCTTTTGTCTCTGGGCTAAATCTTAAGTTCCCTATGGGCAGGAACACTCACAGTACAGCACAGTAAAGTCTTGTATACAACTGGAATGCAATAAATGTTTACTGATTGATATTTATTGTTATAAACACCAAAGCCGTACATAGATTTTAGAAAATTTTTTAAATGACTGAAATATTTTCAGTCAGTGACTCTTAGAATAACAACACAAAATTCTTGGACTCTTTCCAAAATAAGTATTTATTTTTTTATGTGGGACTTTTAAATTTCAGTGCATTTTGCAATGCTGTTGTCTACATAATGTTCAGTTTCTTTGCAACCCTAGAAATCTTAGCAAAACCAATGGAATTTGTTTCCGTCCGTTCTTAAATTTATCCAAAAAAGACATTATTAAACTTGATGAGTTAATATATGTAAAGTGATTTGGACTGTGCCTGGCACACAGAGGTGTGTGTGTGTGTGTGTGTGTGTGTGCGTTTGCAATTATTTTTGAAGGCACTGTTGTAGTTTGGATTGTTGTTCACAGCTCTTTACTCTCTCCCTATAGTGGAATTACATATCCACAATCTTTGCCATGTGGCTTTGCTGTGTCTCCCAGAAGTGTATGTGTGTACATATTTACACTCTGCCTATACAATTGGATTTGCATCCACTCACAGACTTTTGTCCACAAACCTACACGGGTGCTCATGAGAAAGATTAAGGGGCAGGGTGGCAGGTGGGAGAAAGAAAGCCTTTATTAGCGGTGCCAGTCTGGACAAGAGGAGCAGCTGTCACAGGAGGAAAAGCACGTACACCCCGGGCCCTTCTCACCTGAAGAACAAAAGCCGCAAGTCACTGGGGGAAGTACAGTAAACCCAGTTGCCCCCCAGGGCGTAGGTGAAGACCTACTGCAGTTGGGAGGAAGTACAACAAATAAAACCAAAAAACAAAAAACTGTACTCCTGGGAGAGGGTCAGGAAGTAATCCTGGGTCCAGACCACTAGAAGTCATCTTCTGCTGAGAGGGCCGGAGACTGTTCTGCAGTGTGACTTTTACAGGAAAACGGCAGGATCACAGGGAAAGCCCCTACCAGCAGTAGATAGTACTAAAGAAGATATACACAAAAATTTTAAGTAAAAACTTAGCAAATCAAATCTAACAATGTAAAAACATCATAACTTGGTGGGATTTAACCCAGGAAGGGAAGGTTGGTTTAACGTGCAGGTCACAATATTGTTGTTAGGTGCGGTTGAGTCAATTCCAATTCATAGCGACCCTACGTACAACAGAACTGAACACTGCCTGGTCCTGTGCTATCCTCACAATTGTTGTTATGCTTGAGCCCTTTGTTGCAGCCACTGTGTCAATCTATCTCATCAAGGGTCTTCCTCTTTTTCGCTGACCCTCTACTTTACCAAGCATGATGTCCTGATCCGGGGACTGATCCCTCCTGACAACATGTCCAAAGTACGTGAGATGTAATCTCACCATCCTTGCTTCTAAGGAGCATTCTGGCTGTATTTTTTCCAAGACAGATTTGTTCGTTCTTTTGGCAGTCCACAGTATATTCAATATTCTTCACCAACATCGTAATTCATCCAGCTTCTCAGATTATTTGCTCAGCATATAGATTGAATAAGCGTGGTGAAAGGATACAACCCTGATGAACACCCTTCCTGATTTTAAACCACTCAGTATCCCCTTGTTCTGTTCGAATGACTGCCTCTTGATCTATGTATAGGTTCCTCATGAGCATAATTAAGTGTTCTGGAATTCCCGTTCTTTGTAATGTTATCTATAATTTGTTATGATCCACACAGCCCAATGTGGCTCAGTGGTTAAGAGCTATGGCTGCTAACAAAAGATTGGCAGTTCAAATCCACCAGCTGCTCCTTGGAAACCCTATGGAGCAGTTCTACTTTGTCCTATAGGGTTGCTATGAGTTGGAACCGACTCAACAGCACCTAACAACAGCACAGCCCAATGCCTTCGCATAGTCAGTAAAACCCAGGTAAACACCTTTCTGGTATTTTCTGCTTTCAGCCAGGATCCATCTGACATCAGCAGTGACATCCCTCATTTCACATCCTCTTCTGAATCTGGCTTGAATTTCTGGCAGTTCCCCGTCAATGTAGTGCTGCAACCATTTTTTATTATCTTCAGCAAAAGTTTATATGATATTAATTTATGATATTAATGATATTGTTTGATAATTTCTGCATTCTGTTGGAACACCCTTCTTTGGAATGGGCACAAATATGGTTCTCTCCTAGTTGGTTGGTCAGGTACCTGTCTCCCAAATTTCTTGGCATAGATGAGTGAGTGCTTCCAGCCTTGCATCTGTTTGTTGAAACATCTCAGTTGGCATGCTGTCAATTCCTGGGGCCTCATTTTTCACCAATGCCTTCAGTGCAGCTTGGACTTATTCCTTCAGTACCATCAGTTCTTGATCATATGCTACCTTCGGAAATGACTGAACATCAACCAATTCTTTTTTGATACAGTGACTCTGTGTATTCGTTCCATCTTCTTTTGAATATTTTTCAATATTTTCCCCATAGAATCCTTCAAAATTGCAACTTGAGGCTTGAATATTTTCTTCAGTTCTTTCAGCTTGAGAAATGCGGAGCATGTTCTTCCTTTTTGATTTTCTAACTTTAGGTCTTTGCATATGTCATTATAATACTTTCCTATCTTCTTGAGCCACCATTTGAAATCTTCTGCTCAACACACACACAGACTAGAGATGCTATATGAGGATCATCTACAAGCCAAAGAACAAAGGAATGCCCAGGACTACCTACGAGGAAGGGATAAACATGACTAAGCCTCTCATTTGGACTTTTATACTCCAGAACTGTGAGAAATAAATTTCTGTTCTTTAAAGTTACCCACTTATGGTATTTTTGTTACTGCAGCTCTAGGGAACTAAGACACCATGGTACATGTTATTGATCTGGTGCACATATTAGATATCACGATTCTTCTCTCCTCCATCCTCTCCACTCTTTATTTCTAGGTATCAAAAAGCATGGAGCCTGATAAAATAGAAGGTTCTTATTCAAAGTTGTGAAACTAGCGCTCAGAAAATGATTCACTTCCTTTTACCACTTCAGTGTTTTGGTTTCTTTTTTTTCCTCAAGGTCCTGAGGTAGTTTCTGTTCACACATGGGAAACGGGAAAAGAATTTGGAAGAGGCCTGTTGTTTTTGCCAACCTCAAGTCGGAGCCAAAGTTGAGTAGAAAGACAGGATATTATGATTTCGGAAATATGAGTACTATGAAAAGTTATGTTTGACCTCAGGTTTTTCTCTTTGAATGATATCATAAAGATAAGGAATTTTAAAAAATGTTGTTTTTCTCTCTTAGCCAGTTCATTATTAATCTCAAGTATTTTTGTTCAGGCACATTATGCTTTTCATTGGTCCTTAACTCATGTGAAACACTATGTGAAATGGTCAGTCTAACCCTCAGGACCTTTGCAAGTCATAAAACACTTCTTAATAGACTCTGGCCTTATTTGATCCACACTGTAAGATAGCTGTCCAAGCACTGCCTTACTCTGGAAATTGGGTTATACTGACCAATGTTTCAACTAACTTCTATAATCAAATTTTTGGATTGAAAGTGGTAAAGTATATTCTTTGAAACAAAGTAGCAGTGGACTTATTTATATTCATTTATTTCTATTCAGCAACCTTATTTTATAGAAATGTTTAGACACATGAGGAAAATTCATGCTTATCTCACTTTTAAGGAGTGTGGGTTTAATAATCCCTGTAACCACAGTCCTGTGTTTGTATCTTTCTGTGGTTTCATCCACCAGGTTTGCTCATCTACCTCTGTGTGCTTCTGACTCGGGTCCTGAGGACCACAGTGTGCAGAAAGCCTCAGGAGGAGCTGGGCCTATACAGACATTATCTTACACCGTCCTCTGCATCCCTCTCAGGCTCTCTTTGCTAAGGAAGGATAGAAAGAAGGGAGGGAATGAGAGAGGCAGAGACAGAGAAAAAAGGAAAAAAATGTTTTTTTCTAAATATAAGAAAATCCACACAAAACAAAAAAATTGATAAATTTGATTTCATCAAAATTAAAGCCTTTTTCTCTTCAAAAGAAATGATAAAAATGGAAAAACAAGTCACAGACTGGGAAAAAATATTTGCAAATACATATCTGATTAAATACTCAAATGTAAAGCCTAAAGCTATAAAACTTCTAGGAGAAAATCTGTGAATTTGGGCATCAAAATCACAATTCACAAAAGAAAAAATAAATAAATTGGACTTCATCAAAATTAAGAACTTCTGTCCTTCAAAAGACACAAGAGATGAGCCATAGACTGGAAGAAAATATTTACAAATCACATATTTGATAAAGGGCTTGTATCTAGAATGAATAAAGAACTCTTGTAACTTAGTAATAAAAAAAAAAAAAACACTCCTTCCAAAAATGGGAAAAAATTTTGAAGACTTCAACAAAGAAAAAATATAGATCCAAGTAAGCACATGAAAAGATGCCCAATATTGTTAGTCATTAAGGAAATGGAAATTAAAACCACAAGATAACACCACATACCCATCAGAATGACTTACAAAAAAAAGAAAAGAAAACAGCAACAACAAAACTGGCAACACCAAGCGCTGTTGAGGCTGCCGAGCAACCGGCTGCGAAATAGTGCAGTCACTTTGGAAAACGCTGGCTATTTCTTACTAAGTGAAGCATACACTTATCATATGACCCAGCAATCCCCCTTTAGGTATTTATGAAATATATATAAAATATAAAATAAAAACCTCTGTCCACACCAAACCCTGTACAAGAATATTTATAGCAGCTTTATTCATAATCATCAAAAATGTCCATTGCTTCATGAATGGATGTACAAATTGTGGTATATCCATACCAGGGAAATACTGATTCATGAGAGAGTATGGATTAATTTCAAAAATTTTATGCTACGTTGAAGAAGCCAAACTCAAAAGACTACACTATATGATTCCATTTATATGATGCTCTAGAAAAGGCAAAATTATAGGGGCAGAAAATAGATCAGAGATTGCCAGGATCTGGGGGTGAGGGAAGGGAATTGATTACAAAGGGGGTCAAGGGAACTTTTTGGGAGATGGAAATGCTCTGTATCCTGATTGTGTTGGTGGTTACAAGCCTGTATACACTTAGAGGACTATATGCCTACAAAGTGTGTATTTTCTGTATATACAGAATATACCTTAATAAACCTGACTAAAAATTATCCAGCAATACCATATCATTAATAGGTGCATTTTAATTTTTTTAAAAAGATAAGCAAAATCCAGTTCTAGAAAGTTTAGAATATTTGTAGTAGGCAAAAAAAAATTTTTAAATCATCCATAATTACAGTACCCATAAATAGTATTAACAACCCGATATACATAATTTTTTCTATAGAAAGTTCTGTAGCTCACTTTTATTTCTTAATGTTATTACATGATCATTTTCTTCTACACCATCATTTTCAAAGGCCACACAATATTCCATTGTATGAATGTACCATGGATTATTTAACCAGTTTTCTATTATTGGAGAGCCCTGGTGGCACAACAGTTAAGCACTTGGTTGCTAACCCAAAGGGTGGTGATTCAAACCCACCAGTCGCTCCACAGAAGAAAAGACCTGGCAATCTCCTTTCATAATGATTACAGCCTAGGAAACCCTATGAAGCAGTTCTACTCTGTCATATATGGTCACTATGAATTGGAATCCACTCAAAGGCACACAACAACTATTATTGGACATTTAGGTTGTTTACAATGGGTCACTTTCCTAAATAGTGCTGTAGATACACACACACACACACACACACACACGCACGCACAGACATACATATACCACACATACACACAGTGGAGTCCCTGGATGATGCAAATGGTTAACATGCTCAGCTGCTAACTGAAAGGTTCAAAGTCTGAGTCCACCCAGAGGAACTTTGGAAGAAATGTATGGTGATTTCATTCTGAAAAATCAGCCATTGAAAACCTTATGGAGCACAGTTCTACTCTGACACACATGGGGTCTCCTCCATCAATTCGAATCGACTCAATGGCAACTTTTTTAAAATACATACAGTGAAAAAAATTAACCTCACATTTAAATTAGTACACAAACTTAATGCTAATATGTAATTTCTGATCAATGTTTTGGGCATCAAAAAGCCCTTGTAGACTCCCACACCGATTTCAATGGCTTTCAGATGTTTGAGACCCCAGGCTTAGGCCCATGGATCTGGTGCAATCAGCTTTTCACCAGGAGTAAGGTGTCCCAGGTTCTAGAGACAACCCTGTCACTGGCCAGCTTTGAACTCCCAGTCATATCAGTTCACCTTCCTGAGGCCTCATTTCCTCACTAATTACAGATTAGGGAGGAATAACAATGTCTTTCCTATCTATTGTTGTGAGGATAAAATTAGATGAAACTTGTGAAAGCACCTTGAAAAGCATCAACTGTGATTCAAATGTGCATATGAATATTTTCCATGTTTTATTCGTGTTGTGATAATACTGGGGAACATTCCCAACAGGACCAGATTCAGGTGCCTGTGGCTGGCATCAGGGTCTTACCATGGTCCTAGGGGTGCTGTGGGGTGGTATTCTCAGAGAGGTCCTCTGCATCACCTCTAAAAGACATTCCTATTGCCATTTTTTAATCCCTACAGAGTTTGGTCTTTATCTCGTAGATCACAAGGAGCTGTTCTGATTATATTTAGGGGAGCTGGGGAAAAACAAGGTCAGACTTGCATTTTATTTTCCTTTTTTGTTGTTGCTGAGAATATACACAGCAAAACATACACCACTTCAACAATTTCTACATGTACAATTCAGTGACATTTGATACATTCTTCAAGTTGTGTAACCATTCTTAACCCTCCTTTTCTGAACTCTCCCTCTCTCATTTACATAAACTCACTGTCTTCCAAGCTTTCTATCTAACCTTGTAAATTGCGGTTGTAAATTCAGTCTCATTGTTAAAAGAGAACAATGCTCAAGGCAGCAATTCTTTACTAATTAATCTAAACTATTGTTTCATTCAAAGACGACCTCAGAAAATATTTTTGATTTAAGGTTTGAAGATTATCTCAAGGCAACACCTTTGGGAGTTCACCCAGCCTCAAGGCTTCAGAAAGTCTGGGTTCCATTAGAATTTGAAACCCTCTTCCTTTTTTCCCCCTTTTGACCAGGATTCTTCAGGTCTGCATTTTAGAAATAACACTCTAGTGGCAGGGTGAGGAAGAACCATAGGGGTGCTGATCAGTTGCCTATTTGCTGTCAGTCCCACTCCCTGCCATTCCCTGCTCTGCAATGTGTCACAGGGAACTACATTTCCCAGGCTCCCTCATCCACTGGCATTAAGATAGCTGGGGCCATTGAGATACACTAGCAGAAGCCTGGGCAGGAGTTGGGGAGAAGCCACAGTATTTCTATCTACTCTGTCTCGGGAAGCACCTATTAACTTCCTTTCAGTTTCTTGAATACTCCAAGCCTTTGTACATGCTGTGCCCTCACCAAGAACACTCTTCCTCATCCTTTGGCACAACAACTTCTGCTCATTCTTCAGGCTAAGGTTTAAATGTCACTTCCTCAGAGAGATCCTTCCTGACCATCTAATGAGCCAGACCCTTTCCCCTCTGGTTTGCTGTTGTCTTCGCTGAACATTGTTTGTTTCCGTCAGAGCACATATTCCAAGTTATGTGTTTATTAGTTTGTTTACTTGCATAGTTTCTGTCTCTCCCAATAAGACTAAAAAGCCCAAGAAAACAGAGCACACATCCATTTTACTCACCACTGTATACTCAGGGTCTTAAAAATGACAGGCTAGGGTTTAGGGTGCCTAGCACATAATTTAGGTGCTTAAAAAATATGTGGAAAGGCCAGGTGATCTACTTCTGTAAAATCAGCCATTGAAAACCCTGTGGAGTACAGTTCTACTTCGACATATATGGGGTCGCCATGAGTTGGAATCAGCTACATTATTGCTGAAGTAGGGATAGTGTCTTCTCACTAAAGTGCATAAAACATGTCTACACTCTCATACAACAAAATTAAAATAATGATTCTGGGTATGAATTAGATGGAATGAACAATCAGCCAGAAGTTGGGGACTGGGAGTTTTCAAAAAGATCCTAAATGTCCTAAAGGCAAGGGGAAAAAATGATATAAACAAGGTGCTCTGAAAGATAATAGTTTTGTTGAGCCAATCAGTGAAATATATAATTTCCTTTCAAAAAATTACTAAGTTAAGTTGACCTAAATTTAGCTAAATATGTATCACTTTTATATGTAAGATGAAGCCAGCCCACATTTTAGTTTGCTTTCTTCCTGGATACTTTCTTGTAAATTGCCTCCACACCCTGAGTGGTAGACTCTCGAGGAGATGCTGTGGAAAATCAAGATGTCAAGGTACAATCTTTCGTAAGAAGTCACTAAACCCTTGAATTTAACAGCTGTTCAACTGCAAGCATAAATTTTGCAGTTTTGAGAGGAATGTTATGCTGTTTAACCTGGAAGCTAATTACAGCAAGAAAGCTGTATGATAGAAAAAAAAATCTTGTCCCTTAGTTATAAAATCAGCAAACACAAGCCCTGCCATCTCTCCTGGATTATTACATGTACTAGCAAAGCAGTTAACTTCCAAAATTACAAAATACTAACAACTTTCAAATTTTCATCAACTTTAATATTTTAAATAATGCAGTTCCTTTGTATAGTATATTCTACTTTAGGAGTTGTCTTCTGGCTAATAATAGTACAAAAGTTGAAGTAGGAAAAGGATTTTTTTTTTTAACTGAGTGAAGGAAATTCTGACAAGACATTAGGGAAAGCCATTTGGCATGTCTCTTAGGGATCCTTCCACAAAAAATATTCACCAGTCAGCAAGTATTTAGTGGGTAGTGTGATACAGTCAAAATATGCTATTGATGATAGAACAAAACTCACATTCCTAAAAATAGGCCATACTTACTGGACCGGTAGAGACTAGATGAACCCCTAAGACTATCGCCCTGAGATACTCTTTCAACTTGGAACTCAAACCACTCCAGAGGTCACCTTTCAGCCGTATGACAGATTGGCCCATAAAATAAATAATATTACCTGTGAGTACTGTGCTCCTCAAAATCATTGTCTAGATGAAACCAAATGCTTAACATTTATGCTAGACTAAAGATGAAAAGGCAAGGGGGGACAGGGAAGCTAGATTAATGGAAACAGAACAACCAAAATGGAAATAGCAAGAATGCTGATACATTGTGAAGAAGGTAACCAGTGTCACTGAACAATATGTATAGAAATTGTTAAATGAGAACCTAATTTTCTGTGTACACTTTCACCAAAAACACAATAAAATATCTTTTAAAAATATGCTACTGACGAATCTATACTCATGTTTCTCCAACCTTTGGAAGCCTATTTAACAGTCTGGACAACTAAGGCACAGAGAAGCAGAGTACTTCAGAAGGTCATCTAGTACCATGCTACTCAGAGAGTAATCCTTGGATCAGTAACACTACTTGGGAATTTTTAGAAATGTAGAATTTCAAGGTCCCCAAGACCTACTGAATAAGAATCTGCATTTAAACATGATCCCCAGGTGATCTGGATACTCATTAAAGTTTGAGAAGCACCAATCTGGTGAACCATACTGGAGATGGGATTGCAATCCATATAGTTTGCCTTGGAAAAACTGCTACCACCCTGGTTCTTGGCTGAGATGTCACCTCCTTGTTTCCCATGACCTTCCTGGTTTCATTAGTTGTCCTTGCCATGTGCTTTCAGAGTACCCTACACTTTTCCAGCTATAGCAACATTTTACAGCCAAGCAGATCAGACAGACAATTCAATGGGCAATTACAATAAACTCAGTAATGGCCAAGATCATATATGCCTGTATCCTGGTGCTCAATACTCACTGGATGGACTCAAGAGGGCCATACATTCAGGGTATCTACTTACCAAAATCTGTTTCATTGACAAAAACACCAAGCACAGATAAGGGGTGTCTGTATTTGAGATAAGCATTTTGGACCTGGTTTTTGAATAGATTCACTTAAAAGCTTCAGGGCAGTCTGTAACATCCCCATTTCCCTTTAGAGCCCTTGCCAGCCATTTATGAGGTCTGCTTAATGAACTTCAACAGATGGTAATAACCACACCTCAAGTATCATCCCAATAAAATCCAGTAATTACAGCAGCACCTTTCCTACCATTTTCAGCGCAAAATGCCTCACCCTGTCCCCTAATTACCACTGTCCACAGAGCACAGCCCCAGGAAACAAACAAAGAAGACCTTCTCTGTCAGCACTTTCTCAGCCTTTTGCCAGTTTACAAAGTTGCACCGTCCCTTCTCGCTAAATAAACTGTATTGTGGTTTGGGAATGAATCGTTGTCTCTTTTTTAATGATGTTTTTAAGGCTACAGGCATGACAGTGTTTGCAGGCATCAGAGGTCACCAAGTAAGTTAGTGAGATTCATGGGCTATTGTATGGGGTACAGTCCTTGAGGAAACAAGCAGTTTGCGGACGTCCTTTAACACACCCACAGGCATACGCACAGGCACACACATGCATGCACGCAAAAGCACAAACAGATGGTCATGGAAGATGCGTGAATTGGCTTTGGAGGCTTTCCAGCTCTTCTAAACAAAGTGGTTAGTTCTTCTCCAGGTAACTTTTACATTTCCCTGGATTTAAGGCAACTCATGACCTGAATTAAATTCAGTTCCATGTCATTCTGGCACCTACATAACACTTTCTTGAAACTGGATTAAAGAGGGCATGAATGATGGCCTAAAAAGAAATAGAGACGCCATGGTATGAAGTTTGGGTAAATTTACTCTACTTCGGGGGCAGTGGAGCTGAAATGACAGATGAGAAATCTCTGTTGAACAGTAGAGAGAAGGGCTTGAATATAAGAATTTGGAGACAATTTGCGTGGCTCTAGAAGACATTTCGGGGCCCTGGGGATGCATTGGTTAAGAGCTAGGGCTACTAACCAAAAGGCCAGCAGTTTGAATCCACCAGCTGCTCCTTGGAAACCCTATGGGACAGTTTCACTCTGTCCTACAGGGTCACTGTGAGTTGGAATCGACTCACCAGCAATGGGTTTTTTTTTTTTTTTAAGAAGACATTTCCTAGAGAGGTTGTGAAACTACTTTTCTAGAAATTCCTTTTAAAAAGACAGTGTTTTCTGGACTAATTTAGGTTTAATTCTCTCCAGAATGGATTTCATAACCTTGATGTTGGCACTTGAATTTTTTTTTTCAATTCTCTGAGTTTTGACCCCTGCCCCTTGCAGGACTTTAAAGAGCCATGGTTTCTGCTGGCCCCCTCTTTTTAATTAGTCTAAAAGCTTTTAAAAGTCTGACCTTCTCCATGAAGCCTTTATAAACAAACTGGAAATAGATTTCAAAACCTCTTCCTTTTCTGTAGGACAAGAGGAGAACTAGTACTTAATGAGTGCTTCTAAGTCCCAGCTCTGTTTAGGCCCCCTTGCTTATCTTATTTCCTCAAATCTTCATGACAGCTGTGCTTGCCTACCTGCTTATTTAGTATTTTTCATTTATGCCATTTTTCAGATGAGGAAATCAAGGTTTAGATTAAGTAATTTATCTAAGGTCATGCAGCTACTAATTAACTTTAAAACTCATACTCTTCATTATTCCATGTTCTTGTAAACTTGGCCAATTTTTTTTCATGCACACAGACACAGACAGAAACATAAAACTTAGCCTCAGCATGGTTTATATCTATATTAGGTATCTACATGTTTATAATGACCATTTTTGTACTTTATGTGGTTGGGCACATATGTTGAGAGTATATATTTCTCTTTAATGATACCGTAAATGCCTCAGGGGAAGGGATCAACATTTTAATTCATTTTTATTCCTCCTTCCCCACCAGCTCCACTGGACCTAGCTCATGCAATGCTTGCCCTCAATAAACATTTGATATATGCTTGATAACCAACCAAGTATTGGGGGCCTAGCTATTGAATTTGCTTTTTCATTAGTTCTCAAAAACATTGGCAAGGAAGCACATGAGAGGGTGTCCCACTTACAAAGGAGAAACCACTGCAGATGGCTTTCGTTAGATTGGCATCTGGCATCAAAACTGCTTCTTAAAAATCAAGTTTCCTAACTGGTATTCCAGCTTAGAATGTTCACTATCCTAAGAGGACCTGGAAGCCTTCATCAGCAGCTAAGGATGTAGCTGGGCACTCAAGGACCTGACCTTGTCAAAGTCCTTTTTGAGGCTACGAGGTTGTAATACATGATGAGTCAAGACAGAAACTAATGCCCCAGTGATATCAGGCTGAGCCATTTCAGGATCTAAATATTACAATGGCAGTCTATGCTCTGTTTTGCATACCTTACAGGATTCTAACTACAGTTGGCTATTAACCAGATTTTTAACACATTTCCCTTATGTTATCATTACGTTTTTTTGCTATACTTGTCAAGGATTTACAGCAGTATGTCAACTAGAATCCTAGCTGGAAAAAGAGAATGTATGCATATGGGGAAATCAAGAAGTGTGTTTTAAAAAAGATGACTTATGAGGTGTAGGCAGCATTAAGGGAAACCAAGCAGGGATGGAGCAAGAACCTGGGACTAGCAACACTGAGGAGTTGGCACCACCCTCGGTCTGAAGGGGTTCGGAAAAGGACTGGTTACTAGAACCTGGAGAGAACTTCTAAAGAGCGCCACTGCAGTCTTTGGGGAGCAACAGGCAGAAACCTGGAAAGGAAGGAGCTGGAGAAATAAATATCTTGACCTCATTCTCCACCTACCTCTTCATCTCTTCCCATTGGCTGGACCCATCTGGAAGTAGAAGGCCAGAGACTCATTGACGTGGTCCATACAAGTCCACATCTCTGCGCACAGGGCAGCATGAAGAAAGGAGAGAGTAAACCTACAGGCAAACAAAAACGCCCAGTGCAAGCAGCATTTCTCAAATCGTTTTGTCTGGTGAACTCTTTCTGTTGAATGGTAAGAAGTGTTCTTTAGGAATAATAAAGTCAGGTTGTATGAGAGGATATGTTTGGAAAGCACTGGGTTAAATACAGTTAAACAGGTCTCTTTACTCCAGAACTTCTTGTTGGTTTTGTTGTTGTTACTTGCTGTCAAGTCGATTCCAACTCATGGTGACCCCATGTGTTACAGAGTAGAACTGTTCTATGGCGTTTTCTTGGCTGTAATCTTAATGGAAGCAATGCAAATGTGCGTTGTGACTCTTCAGTGGAGATGATCCCTTTCCCCAAATTAGTTGGCAAGGGATCCTTTATTTTAAAGAGGATTTCATACAACTTACGTTCCCAAGAACTTGCTTTAGTTTAAAGTCTTAATCATTAAAAGCAAAAACAAAATAAAACTGAAGCAATAACAATAAGAAATCAGAAAATCCTGGAAATTGGTGTTGCTAAGTTGTACCAGCAATATAATTGTTAGTGGTCAATGAAAAGTGACCCCAAACCAATAGGGAACAGCATCTTGTATTTCTCTAGTCTGTTTTGGCTTTGACATGAAGGAGAGAGAGGCCTTATATAAAGAAGGCCTGGCCAACTCCCATGAGGTCAACCCCCATATAGGTCCAACCAGTGATGACGTCACTCTCTTCTTTTTCTCTAAAACTGTGGAAAATGCCAGATGCCTCCCAAGACCACCCGTGGTTGCCCCATTACCCTCTGTGTGTGGGTGGCCTGTCTGCACCTGGCAATAGGACAGCCTAAATCTCAAACCAGTATAGGTTGTACTAGCCTTCTACTCCACTTATTTTTCTTATCACTCAGCTCTCTGAGGCACAGTGTGGAAAAACAAACCAACAAACAACGCAGCCTGTTGATTGATCACTGACTAGACAAATACTAGTTTCCTGGAGAATAATACTAAGACTCCCCTCTTCATGTACTGAGGGAGTGGTTGTTCAGCAGTAGAATTCTCGCCTTCCTGCAGGAGACCCAGGTTTGATTCCCGGCCAGTGTCCTCAAGTGAAGTCCCACTCATCTGCCAGTAGAGGCTTACATGTTGCAGTGATGCTGAACAGGTTTCAGCAGAGCCTCCAGACTAAGACAGACTAGGAAGAAAGATCAATTTGAAAACTCAGCCGAAGAAAACCCACAATGATCTGATCTTATTCATGGAGTCACCGTGAGCTCAGGGACAGCTCGACGGCAGCTAACAACAACAACATTCACGTATAATCTTTGAGCATTCTTAAAGATTCCTGAATGTTTTCTCACTTAAGCTTCACAACAACTCTGTGAGACATAATTGTGGCTCTTTACCTGTAGGGAGATCAAATCTCAGGGAAATGAAGCGACTTACCCAAGGTCATTTGGCAAAGTTGGGCCTGGAAACTGGGTATTTTGGTCCCTAAATCAATGCTTTCTCTACTTTGTTGGCTATGTCTCTCCCATGTAGTTGTCCCATGACAGTGGTTGATTGTCCCAGAGGAATTCCTGGCTCCCAGCCCCCTACTTTCCAAGCCTTAATTACCCAGGGTCTTCCGTCATGTTCCTGTCAGCCACTGGGTAACTGCAAGAAAACCCCAGTTCCTGCCTTCACACTTCTGACTCCAATAGTCCTTTACCTGCAATTACTGGAAAGATCTTTTTTTTTTTTTAACCTGCTCAACCTCAGCTGACCTGGCAGGGATCCCCAACACCTGGTGTGAGTTGGCCTCTCTTGCATGAACACCACACCTCTCAGCAATCCCATTCGTGCTGCTTCCTAGGAAGCATTGAGTCTGTACACTGGACATGACCCCAAGGGTTCCACACTTCCTGGATGCTCACTGGCTACTCACCTGTCCTCTGCCCTGTGATGACGCCTACTTTACCCGCTATTAGTTTTCTCCGTTTGTCTCAAGAGTCCTCATAACCCTAGCCGCATTATTCAGAATGCATCACACAGGAACACACCATGCCCTGCATGAGGTGAGCAGAAAGCAGACAGTGGGATTAGCTACCTGAGGTAGGCTGAATAAGAGCCCTTCAAAGATGCTCGTATCCTAATCCCTGGAATCTATGAATAGTAACCTCACCTAGCGAAAGGAACTTTGCAGATGTGATTAAGTTAAGGATCTTGAGATGCGGAGCTTATTCTGGATTATCCAGGAGTTGTTGTTAGTTGCTGTTGAGTAGATTCCAACTCATGGTGACCCCATGTGTCCAGAACAGAACTGCTCCATAGAGTTCTCAAGGCTGTGACCTTTCAAAAGTGGCTCGCCAGGCCCATCTTCTGAGGTGCCTCTGAGTGGGTTTGATGCGCTAACCTTTTGGCTAGTAGCTGAGCACTTAACCACTGGCACTACCCAAGTGACCTTTATCTGGAAAGGCACAATGTAGTCGCAAGGGTCCTTATAAAAAGGAGACAGATGGATCAGATTTAGAGAAAGATTTTACAATGGAAGCAGAGTCAGTGAAGGAAATATGATGATGCTACGCTGCTTCACTTTGAAGATGGAGGAAGGGGAAACAAGCCAAGGAATCCAGGCAGCCTTTAGAACCTAGAAAGGCAAGGAAACACGTTGTCTTCTACAGCTTTCAGAGGAACGCAGGCCTGATGACACCTTAATTTTAGCCCAGTGAAACTGATTTCGGACTCTGATCTCCAGAGCTACAAAATAATAAATTTGTGTGATTTTTAAGCCACTAAGTTCTTAGTAATTTGTTACAGCAGCAATAAGAAACTAATACACTACCTCAACAGAAAATGTAATCCTAAAGAAATAAAACACAGGTCAGAAAATATTTTCTGGATGTTTATGTATTATAACAGTAACTTAAACATTAAAGAACAACATGCAAAGGCAAAATAAAATTTATCCAAATCCCATCACCCTAAGAAGGTAGTTCTGTTGTTTTACCCTATCCCTTTCAGTATTTGGTCATATGTATTTTTAAATGTAGTTAAAATCAGAATACATACACAATTTTGTGATTGCTTAATCATAAGCATATGCCTAAATTGCTACCAAGTCTTTATAATTATCATTTCTAATTACTCCACAATACTCCCCTGAGAAAATCTACCATAATTTACGAAATCATTCTACCACTGCTAAGCATTTAGGCTAAAGCCAATGCTTTGCTTTTACAGCAAATGTGTTAATGAATGTGTTTCATAAGCGAGCACAAGTTTTGGTGACTGAGTAGCTGAGAGGTCTTGAGAAAAGTACTTCATGCCTCAGGGTCCTCATAGAAAAATGGGACCTGTGGGGTGGTTGTGAGAATTAAATGAGATACTGAATGTCTGGTGCCTGACATGTTGCTGAACATACAGTCGCTTCTCAATAAATAATAACTTGTATTATTCCTTTCTTCAAATGGTAATAGTAATTTGATAATAATTCTTTGGCAGTGCAAAGGGTTAATGAGCTCAGCTGTTAACCAAAAGGTTGGAGGTTCAAGTTCACCCAGAGACACCTTAGGAGAAAGGCCTGGCGATCTACTTTTGAAAAATCAGCCATTGAAAACCTTATGCAGCACAGTTCTACTCTGACTCATATCAGGTTACCATGAGTTGGAATTGACTTGTGGGCAACTGGTAGGTAGATAGAATAATTTTTTATCATCCAGGATCCAAATTTCCCCAATTGTCTCATAAAAATTATTATTATTACTGAAATTAATTGATAAGTCATTAAAGTCTCTTTTCATTTTTAAATTTTATTGTGGTGAAATATACACAACATAAAGTTTGCCATTTTAACCATTTTTAAGTGTACAATTAAACCAAAAAAAAACCTGTTGTCGTCCAGTCGATTCCAACTCATAGCGACCCTATAGGACAGAGTAAAACTGCCCCATAGGGTTTCCAACGAGCAACTGGTGGATTCAATCTGCCGACCTTTTGGTTAGCAGCCATAGCTCTTGACCACTATGCCACCAGGGTTTCCATACAATTAAGTGACAATAATAATATTCACCATGTTTTTCTACCATCACCATATCCACTTCCAAAAGTTTTATTCATCGCCAAAAGAAATTTAGTACTTTTTCAGCAATAACACCCATTCCTTCCTCCCCCTAGTCCCTGGTAAGTAATAAACTTGTCTTTATGCTTTTTCTTTTCCAGATATTTCATGTAAGAGGGATCATACAATATTTTTCCCTTTATGTCTGACTTATTTCACTCAGCATAATGTTTTCAAGGTTTATCCATGTCATAGCATATATCAGAATTTCATTTCTCTTTATGGCCAAATAATATTTCCTTGTGTGTGTATATATACATATATATACACACACACACACACACCACGTTTTGTTTATCCATTCATTTGTTGATGAACCTTGGGTTGTTTCTACCTTTTGGCTATTGGGAATAATACTGCGGTGAACACTGGTGTGCAAGTATCTGTTTGAGATCCTGCTTTCCAGTCTCATAGGTATATACCTGGTAGTGGAATTACAGAGTCATATGGTAATTCTATGTTTAACTTTTTGAGGAACCACAAACTGTTTTCCATAGCGGTTGTACCATTTTAAATTCCCACCAGCAATATACGGGGGTTTCAGTGTCTCCACATCCTCACCAACACTTGTTAGTTTCTGTTTTTCTGATAATAACCATTCTAGTTGAGTGTGAGGTGAAGACTCTTTTAATCTGTTTTAACAGAGTCCTCCTCCTTTTTTTAAAATTTCTTTCTCCTTTTTTTTTTTTTCTTTGCAACTTGTTTGTTGAATAAGCAGGGTTGTGAGTCCTCTAGACTTTCTCTCAGTATGGATTTTGCTAATTTTCCTGTTTCCCTTGTATTTTCTATAAATTGATAATTAGAGCTGGAAGCTCAATGAGATTCAGATTCAATTTTTGGTAAGACTATTTCATAGGTGGATTCTAGGGGCAAAATATTGAACAACACAGGAAGCATCAAAAGAAGATGGAAGGAATATACAGAGTCACTGTACCAAAAAGAACTGGTTGACGTTCTGTCATGTCAGGAGGTAGCATATAATCAAGAATCGATGGTATTGAAGGAAGAAGTTCAAGCTGCACTGAAGGCATTGGGGAAAAACAAGGCTCCAGGAATTGACAGAATGCCAAGAAATTTGGAATATAGCTACCTGGCCAACCAACTGGAAGAGATCCATATTTGTGCCCATTCCAAAGAAAGGTGATTGAACAGAATGTGGGAATTATTAAACAATATCATTAATATCACACGCAAGTAAAATTTTGCTGAAGATAATTCAAAAACAGTTTAGCAGTACATCGACAGGGAACTTCCAGAAATTTAAGCCAGATTCAGAAGAAGGCTTGGAATGAGGGATTTCATTGCTGATGTCAGATGGATCCTGGCTGAAAGCAGAGAACACCAGAAAGATGTTTTGCCTATGTTTTATTGACTATGCAAAGGCATTGGGCTGTGTGTATCATAACAAATTATGGATAACATTGCAAAGAATGGGAATTCCAAACACTTAGTTGTGCACATGTGAAACCTGTACATAGACCAAGAGGTAGTTGTTCGAACAGAACAAAGGGATACTTTGTGGTTTAAAGTTAAGAAAGGTGTGGGTCAAGGTTGTATCCTTTCATCATACCTATTCAATCTGTATGCTGAGCAAATAATCCAAGAAGTGGGACGGTATGAAGAAGGTGGCATCAGGATTGGTGGAAGACTCATTAACAACCTCCGATGTGCAGATGACACAGCCTTGCTTGCTGAAAGTGAAAAGGATTAGAAGCACTTACTGATGAAAATTAAAGGCCACAGCCTTCAGTATGGATTGTACCTCAGCATAAAGAAAACAAAAATCCTCCCAACTGGAACAATAAGCAGCATCACGATAAATGGAGAAAATATTGAAGTTGTCAAGGATTTCATTTTACTTGGATCCACAATCAATGCCCATGGAAATAGCAGTCAAGATATCAAATGACGGATTGCGTTGGGCAAATCTGCTAAAGGACCTCTTTCAAGTGTTAAAAAGCAAAGATGTCACTTTGAGGACAAAGGTGCGCCTAATTCAAGCCATGATATTTTCAATCGCTTCATAAGCATGCGAGAGCTGGACAATAGAAAAGGAAGAATGAAGAAGAATTGATGGTTTTGAATTATGGTGTTGGCAAAGAATATTAAACATATCATGGACTACCAGAAGAATGAACAAGTCTGACTTGAAAGTACAGCCAGGGTGCTCCTTAGAAGCGAGGATGGTGAGACTTCGTCTCATGTACTTTGGATATATTATCAGGAGGGACCAGTCCCTACAGAAAGACATCATGCTTGGTAAGGCAGAGGGTCAACGAAAAACTGGAAGACCCTGGATGAGATGGATTGACACGGTGGCTGCAACAATGGGCTCAAATATAGCAGTGACCATGAGGATGGCACAGAAACGGGCAGTGTTTTGTTCTGTTGTACATAGGGTCTCTATGAGTTACAACCCATTTGATGGCACCTAACAACAACATTTTGTTGGATTTTCTGACTGTGTTACTAGCATGAATTCCTACCAAAAAATTTACTAATGATGCAGTGATTAAGCACTCAGCTGCTAACCAGAAGGTTGGTAGTTCGAACCCACCAGTGGTTCCGTGGGAGAAAGTTGAGGCAGTCTGTTTCCACAGAAACCCTATGTGGCAGTTCTATGCTGTCCTATAGGGTCACTATGAGTTGGAATCACCTCAGTGGTAATGGGTTTGGTTTTGAGTTTTACTGCAAAACGAACCCAAAACTTAGTGACTTAAAACAACTACCATTTGTTAAGCTCACTATTCTGGGGTCAGCAATTGGCTTAGCTTCATCTCGGCATGGTATTTGAAATACCAGTGACATATCTTCCAGCATCACAACAACGTGCACATCACCACAGTATGACAAATCAATAGGTGGGTGGTGGAGTCTATATCTCAACAAATTCAATCTGCTTACTTGTTCTGGGTCTGTGAACTCCCCTTTGCTTATGTCCCAAACCCAGCAGACCAGATTTATGGGAAGGTGGTATCAGTATTTGAGTTTGTTTTGAATAACCGTGAATACTTTGGAGCTACTCCAGAGTAAACCCCAGTGTCCATGACTCCCTCTGACTTCTCTAGAAACTTCTAGATTCTCATGGGCTGATCCAGATCAGAGCAGAAGTACTCCCCAACTGGTACAATGGAGGGACCAGTAGTTTGGAAGACTGGAGAGCTGGGTCTGTCTCTGCTATTTACTAGCTTTGGGTCATTGGACAATCATCGTCTCTCTGAGCCTCAGTTTTCTCATCTGCAAAATGGGGAGAAGAATACCCACCTCATAGAGACAAAGTGAGGATTCAGTGTAATATGGTATAATATAAAATAGAAGAAGTAACACCTTTCCTTTACTCCCAGCTATAATATTCAAGACTGCTTCTAACTAGCAGGGAGAGTGGAGATAGAGTAAATCCTTCATCAGGCCCCAAATATCTCAGATCTCCCCAGACACGGGGGCCAGAATAACCGTTTGTCTAAGGCATCTGGCTTGTGGCACTGAACATTTTACAGGCACAAGTAGTTACTTTAAAGAGAGTCAACAATTACACAGTTCAGGTCAAAGCTTTAAAGAACCCTGTGCCCCATCAGTGACAAAGCTGTTGGCTGCTATGCTACCTCCTTGATTTAGATGAACGTCTGCCTCTGTCTGCACATTGAGGTTGTACGTATTCACAAACACCACCTTCACCACTGAGTGGCTGTGCAGGTGTCAAGTAGCACAAGGAGAGCAAACTTGTTTGGTTAAATGTCTGACTCATCACTCACTCATTGCTTGAAAGCTTTCTGAGCTTGTTTCAGATTTTACTTTAAAAGAAAAGGTGGGGGTGGAGATGAAATAGGATCCTTTTATTACAGAACACTTTCCTAAGAGGTTATTTTCTCAAACTTTAATCCAGACCCGGGTTGTTGTTATAGAGGTACACTGGAGCTAAAACTTCAGTGCGGGGCTTGGCTGTTAACCCATTGCTGACTCACCCAACGATGCTGACCCAAGGATTTGTGTAAGAGCTAAGATGCTCACAGAGCTGCCTACTGGAAGTCAAGGACCCTGATTTTTCTCTGCAGAATGGAGGCCCATTGTTATCAATTGCCCTGTAGACCAGGACTAATTTGCTTATACGTGGGAAGGAGCTGCTGGATCCCATACAGACTCCCCATGTGTTTTAAGGTCACCCAACAACTGCCTGGTCCTGGGTTTCACCTGGAATTAAGTTTGAACCAACACTGATAATCATTTGTGTAGACTTGATCGTGACTACTGAGTGCCAAATGAGGTTTAACAGCAAAAAAAAGCTGGTCCTACCAGTGTGGATTGGTGGGTATGATTAAACAAAGGTTTGCAAACTACAGTCAACGCACCAAATCTGGCCTGCTGCCAATTTTATTTTTGAAGATGGAGGAAGGTGCCACCAGCCAAGAAATGCAGGTGGCCTCTAGAAGCTGGAAAGGCAAGGAAACAGATTGTCCCCTAGAATCTTCAGAAGGAACCAGCCCTGCTGACACTGTGATTGTAGCCTAGTAAGACTGATTCTGGACTTCTAACCACCAAAACTATAAGATGTTAAACCTGTGTTGTTTTAAGGATTACATTTTGTTACAGCAGCAATAGGAAACTAACACAATGATCTTTGTAACAACCCTGATAAACACTGTATCTCTTGTGATGAACTCAGAAACTTGAGCTCAGAGAGGTTAAGTAACTCCAAGGTCACATAGCTAAATGAGCAATCAAACCCAGTCTGTGCCTCCAAGCCCTCTAGAGGCTTGCTATTCAAAGTGTGGTCCACGGACCAGTAGCAGCCGCATCACCTGGGGACTTGTTAGACTAGTGGCATCTAAGGCCCCATCCCAGAACTATTGTTTCAGAATCTGCACCTTTACAAGACGCCCAAGTTATTCTCGTGCAGGGGCAGATTAACAAGTAAGCAAGGTATACGTGGGCTTGTGTTTACTTAACTAATCTGTAGTGAACAACTTCACACGGGTTTTTTGTCAATGACATGGTGATAAACAGGTGAAATTGAGATTAGTAAGTAAGCTAGCACAAGTATGCCCATGCCTATCTTCCTTATTGGGTAATCCGTCCCTGTCCATGGGCATAGTAAAGTTTGAGAAGCCTGCACCACAGCACACTTTACCCTACGATGTGCCCTGTTTCAGAAATTCTCCCTTTTTTGAAAAATCTACATTTGTTCCAAGTGACTAAAACACTGCAGAGGGTGAGGATCCTTGTTTGAGAAACCTCTCTTCAGGAGATGGATTAATATGTTTTGATCTATGCAAATATCCAACTTCAAGCTCTAAGAGCTGGTGCCCAGAGCAGCCTTACTCCCACAACTAGGCTTCTAAACTGCTGAGTCAGTTGGTGTTTGCCAACAGGTGACCAAGGTTTGAATAATGCCCAGTGTAGACCCCTGCCTCTCAAGCTGTAACATGCAGTTTATGGGAACTTATTAAAATGCAGATTCTGCTTCACAAGGCCTGGCATTCTACACTTCTAACTATCTCTCAGCAGGCGATACTGTTGTTTGCAGGAGGCACTTGAGTTGCAAGCTGAGGACGCCAGCTCCTCAGTAACCACCCCTTCATTCATGGTCTCTTCTGCATTTACACTTTTGGACAAAAACTTCCAAAATCTGACAGATCATCAGCCTCACCTGGTGCCTCCCAGCAAAAGGTGGTAATCAGGAATCTGCATGCTTATCAGGTGCCTCAATTCTGAGGCAGCTGCTCCATGCACAGGTGTTTGGGAACGACTGCTTAATACAGCAAAAGCAAACAACTACTCCACAAATCGCCTGCCTCCACCTCAGCTCTGATTTTGTGTGGGCTCAGTGCCATGGTTGGAAACATAAAATGCTTGTGTTCTCCCCAGCCCTCTTTCCTCCTTCACCTGGGTAAGATGTCAGGCTCTCCTAAAGCCTCACTGAACATCCCTGAGAAGGTGGCTTGGCTGCAGTGGGACATTTGCCAAGACAGTAGGTAATCCTGTGAAATTTACAGAGCACCCCACTACAAGGTCAAGGACAGGCCTCCACCTCCCCCTTGCTCTGTTCCCAAGCACTTATCTCCCACCGACATTATTAGTGTGAATTCCGCCCCCCTCACCTTCCCACCCCTCTCCTGGGAGGGCAAAGTGCATCAGCCTGCAGGTATAATTTACTCCCTGCCTGCGGTCGTAAAACTCTGCAAATGAAACTTCAAAGGCCTTGGGCAGGCATTGCCTGTGGACCCACCTTTTTCCAGGACTTTCTTTAGCAGCCTGTGGAGTTCTCCATAGTGACCTCAGCTCCCTTCCCTACTCCATCCTCCATCAAGGCTCCCATTAACAAAGCTGGTTTTGTGACCTAATCTCTCCCCAGCTGGCAGAGTCAAGAGCCCAGTCAATACAGAAACCTATTCTATGAGCCTCAGCTAAGCCATCTGAGAAAAAAAAAAAACTTGTGCCTTGCTCTGAGAGCAAAAGGAAAATGGCGGGCAGCTGTGTTTGTCCCACGTGATCCTGCACAGACTCTCAAAAAAATGCAGCAGGAGAGAGCCAGCCCATACCCACAGCCACCCTCTCTCTGCTTGGGGCTGGGGTTAGGGAAACCATCTGTCCTCCACACTGGAGGACACCTGTTGAATGTTGTTGTTAACTGCTGTTGAGTTGGCTCCAACTCATGGCGACTTTATGTATAATCGAATGAAACATAGCCTGGTCCTACACCATCTTTGTTATCGTTGGTATGTTTGAGCCCACTGTTGGGGCTATTGTGTCAATCCACCTTATTGAAGGTTTTCCTTGTTTTTGCTGACCTTCTACTTTATCCAAGATGATGTCTTTTTCTAGCAATTGTTTTTTCCTGATAAAGTGTCCAAAGTAAGTGAGTCGAAGTCTCATCATCCTTGCTCTGAGGAACATTTTGGTTGTATTTATTCCAGGACTGATTTGTTTGTTCTTCTGGAGGTCCACAGTATATTCAATATTCTTTGCCAACCCCACATTTTGAATGCATCAGTTGTTCTGTCTTCCTTTTTCATTATCTAACTTTTATATGCATATGAGGTGATGGAAAAGACCATGGCTTGGGTCAGGTGCAACTCAGTCATCAAAGTGACATCTTTGCTCTTTAAAACTTAAAGAGGTCTTTTGTCACAGATTTGCCCAATGCAATGTGTTGTCGGATTTCTTGATTTCTGTGTCCATGGGCATTGTAGAGTTGGTATATTTGGTGGTATTTCTCTTGGGGAAAGAAGCAGCTTCCTCGCCTGTCCTCCTGTTTGCTAGGCTTACTCAGGGATTTTCCAGCCTCATCTTTCTTACCTATAGCTCCACAGACACAATGTCCATGCCGGTTTCCATACTTGGAGCAGCCTATAGTTTTGTCTTGCCTGCCTAATAAACTATTTATCCCTCAAAACTCTGCCCCCTCTTAGATCCTTCCAAAAATCTTTCTACTCATGAGTCAGAATTAATTCTGTGCCTATAATTCTGTTAATTCAGTGGTTGTCAAAATGTGGATCGAAAGCAACAGCATCATCTGAGAACTTGTTAGAAATGCAAATTCTCAGGCCTCACCCTAGAAGTATGAAATCAGAACTCTGTGGGTGAGGCCCAGCTATCTGTGTTTTAACAAACTCTCCAGGGGTTCTGGATGCCTGCTCAAGTTTGAGAAGGACTGAATCAGTTCATGCATCCTGCCATACTGTTATTTGTTTTTGTCTGTGTTCCTCGGTGATCTGTGAGTTCCTTGAGGCCTGAGATAGTATCATGTTCATCTTTGTATCTCTGGTACTTTCTCACAAACTGGGCCAGCCAGAACAATTTTTTTTGAAGGAGAACTCTGATCAGTGAGTTTCACTCCCAGCCCCTCTTGAACCCTCCAGTGGCTTCCCATTGCCCCTTACCATCACCCACAAGTCCCTGTGTGATCTGGCCTCTGACCTCCTCCCTCCCCCTGGCTAACACCCTCTGGCCACGCCTGCTTTTTCTCTGTCCCTCAAACATGCCTAATGCCTCCCCAGTTTAGGGTCAAGGCCAAGCTGTTCCCTGACACTTTGGCTAATTTCTACTCACCTTCAGTTCTCAGCTTCAATATAACTTCCAAAAGCAAGACTTCTGCAATCTCCCCCCACAAGCACTCAAGGTTAGGACCCCCGTGAGACACCCACCCTCATAGCATCCTCTGCTTTTCCACTGTGGCACGGGTCACAATTGTCATTATCTGATTCTCTGTGTAATGCCTGATTCCGCCCCTCGACTGCAGTTCCATAGGGCAAGGGTTGTGTGTGCACTCCTGTATCCTCCTTACCCAGCCCATGCCTGCAACATGGTAGGAACACTTCCTCCTGGGCCCTTCATCTTTGGTCCAGGAGCCTTCATCCTGGAGTCTGGAAATTTCTAGGTCCTAGTCATGGTTTCTTTTCATAGACATGGGAGGTCTCAGGCAATAGGGCTTCTGGAAGAGTGATCTGACTTGCCAGAGCTTACCACCTGGCCTGCATGGGTAAATAATGAAAGAGCTGTGGGTAGGGTAGGGGTGGGGTGGGGGTGGGGTGGGGGTGGGGGTGGGGGTTGGGTCGGGGTGGGGGTGGGGGGTGGGCTGGTGGGGGTAGGGCAATTTCCAAGTGGCTATTTTCTAGATTGGAATATCCTGGGTGGTGCTAACAGTTAACGCTCTCCACTGCTAACTGAAAGTTTGGTGGTTTGAGTCCACCCAGAGGTGTCTCAGAAGAAAGGCCTGGTGATCTACTTTTGATAAACCAGCCATTGAAAACTTTATGGAACTCAGTTCTACTCTGATACACATAGGGTTGCCATGAATCAGAATGAACTCAGTGGCAACTGGCTTGGTTTTCTTTTATAAATTAGACTCTTTTACCTGATTTCTGTTTGACGATTCCTAGATTCCTTCGGTTCCCTGGCACACAGTGAATGCTCTCTTTCCTGACTTTAGGTTTTTGACATTATCCCATCAGAATAGGGGAATTCTTCATGATCCGATTCACTCTGCAAAGGAGTGCTTGGGCATCTACTGTGTGCCAGGCCTCTCCCAGGAGCTGAGGACAGAGGGGTGAAAAAGATAGGCCAACCTCTAGCCTTGAGCTTGTCTTCCAATATATGTGCTTGCATTTGTGTTAAAAGAATAGGGACACGTTTCCAGTAAGCAGCATTTTGCCAGATACAATCAAACCTGTAAAAGCTGGAACTTGTGTAAGGCAGTACCTGTCAGAGAGGGAAAACGGAAATATTTTCCATTAATAGAGAGCAATAGAAAAGAGGTTAGACTGCACCCCATCAAAGATAGAAAACTTTCAAGACCCGGAATAACAAGGCAGTTCTGGCTGTCACAGGTTTCACTGTATTAGAAACTGCACTTCCTGTGGGTTTAGAGTTGTTCTGGGGATGTGGTCCCTGTCTCTGAAAAACTGTCTTAAGTTTTCTTTAAGGGCGCTAGGAGTCTATCCTTGAAGCTGTGATAATGACTGAGTCCTACTCAGCTTTTGGCTTCTAGGATATGGTATTCACAGCAGTGACAAACTTGGTTTGAGAGTGTTCCACACTCCAGAGTTCACCTGGGGGTGAGAAAGGGAGCCAAGAGCAAACTTCTTTATCCTCTAGTTCAGTCTGCCCATTACCCTCTCTTAGCATCCTGTCCTTTCTTTTCAAAGCACTTCATTGTTCATATGATTATTAGTTTAACCCCAGTGAGCTCCTCCGGGGCAGGACTTACCATGTTGTTTGCTGCTTATTTCCAGGGTCCCAGTACCTGCTGTGGGGTGAAGACAGGAAAAGAATCCTGAGTTCGTTCTTCCACCTGTAATGCTTGCACAATTTGATATTTTTATTTTGTGGTGGAAGAATTTTATTTTTGAGTTTATGGCTTCCTGTAGCCCTTACCCATATCTTTAACATTCTCCTTTCAAGTTTTTGAGAAAGCCTGTTTCATTACAAGTAATCGCAGCCTGCTTCGGGAGTTTTACCAAGAGCAGAAAATTTGTATTCTGCTTCTGGCTCTGCCTCTAATTAACTAAATAGTTATTTTCTAGGCCATGGACCATCAACCCTGTAAAATGTGTTTTAAAATGTGTGTAAAATTGTTCTGTTTGATTCTGTAGGTCCCTCCAGCTCTAAAACGCTGTCCCCTATTCAGCCAGACCTAGCACTTCTCAAAGGTTTCTACCAGGACATTAGTGGACACCAGAAATTTTCCAGAAATTTCTTTTCTAGAGCTGGGGTTGATAAGTAGCCAACAAGCCCCACCTCTAGCTACCTGAAATGCTTTTCCCCTAGTGGTGTCAGAAGGAGCCCTGATGGTGCAATGGCGAAGCGCTCAGCAGCTAACCGAAAGGTTGGCGATTGGAAACCACCTGCTCCGCAGAAGAAAGATGTGGCAGTCTGTTTCCGTAAAGATTACAGCCTTGGAAACCCTATGGGGGCAGTTCTACTCTGTCCTATAGGGTCCCTATGAGTCAGAATTGACTTGATGGCTTCAGATATCTGGTAATGATGTCTGGGAAGGTGCCATCAATTCCAGAAGCCTTATCCCAGCCAGTTCTACTGATGGGCAGATTGTCAAGATAGTTTTCCAGGCCTGCTGAGATGGTAGTCTGCCTCTGCCACAAGTCGGACCCTCAGATATCTTCAGATTCATGATTCCTCTTTGAAGCTCCACACACTGACTGCCTCCATCTCTCTCTCCTATACTGTGTGTCTGTGGAGAGTCCTTGGACTCTTCAGAGTGGTTAAAGTGATTCATGGACCATGCACACTTGCTGTCTAGTTTTAGAGCTGGGTTTACTCCATTAGGCTCTTAATCCCCGCCTTGGGCCTTCCAACTCCCTGCAGACCTATTAGCAAACAGATTATTAGGATTGAGTTCCTCAGGGACCACGTTTCGATTCAACTCATAATTGACTTTGAACAAGATGCTCTTTAACCACTTTTTATGCCAAGATTTCTCACCTGAAAAATAGGAATTAAAAACAAAACTTAGCTTAGATTTTTCATGAAATGGCCAGTTGCCACAAAAGTGCATAATAACAGGGAAGTCACCCTTGATGTGGCTTTTCCTTCTCGTTTCTCTTTTCCTCCTTCCTCTTCTTCCTTGTCCTTTTCTCTCTCTTCCGTCCGTCCTTGGTCCTTTTTCTTCCTCTTCTTCACCTTTTTCTAATGTGATCTCTGAAGAATATGCAGAAAGTTCCTCAATACCTAAGAAATGCTTAATAATTTTTTTTGTGAAATAAATACCTGTATAATTACCACCCAAGTCAAGAAATAAAATATTACCAGCTCCGGAAACTTCCTAGATGCCCTTTTCCAACAATAAACTCCTCCATCCCCCTAGTAATAATCACTGTCCTGTTTCTATGCTTTTCATTTTATTTAAAAACTAGACATAGATTTATTTACTGTTTTCATAGGCATCTTCATTCAATAATAATGAAACTAGCACCTATATAGTGCTTGTAGTCCCTGGGTAGTGCAAACAGTTAAGCACTCAGCTACTGACTGGAAGGTTGGTGGTTTGAATCCACCCAGAAGTGCCTCAGAAGAAAGGCCCGGTGATCTCCTTCCAAAAGGTCATAGCCTTGAAAACCCTGTGGAGCACAGTTCTACTCCGAAGCACATGGGATCACCATGAATCAGAATCAATTTGATGGCAACTGATTTGGTTTTTTGTTTTATACAGTACTTCCTGTGTTCTATCTGCTGTTTCCATGTTGTTTACAAATACCGACTCTTTCCATCCTCACAACAACCTTGTTAACCCACAAACCAAAACTCATTGCTGTCAAATCAATTCTGACTCATAGCGACCCTATAGAACACAGCAGAACTGCCCCATAGGGTTTCCAAGGAGCAGCTGGTGGATTTGAACTGCAGACCTTTTGGTTAGCAGCTCAGCTCTTAACCACTGGGTCACCAGGGCTCCAACAACCTTGTTAGATCGGTATTATTATTGTTATCTCAGTTGGACAGATGAGGAAACTGAGGGGCGGAAGGTCAAGTAACTTACTTGTCTAAGGCCATTCAACTAGTAAAGACCTTGGACTTTGAAGGCTGATGATGATGGTGAACATTATCATCATTCTGCCACGTTCCTCCGTAAGCATCGTCTCATTTCCCTCGCAGCCCTAACAACTCTGTGGGAGGATTGATTACGTGCTGTTATCTCCATTTTCTAGCGAAGAAATTGAAACTCAGGAAGATCAATTGACTAGCCCAACATCATACTGCTAATTGGTAGAAGGAATAAAATTTGAACACACCTCTTGACTCCAGATCAAGAGACTCTTTTTACCACTTCATGTTGCCAGGAATAAAATAATGATTCTGTCTGATTTATTTCTGAATATTGGACTAATATTTAATTGTCTTTTGTCTTTTCACTTCCTTACAGTATATCTATGTCTCTCAAAGTTTTTATTTTTTTTAGAATGGGATTTCTTGACTTATTTTAAATTTTATTGTGGTTTAGGTGAAAATTTACAGTGCAAATTAGTTTCTCATTCAAAAATTTATACACAAATTGTTTTGTGACATTGGTTGAAATCCCCACAATGTGTCAGCACTCTCCCCCTCCCTTTCCACCCAGGTTTCCTGTGTCCGTTCGTCCAGTTTTCCTGTCCCTTCCTGCTTTATCATCTTGCCTTTGGTCAGAAGCTGCCCATTTGACCTCTTATACTTGATTGAACTAAAAAGCACATTCATCACATGTATTACCATTAGTTTGGCTGAAAAGTGGGCTTCAGGAATGGCTTCAGTTCTGAGTTAGCAGGGTGTCCAAAGGTCAAAGTTTTTATAAAAACCTTGACATGATCATATTCATTTATTTTATCACAGGTCAAATTCTGTGGTAACAAATAAGATTATTTGTATGTTTATGTGCATATGCATATTTATACACACATACTGCAGTGTGATTAGATCACTTTTGTGTGTGGCTTTTCTAGCCAAATGATTGGGTGGTACTGTGCAGATATGGTAATTGTGGCCCACCAAAGGGATTGGTCAGTTTTTGTTATCCTGCGGGACTTAAGTGAGCCATCCCAAAGGCAGGAAAGACAAGAATCCTACCACCACCAAGGCAGAACAGCCAGGAACCAGCATGTCCTTTGGACCCTTTGGGATCCCTGCACTGAGAAGCTCCTGGAAGCAGGACACCAAGAGAGACAAAGAGAGAGAGAGGGCTGTAACCCTGAAGACAGTGAGAAGCAGTGGCAGGAGAGACCCGGCAGCAGAGACTTAGCAGCAGGAGACAGTGTATGGGCTTCCCAGCCCACAGAGAGAGAAAGCTGCATGGCTCTGGGCTGATGCCTAGGGCCAGGGAGAGGTGTGCCTGCAAGCTTGGCTGGGAAGAGGCTGTCCTGATGGAAGAACTGTATCCTTGAGTGTTCCTGAGTCTGAATTATAACCTGTGACTTCCGTAATAAACATCATTATCGTGACTATGGTCTGTGAGTTCTGTGTGGCCACTACAAAGAATTATCAAACCCAGCAGAGAAGGAGAGAGTGCCGTGGGAGGGAGAGTTGGTGTCAGAATTGGTAAAGATGGTGGAGAGAGGAGGCATGTGTGACTCTCGCATCATAGGAATCAGCCTTGGGCTGTTGATCTTGATTCTCCTTCCCCCTTGTGAAGTTAGAGGAGGTCAGACACTGCCTCCACATGGTTTCTACACACACACACACACACACACACGCACACGCACACACACACACACACACACACACGCACACACGTATTCCCACCAGAAGCCCTAGCTGGTCGCCCAGTTAAAAAGAAAAGTGAAAAATACATCAGTTTAAAATCACAAATGGACTTGTACAATTCTTTTAGCTTTGTTGTGATAAAATTTAACTTGTGTGCTATTTGGGACTCATACTACTACTTAGATGAGAAACACTTTTCCAGTAGAAATAAATGACCTCTCCTAAGAACAACAGAAACGGAAGAAAGCAAATCCATTGAAAGGAGAAGAGTTATAGGCAGGTTGGCTCACTTTAAAAGGTTAGGATAGGTATCTGTAAAAATATATAACTAAGCAAATGGAATTTAAAACAGGGCTAAAGCTGAATGTTCTTTCTTTTGAATTTATGCTGCAATAATCCTAAACCTTCTCTGGACAAATAGATGCCTATGGCAGAATTAGAGAGATCAGCATACTAAAGTATTTAAAAAGAACTATTACAAAAAGCTGCAGTATTAAACAGGAAATATAAGAATATGTTCATATTATAAAGATTCCATAAAATAAAATACATAGTAAAAAGAAGAGCTCCTTGCCTTACACCCCCTGCTACCATCCCAGTGCCATCTCCAGATATACCCACCATTAACGGTTTAGAATCTATCCTCCCAGACTATTTTCTGTATGGTTATGTACATTTGTAATGTGAAGGCCCAAATATATAGTTTAGCTTTTATTTTTATTGAATGTGAGTTTATGGTGTATAGCCTTCTTTTACTTAACAATAAGTTTTGAAAATCCTTCCATATCAATACATATAGGTCTACCTCATTTTTTAAAATTGATGTGTGGTAATCAATAATGGATGAACCATTGTTTATTCAACTTTATCCTTAATGATGTACATTTAGATGGTTTGACCAACTTTTGGCTTTTGTAAAACAGTGCCACTGAGAACATCCTTTCTCACAACTCCTTGCACAGTGGTGTTTTGGAGCAATGCAGGCATGTTTTACAGGAATCTAACATGGAAAGGGATGCCACAGTAGACATGAAGAGCAACACTGTCAGGAGGCCCTGTCTCCAGACATTGTTGTGTTAGGTGCCGTCAAGTCACTTTCTACTCATAGTGACCCACCTGACAGAGCAGAACTGCTCCGTAGGATTTTCTAGGCTATAATCTTTAGGAAAGCAGATCAGCAGGTCTTTCTCCCAAAGAGCTGCTGGGTGAGTTCAAACCTTCAACCTTTTTGTTAGCAGCCAAGCGTTTAACTGTTGCACCACCCAGGCTCCTTTCCAGACACTAGGCTAAGATTCTACTTTAATGTCAGTCATTATTCTTCGTTTTTCCCACTCAGCCAGCTCCACTGAAGTGGCATAGTTTTCAACTTTTTTTTCTGTCAAAAAACAAGTTGCTGTCAAGTCAACTCTGACTCATAGTGACCCCATCGGAGTCAGAGTAGAACTGTGCTCCATAGGGTTTTCAACGGCTGATTTTTTGGAAGTAGATTGCCAGACCTTTCTTCTGAGGCACCTCTGGGTGGACTTGAACCTCCAACCTTTTGGTTAGCAGCTGAGCGCATTAATGATTTGCACCACCCTTATTATCGTGAGTCAGAATCAACTTGACGGCAACAGGTTTAAGGAGCCCTGATGGTGCAGTGGTTAAATGCTAGGCTGCTAACCGAAAGGCACACAGTTCAAACCCACCCAGCAGCTCTGTGTGAGAAAAGACCTAGTGATCTGCTCCCATACAGATTTCAGCCTAGGAAACCCTATGGGGCAGTTCTACTCTGTCGTGTGGTGTCGCTATGAGTCAAAATCAACTTGATGACACCTAACAACAACAACAACAAGGCAAATCCAATGTTGCCATCACTGTGTGTAGGTGTGGGCATAATTTTAGTATGATTATTTTAGACAATAAAGTTGAAACTTACAATGCTTTATCATCAAAACTGCAGGAGGGAGGTGTTTTACCTGCAGGCAGTGGAGTTTTGTCACTGGGTTTTCTCAGGGGGGTTATGCACTACAGCAGTACGCTTAGGTTACCATCATCATGATAAAGAGAAGAAGACATTAAATTCCCATTTGTTCATTGCACAGTGGGCTTCATCGGAGAACAATACTGTTCTGGACACTGTACAACTCAAGTGACCAGTTTTCTCGTCACATGTTAGTTGCTACCCAGTTTAGTGGTTCCCTAGGTCTTCTCTTTGCTTCCATTGCTTCTACCACTCCTGGCTAAGTCATATTCTCTATCATCCAAACCACTCTCCAACACAGTGTATATAGTTGGGTTAGCACTTCAATGGGGCAAAGCTCCTGTGCCAGGGTGTCTCACTGGCCACTGGATAGACGACCCGCTTTAGGCTGGGTGCTCATCCCTGGTTCAATCAGCTGTGGCCCCAGGAGCATACCATATAATTGATATTAAGCTTGGAATTAAGGAACTTCAAAGAGAGGGGCATGATGGACATTCTGAGGCCTCTCAGAAGGGGTAGAGTAAGTGGCAGCTGCTTTGCGTGCTGGTCCAGTGTACCTGGAGAGAGCTTGCTGCGAAAAGTTGGTTAGGAAACTTCTTGTATTTTCAGGCTGCAGGAGCAATGGAGGAAGCCACTTAGGGACCATCTGATTATAATGTGTTCCTCGGAGAAATAAACAGCCCAGACTGGAGCACACTTCCTGTTGTCAATGTTTTACAAATACCCTGGAACACAATGACGGTTTTTGAGGATTGATATGATCCTGTGACAGTGAACTGATTGTTCCAGCAGAGATCTTTAATGAAATTGTTCACACTGTTAAGGCGCTGTCATCTCCAGCATATTACAATGACAATGGTGGGAACTTGTGAATACAGAAAGCAAAGCAACCTTCCTGCTCATTTCTTTTGGAAAGCACCAACCCCTAGAAGCAAGGCCTTCTTGTTAATTAGTTGTTAATTATTAGGACAGCTCGTGAGATGTTTATTAAAGAGCTGGCCTTGTGGCCAAGAAAAGAACCCAGGGCAAGAGAGTGAATTGCAGCACTATGAAAGGAACGCCGAAGCTTTTGCACTATCGGCCGGCACCAAGGAAATTCTTGAAACTTACCCTTCTGGGAAAAGACAAGAGCTACTGCAGAAATGCATAGTAAAGAGACTAGCGTAGATGGTAGATGATGATATAATAGACTCATAAAGCTGGAAGTCACTTCAACAATCATCTTTCCTTATTTTACAGCATAGATGAACTGCCCCAGGACATATTTCTGTTAGGGTCTCAAGAATCGGTTCATCCCAGGGAACTCATCACGCACGCAGGCCCTATTGCAAGGCAAGTAAGTATTGGAGCGTTTGGCTTTGGGCCTCCCTCTAGAGCTTTTTCCTTTACCCCCCAATGAGGTTCTAGCATATATAGTTAAAACAAAACATTGGTAGATTTCAAAGAATTGTCCTTCAAATAACTTTAAGCCTTTGTTCCATTACTGTGTAACCAGACCGTGCTACTTTCGGTGCATTATAAATTGTTGTTTTTGTTAGGTGCTGTCAAATTGGTCCTGACTCATAGTGACCCCGTGTGCAACAGAATGAAACGCTGCCCCGTTCTGCGCCATCCTCACAGTTGTTGCTATGTTTAAGCCCGTTGTAGCAATCCATCTTGTTAAGGGTCTCCCTCTTTTTCTCTGACCCTCTGCTTTACCAAGAATGATGTCCTTCTCCAGCAATTGGTCCCTCCCGATAAAAATTAATACTATTAAAATAAAATCTGTTATTGTGTGAACAATTGCATTATTTACTTATTTAGTTTCTGCTGTTAAAAGTTACTTTGAGGGGGGAGGGATGGATAGGTGGGGCACAGGGCATTTTTAGGGCAGTGAAACTATTCTGTATGATACTATAATGGTGGACAAATGGCATTATTTATTTGTCAAAACCCATAGGACTGTGCAACACAAAAAATAAGCACTAATGTAAACTATGGACTTTAGTTAATAATAATGTATTAGTATTGGTCCATCAGCTGTAATAAATGTACCACACAAATGTAAGATGTTAATAATAGTAACAGTGTGCAGGGGGAGGAGGATATATGAGAATTCTCTGCGGTTTCTGTATAATTTCTTTGTAAGCCTAAAACTGCTCTAAAAAATAAGGTCTACTTTTTAAAAAAGTTAATTTATTAAGTGTGTATAAACTATACCACAGTTTCTGCAACCCCGCTTTGGCATTTCTTTATTTTCTTTTAGGAGTCCCTCGTGGTGCAGTGGTTAAGCGTTCGGCTGCTAACCAAAAAGTTGGCAGTTAAAATCCACCAGCAGCTCCTTGGAAACCCTATGGGGCTGTTCTACTCTGTCCTATAGGGTCGCTATGAGTCAGAATTGACTTGACGGCAATGGGTTTGGTTGATGTTTTTTTTTTTTTTTTTGGACCCCTAAAGTGTTTAATATGTTTTCCTGCTACCCGAAAGTTTAGAGGTTCAGGTCCACACAAATGCACCTCGGAAGAAATGTCTGGCAATCTACTTCTGAAAGATCAGCCTAGAAAACCCTACTTAATTCTGCTTTGACACACAGGGTTGCCATGTGTCAGAATCAGACTCAGAATCAACTCAACAGCAACTTTTTTTTTTTTTTTTTAATGTTCTGAAATCTCCAAAAATGGCAATGACGTTTGAAAGTGACACAGGCGTTTCCAAGCCCCCGAGAGGTTTTGTTCACTGCTCCACACTCTCTCTTTGTGGAACGTCACAAGTGATTTAAGTGTACACAGGGTCAGGTTGGAGTTTTCTTAAAAGCAAGGCATTCACATTACGTGCTGCACATGTTCCGGGTTGTTGTAGGGAACCCCGAACACTGCTCTCCATCTCCTGGCAGGTGTAGATTACTGGCACATTCCTCGCAATAAATTCTTATGAAGGAGCAGTTTCTATATTCTTTCTCTGTGTTAGCTGTGGCGATCTGTTTGTGCATTCTCCACAATGATGGTGGACATCACAGTGACATGCCCCACATCAAGACATCGGCTGCTCACAGCCTACTGCTGTTCTAACTGATTTGGGCGGCCCTTTTTATTGGTTGAGTGTCTATTTTGATTGGTTGATACCTCTGCTAGATCAGTTGTTAAATATTTCAACAGTCAACACTGGAAAGCACTACTGGAATTAGTATATATTTTTTTCTCCTGCAGGACAGAACTCCTGCAAATATCTCATTTGGGAGTGTTTTCAAAAATTCAGTCTCATGAATTAATAGTCACACTTTGTAAGTCACATAACTCATACTGCTTACATTCCAAGTGAAGGACTACATGGAGCTAGGTTAATGTTTGTCCTCCAACATTTATTCCAGGCATTAACTCATGGTGGGCTCAACAGCATTAAATCTCCCCACTGTTGTGTTACAGATACCACCTTCTGAACTATACGTAAGGTTGGTGATTTAATATCCCAAATTATCCAACAAAAAGATGCCTGAAACTTTCTTGGCCACATCTTAGCTGGGTTTCCTACAGCTGGTACTCTGCTGATTCATTTCCTGATGGTGCTCGAGTTGATTGTTTTATTCTTTCGAAGAAAGTTACAAATTGCATGGTCTGCTAAGGGTTGGGTGGTGATGGGGTGTGCTGGGGTTTACAGTTAAGAAAGAACGTTTTAGCTTGTAATAAACTCACGATTTAGGTTTGCTGAATAGGCTGAGGAAGTATTTATAAATAATTACATGTCTGGGTATGTATGTATATATCTAGTTACATTTATTTTTAACCACATGTAGAATTTAAGGTAAATGTAAAAATATTCATACACACAGTAAAGCAAAAGTCATTACACCATATAAAAAATTGTTAAATTCCAATTTTGGGGGTGCAATTCTCAGGTCTCATCTTACCTGACTTATCAGTGGAGCATTTGACTTCTTCATTTTGCTTCCAGAACATCATATTAAGCTGGGTTTTCTCCTGCCTCACTGACTGCCCCATCTGTTAGTCTCTTTTGCTTGTTCCTCTTTTCATCCCCAACCTCTCAGCACTGGAATGATGAGGATTTAATCCATGAACCTCATCTCTAGCTATACTCACTCCCCTAAATTACAGACTTGTGTATCCAATTGTTTAATCAACATTTCTACTTGAATGTCTAACTGTTGGGTGCCATCAAGTTGATTCCGACTCACAGTGATCCTGTTTGACAGAGTAGAGCTGCCCTATTGGGTTTTCTTGGCTGTAATCTTTACAGGAGCAGATCGCCAGGTCTTTCTCCTGCAGAGCCACTGGGTGAGTTTGAATTGCCAGTCTTTTTGTTAGCAGCCGAGCACTTAACCATTGCACTACCAGGACTCTTTTGATTGTCTAATACACATCTCAGACTGAATGAATCCAAGATACTGATTGCTGTCAAGTCCATTCCAACTCGTATTGACCCTACAGGACAGAGAAGAACTGCCCCCATAGGGTTTCCAAGGCTGTAATCTTTACGGAAGCAGACTGCCACATCTTTGTGCTACAGAGTGGCTGGTGAGTTCGAATCGCCAAACTTTCGGTTAGCGGTCGGGTGCTTAACCACTACGCCACCATGGCTTCTCTCATAGCTAAGATAGAACTCTTAATTTACACCTACTCTCCAATCTGCTTGTTCCCCCCTCCCCCATTAAAATGTAAAAAGCAACTCCATTATTCTGTTTGTTCAGGCCAGAACCTCAAAGTCATATTTGAGTTGTCTTTCTCTCTTTGTTTTTTTTCTTTTTTATTTCCTTATACTCCATATCCAATTCATCAGCCAATCTCATTGGCTCTTCCTTTGAAACATAATCTGCCAACCTCACCATCTCCACCACCTTCCTGGATCATGCCTCTATCATCTACTTTATTATTACCATGGCCTAGTAATAGCTCCCTGTTCCAGCTCTCGCCTCTCTTAATCTCTCCTCAGAACAGCACCCAGGGTAATCCTGTGGCATCTTAAGTCCAATCACATCACATCTTCTCTCAAAATCCTCCAATGTCTTCCCAAATGACTCAGCATAGAAGCCAAAGTTCCTACAATAGTCATAAAGTCCTACACCTGTCCCTGCACCATCTCTGACCTCATCATCAAGGCTCTTACTTGCTCGTTCTGCTCCAACCCCACAAGTTCCTCTGCTGTTCCCTAAAGATATTGTCACCCAAAGTGTCATTGCACATTCTGTCTCCTTGACCTGGAAAGTTCTTCCCCCATATATTTCTCCCCCTCTGTCTTTGGATCTTTGATCAAATGTCACCTTCTCAGTGAAGCTTTCTCTGGCCATCCTATTTAAAGTACTATCCTCTACCCCACACATGACAAGCTCAGCACCCCTGCCCTACTTTGATTTCCTCTGTAGCACTTACCATCAACTGACTTATTATGTATCTTATTTATTTGTTTGTTGTTTATCTCCCCACGGTAGGAATTAAGATTCATGAGAGCAGGGATTTTTTTTGGCCAGGGGTGTATTATGCAATAAGCAAGGCAAACACTGGCTTACTTGTGCTGACTTACTAATCTGTAGTGAACAATTTCACATGGGTCTCACTACACTACATCAAAGTGAAACCCATGTGAAACTGGTCACTACAGATTAGTAAGTAAGCACAAGTACGCCTGTGCTTACCTTGCTTACTGAGTCATCTGCCCCTGTCAGGGATTGTAAATTTGAAGAGAGGCTTTGATTCTGTAGACAGGGCTGTGGGATTGGGAGAGAGACAGATGCCAGCCATACATAGAAGCAGGATTTTTGATAAGGTTAAAAAATGTGATTTTGTTTACTACAGATTAGTAGGTAAGCACAAGTAAGCCCATGCTTACCTTGTTTATTGGATAATCGGCTTTTGTTTGTGGTATTTGGAAATTACTATTTCCCTGGCACTAAGAAGAGTGTACGTGGTAGGAACTCAGTAGCTATTTGCTGGGAAAAAAAAAAAAGTAGATACACAATAATAATACCTAAGTACGTGGTAACAGCTGTCAAGAAATCAAAAGATGCATGGCATTGGGCAAATCTGCTGCAAGACTTGTTTAAATTGTTGGAAAGCAAAGCTGTCACCTTGAAGACTAAGGTGTGCCTGACCCAAGCCATGTTTTCAATCACCTACGTGCATATGAAAGCTGGATGATGAATAAGGAAGACCCAAGAAGAACTGATGCCTTTGAATTGTGGTGTTGATGAAGAATATTGAATATACCATGGACTGCTAAAAGAACAAACAAACCTGTCTTGGAAGAAGTACAACCATAATGCTCCTTAGAAGCAAGGATGGGGAGACTGCATCTTACATACTTTGGACATATTATCAGGAGGGATCAGTTCCTGGAGAAGGACATCATGCTTGGTAAGGTAGAGAGGGTCAGTGAAAGAGAGGAAGACCCTTAACAAGCTGGATTGACACAGTGGCTGCAACAATGGTCTCAAGCACAGCAACAATTGTGAGGATGGCACAGGACTGGGTAGTGTTTTGTTCAGTTGTACACAGGGTAGCTATGAGTCTGAACTGACTTGATGGCACCGAACAGTAACAACATATGAACTGAAAATACATACTGTAGTAGCCAGTCTCCAAGATGGCCCCCAATGATCTTTACTTCCTGCTAGTCATGGTTTAAGGAGCCCTGGTGGTGCAATGGGTTAAGTGCCCAGCTGCTAACTGAAAGATTGGCTGTTCAAACCTGCCATAAAGATTACAGCCTAGGAAACCCTATGGTGCAGTTCTACTCTGTTCTATAGGGTAGCTATGTGTTAGAATTGACTCAGTGGCCCACAGTAATAACAATAACAGTTACGCTGTTGTGCACTCCCCACTGTATCCGGGTTAATCCGTGTGATCAATAGAATACGGCAGAAGTAATGATGTGTGACTTCTGAGTTTACATTATAAAAGGTAACACTGTTTCCCCCTTTCTGTCTTGGACCACTGACCCTGGGGGAAGCCAGCAGTAATGTCATGAGGACATTTAATAGCCCTGTGCAAGGTGGGGAAACCCTGGTGGTGTAGTAGTTAAAAGCTATGGCTGCTAACAAAAAGGTTGGCAGTTCGAATTCACCAGGAGCCTCTTGGAAACCCTATGGGGCAGTTCTACTCTGTCCTATAGGCTCACTATGAGTTGGAATCGAGTAGATGGCAGTGTATGTGAGGTGGTTAAGACCTCAGCTGCTAACCAAAAGATCAGCAGTATGAATCCACCAGCCACTCCTTGGAAACCCCATGGGGCAGTTCTACTCTGTCCTATAGGGTCGCTATGAGTTGGAATAGACTTGTTGGCAGTGGATTAGGATTTTGATGAAGAAGCCCACATGGCATAACTGAGGCCTCCATCCAAAAGCCAACACAATTTTTCCAGCCATGTGAGGGAGCTAACTTGGAAGTAGATTCTCCAGCCTCAATCAAGCCTTCAAATGGCTGAAGCTCTGGCTGAAATCTTAATTATGACCTCATGGAGACCCTCCAAGTTAGAAGCACTCAGTTAAGCTGCTCCTAAATTCATGACCCACAGAGATTGTGTAAGATTTAAAAAAAAAAAAAAAAGTTTATTGTTGTGTTAAACCCCTATTTTGTGGTAATTTGTTACGTAGCAATAGTTAACTAATACAGATTTTGGTACCTGGAAGTGGGGCACTGTCATAACAAAAATCTAAAATGTGGGAGAAACTGTGAAATTGAGCAGTGGATAGAAGATAGAAGAACTCTGAGGTTATTGCTCGTGAAGACTGTTAGCAGAAGCCTAATGGCCTTTGAGTAAGCTGCCAGTGACAGCTTAAGGGCAAGTAGGAAACTAGAGGAAAGGAGATCTTTGTTATGTAGTGACAGAAAGTTTAGAAGCACCATTACCTGTGATAACATAGAAAAAAGAAAATATTGGGGAAAATGTTATTAGAAACTGGATGAAAGGAGATCTTTCTTCTGTTGTGGCAGTAAGTTTTGTAGCTCTATCACCTGTAATAACATGGGAAGAAGAAAATGCACCTAATGAACTGGATGATCTAGCTAAGGAGACCTCCAGGCAGAGTGTTGAAGGTTCCTTCTTGCTGTAAAATATGAGCTAAATAATCAAAAATAAGGACTGTCATTCAAAAAACAGGAACTTTTGGATTTGAAAATTTCTATCCTCTGCAGATGGCAAACAACACTAAAATTTAGAAACAGCATCTGGGTACAGATCAAATCCAGGGTCCTCTCAGGAAAGTATAATCTAAAGATGAAGCCTAGGTTGTGACTATAAAATCCTTTGTTAAGACGTTGGAAATATTCAAGGCAGTTTCTTAGAGAACTATTCAGTCAAGCAACAGGGCTTCTAAGAAACTTAAGAGTGATATCCCTCAGTAGTATCAGCAGAAGCCCAAGGTATAGAATGGCTTATAGCAAAGAGTTTGTGGATATAGCTTTTGACCAATGAAAAGAACCTCAATATTTATAGGAGATTCACAAAGTTTTAAGAGAATAATATTGACAAAGACATTTCCAGCTTGGACTAATGAAGACAAAGACAGAACAAAATGAAACGAGATCTTTACACCCCAAATTTTATAGGCGAAAAGCAGGTTGAGAAAACTACTGAATTTCAGAGGGAACAACCATTAGCCCAGAGGAGGAACCAAGAACCGTGGAGAATTATTCCCTGGCCTTGATTCTCAATCAAGGAACTACTCTGCTGGATTTCAGAGTTGCTATGGATCAATAACTCCTGTGTGACTCTAGTGTGCCTCACATTCCCCCCTGTGTGGTTATCTTATGCCTGCCTTACTATTATATACTGGGTTTGTTGGGAATCAGATAATTTATTTCTCTAGTTCACAGGCCTTCAGATTTAGAGGAACGGTACTCAAAGAAATGGATTTGAGTAGCCTCATTTGTACCTGGACTTTATTTAAATGAGGAGAGCCTAATCTTTGAGCTGATCCTATAAAAAGATGAGAGTTTTGGGGCTTTGGAAGGGAGTTAGTATATTTTGTATATGAAAGGACTTGAATCACTGAGAACCAGAGAGTAGACTGTGGTAGCTAATCTCCAAGATGCCCCTTGTCTTGGATGTCTAGTGCTGTTGTAACAGAAATACCACAAATGGATGGTTTCCTGGTTCCTTGGCTTCTCAGCCCCTCAAAAGTTTATTTTCTCACAGTTTAGGAGGCTAGAAGTCCAAATTCAGGGTGTCAGCTCTAGGGAGGGCTTTCTATCTCAGTCGGTTCTGGTGGAAGGTCCTTGTCATCAATCTTCTCCTGGTCTAGGAGCTTCTTGGCATAGGAACCCCAGGTCCAAAGGACATGCTTTGCTCCTGGTACTAACTTCTTGGTGGTATGAGGTCCTCATGTCTCTCTGCTCGCTTGTCTCTTTTATATCTCAAAAGCGATCGGCCTGAAGCACAATCTAATCTTGTAGATTGAGTCTTGCCTCATTAACATAACTGCCACAAATCCATCTAATTAACATCATAGAGATAGGATTTACAACATATAGGAAAATTATATCAGATGACAAAATGGTGGACAATCACACAATACTGGGTATCATGGCCTAGCCAAATTGATACACATATTTTTGGGGGACACAATTCAATCCATGACAGCCCTCAATGATTCTCTCATCCTGGAATTCACACCCTTCTGTAGTTAGTCCCCTTCCACAAAGAATAGGACTTATCTGTGTAGGATATTGTGAAAGGATTGTATGTGACTTCAGTGGCTAGGTTATAAAAGGTATTGCAACTTCCATTTTGCTCTCTTGGATCACTTAACCTGTGAGAAGCCAGCTGCCATAATATGAGGATCCTCAAGCAAGCCTGTGCTCTTGAATTCCTGACCTGTAGAAACTCTATAGGGTTTTCAAAGCTGTCATCTTTCAGAAGCAGATCATCAGACTTTTCTTCTGAGGTACTTCTGGGTGAATTTGAACCACCAACCTTTCAGTTAGTAGTCGAGCACTTAACTGTTTGCACCACCCAAATCTACCACAAGTAGGATTTACCTCTTTCTCACATTTGAATGAGTAGATTATCACTTTTTCTTTTCTTTTCTTTTTTTTTTTTGCTGCTAAGACAAATAATGGAACTGAAAACCAAATAGCTGGGCTTAACTCAGATAATATCTTCAGAGGCACACTTGTTGTGAGTGTAGCACTTTTTCCAGATTTTGGCTTAAAACAATTTACTTGCTTGGGATTTTGTTGGATTCTTTCTTGTTCCCAGATTCCAAAGAAGGCTTAGTAATACTCCATAATCTCATAACTTTAAGCTTCCTTTAATTACATTTTTTATATTGCAGAAATTCACACACACTCACTATGCCTGTATATGTATAGTCCTATGAGAATAACAATAACTTAATTTCAAAAGTATCTGATTGCCATAGTCACATACCATTTTTCCTTGACTTCAGAAATGGCTGTTGTTGTTGTTAGCTGCCATTGAGTCAGACTTTGACTCATGGCAACCCATGAACAATGAGATCAAACCATTGTGATCTACAGGGTTTTCACTGGCTGATTTTTCAGAAGTAGATCACCAGGTTTTTCTAACTAGTCCATCTAAATCTGGAAGCTCTGCTGAAACCTGTTCAGTATCACAGCAACACATAAGCCTCCACTGACAAATGGGTGATGGAACTGCCTTGTTAATCTCTATTTCCCAAACGTAGCTCTTGTGGATCTTGCATAAACTATTGGTGATCCTTATGCAATTGTTAAAGGAATGAATGAATGAATAATTGAATTAATGAATGTATAAACAAAGGCTAGATAAATACTTGTGGTTTCGAGTTAATTTGAATAATGCCATCAAGTTTTTAGTTCATGAAAGAATGATCTGCTGACAATCAAAAGAGTAATGGACTGAGATGGAGCAAGTTGTGGGAAATGTGTAGATTGCGGAAGTTTCTTCAGAGGGAGAAGATATATATTTCATACTGTATTTTCTGTTTGAACTTGCTATCATATGAAACTTTGATGTAACTAGGTAACATACTCTCTTATTAAATGCGAATGTGATGTTCTGTGAATGTAATGTGTATGAATGACATCATTCTATTTAAGGAGTCTGGGGACAAGATTCTTCCAGTTTGGCCTGCACACTTTGTGTGGTGGGATTCTTCTGAAAGGACTTCAGGCCCAGACTTCAAGAGGCATGTGGTGAAGTGCTGGGGGACAGGGATAGAAGGTGGATCTAGCTACAACTTCAACCAAAAACAGTTGCCATGGAGTCAATTCCGACTCATGGTGACCCCATGTGTATCAGAGTAGAACTGTGCTCCATAGGGTTTTCAGTGGCTGATTTTTCAGAAGTAGATTGCCATTGCCACAACTTTGCACCTGAGCTCTTAAACTCTCCTGAAGTTAACATTGCAATGAGACGAGCTTAGTTCAAGTAGTTTGCCTGAAGATACACCCAATGAAGCCCCCCGCGATCAAATATTAGAGTCAGAGGAGAGAGATGGCATGCTCCAGTGTGATAAAACAGACTTGACTTGAAACCATGGTTTCTCCATCTGTCAAGTGATGGAAATGAATGTAGCAGTAGCTACACATCTCTCTCACTTCCTCCCTCCTGGTCAAGGAAGACTGTGAGAATTATCAGTTGATCAGAAAGCAAAGTAACAATGATATGTTACAGAGGAGCTAACTTGTAAAGAGACCTGTGGAATTGGTTATAGCAAAAGAAAAAAAAAAACAAAACAGGAAATGTCAAACTCAGCTAGATTAGATTGATGTTAAGGCAGTCTACATCTTCAGAGCTTGAGGAGGTCCAGAATCCTTTTAGTTAAGGAATACCAACTACAAGGGGAATCCCTGCCTCACCATTTGCACATAGATTTAGAAGGAAATGCAGATTTAATCATTTGGTTTCTGTGTAACTTTATAGTCAAAATGAAACTAAAATGTGAATATTAAAGTATGTGAACCTTCTTAGCATGAAGTCTGGATTCCCCTCAGACGACTGTGGCATTTAGGAAACTGTGCTTTGTAATAGCAGCAATCAATAGTTACATTGTCCTTGAAACAAGTGGTCACTATAATTGCTGATGCTTGGACTGGGGTGTTTTGCAGAATCTGGCAACCCATTGTTGGGATACAAGGGTGCATAAATTCACATTATTAATTACACATTTTCTTTATGTTTGCATTCTAATCCTCTGTGAATGGACTCACTAAAAAAAGTAATTTCAAAGAAAGGAAGTATTGCAGAATTTTGGGGGGTGGGAGTGATTAAGAGTTATAATACATGTTCATCATTAAAAAAAAAAAAAAAAAAACTATAATAAAAGAAAGAAGACTGCACTGCCCAAAGACAACCACTGTTGACTTGTATACAATAGACTGCCCTAGCTGACACTACTTAACAAACCCACTGGATGAACCCACTTTTCTCTCTGTAAAGCATATGACTGATGCCCTCAGCAAGCCTAATACATGCCCTCGGTGTTATCACAGGGCGTATGGTCGCTTCTTCTTCCACCAGTTGCGTTGTCTGCTTACCAAGAGCCAGTTTTGTTTGTTGTCAGACGTGTTTATATAGGTTGCAGTTAAAATTTTGCAATGTAATTAGGCATTACATAAATGGATAAAAATACAATGCAGAAAGAATGGTTCTTATGAAAATTATGTTGATTTGAAAGACTTGATACAGATAAGCCACACCAAAAGAGAAAAAAATAGTGGTCAGGTTAGGTAATTTGGTATAACTGTAAAAGATTGAAAGTAAATCATTAGAATTTAGCAGGATTTGCCCTCAGATTGCTTCCCAAAGCATCTTTAAATTCTTGCTCCACTTTAAAAAATCTAGAAAATTGTAGCTAATGCATTAAGGGTATGAATGAGTTTCTGGGTATGAGATACAAAATGAGTAGAGACACTTTTATCAGGAGACTTACACTAAAAGACAAAAAAGAAATACAGGAAGTCCCCGACTTACGACTAATTCAAGTTACAATGAACCGCCTTTACAACCATCTTTTTTTTTTTTTTTTTGGTGTATCTCATGTTAGTAATATGTACTACATACAATGTTGCCGCACATAATTTGCTGATGTTATCATTCCCAGATATAATGTTTCTAACCCTTAAAGACAAATAAAGATCAGATGTATAAAGATACTGATAACAAAGGCAATAATAATGAAAAAAAAAAATGAGGCATTCAACTTACTTCAGAACCAACTTACAATGGAGTAGTCTTGGGAACAGAAACCTATCGTAAATCGAGGACTGCCATCGGGAACTACCTGTAATAAAAATAGTAAACCCATACGGTGCTTAGTATGTGCCACTAGCTGTTCTAGGCACCGCAGAAATTTTACCTTCATAATAACTTCATAATAACTCTATGAAGTAGAAGTAGTAAGTAGTTGGTATTAATATCCTCATTTTACATTTGAGGACACTGAGATCCAGAGAAATTAAGTTAATTACTCTAGATTATCCAACTGGTAAGGAGTGGAGCTGGCATTCAAGCACAGCCATCCTGGGTGCTTAGTCCATGCCTGCAGCCATTGCCTTACCCTAGCCCTCAATTCTACAACAAAAGGTTTAATTATTTTCAGTTAAAACAAAATTAAGATATGAATGTAACTTTAACAAAATCATGTTATTATGGAAATCTTCAAGTCTGCATAAAAGTAGGGAGAAGAGTGTAATGAACTCCTGTGAAGGCGAATTTTAGGTCAACTTCGCTGGGCTATGGTTCCCAGTGGTTTGGCCAAACGTTAGTCAAATTGTTGTTCCATAATGCAATGTAATGCAATCACGTTACATAATGTAATCTAGTATCAATCAATCAGTTGAAAATAGAATTTGTTTAGGGTGTGTTCTGCCTACAGACCATAAATAGATATTTTAACAATCTCTCTCTTCACTTTGCACCTTTTCCATCACCTGACCTATGGATCTTGGGATGCAAACCTGTAGGAGTCTCCAGCCTGCCACCTGACCTAAGGATTTTGAACTTGCCACCCCCACCACAATCACAGGAGCAAATTCCTTAAATTATATATATGTATATATTGTCTTAGTTATCTAGGGCTGTCATAACAGAAATACCACAAGTGGATGGTGTTAACGAAGAGAAGTTTATTTCCTCACAGTCAAAGTAGGCTAAAAGTCTAAATTCAGCGTGTCAGCTGCAGGGGAAGCCTTTTTCTCTCCGTCGGCCTTCTCTTTGGTGTTCCCCTGGACTAGGAGCTTCTCTGCACAGGGACCCCGGTCCAAAGGACGCGCTCTGCTCCCGGCACTGCTTTCTTGATGGTATGAGGTCCCCCTGTCTCACTGCTCACTTCTGTCTTTTATATCTCAAGACATTGCCTCAGGACACAATCCAGTCTTATAGATCAGGTCCTGCCTTACTAACACAACTGCCACCCATCCTCCCTCATTAACATCATAGAGGCAGGTTTACAACATACAGGAAAATCACACAGTACCGGGAATCATGGCCCAGCCAAACTGATATACACATTTTTGGGGGGACATAATTCAAACCATGACAAATATGTATATATATAGTTGTGTTGTTGTTGTTAGATGCCGTTGAGTCAGTTCCGACTCATAGCAACCCTATGTACAACAAAACAAAACAGTGCCAAGTCCTGCGATATCCTCACAATCACTGCTATACTTGAGCCCATTGTTGCAGCCACTGTGTCAATCCATCTCTCTGAGGATTGTCATGGATTGAATTGTGTCCCTCCAAAATATGTGTCAACTTGGTTAGGCCATGATTCCCAGTATTTTGTGGTTGTCCTCCATTTTGTGATTGTAATTTTCCGATGTGTTGTAAATCCTGATCTCTGCCTGTGGTTAATGAGGCAAGATTAGATGATGTTAAAGAGGATTAGGATGTGACTGTAATGCCCTTACTAAGGTCACATCCCTGATCCAAAGTAAAGGGAGTTTTCCTGGGGTGTGGCCTGCACCACCTTTTATCTTACAAGAGATAAAAGGAAAAGGAAGCCAGCAGAGAGTTGGAGACCACATACCACCAAGAAAGCAGTGCCGGGAGCAGAGCGTGTTGTTTAGACCTGAGATTCCTGCATGGAGAAGCTCCTAGTCCAGGGAAAGATTGATGACAAGGACCTTCGTCCAGAGTCAACAGAGAAAGCCTTCCCCTGGAGCTGATGCCCTGAATTTGGACTTGTAGCCTACTAGACTGTGAGACAATAAATTTCACTTTGTTAAAGCCATCCACTTGTGGTATTTCTGTTATAGCAGCCCTAGATAACCAAGACAAGGGTCTTCCTCTTTTTTGCTGACCCTCTACTTTACCAAGCATGATGTCCTTCTCCAAGGATGGGTCCCTGCTGATAACATATCCAAAGTACATGAGATGAAGCCCTGCCATCCTAGCTTCCAAGGAGCACTCTGGCTGTACTTTTTTTATTTTTTAATGATAGCTCCGTATTCTTCTTCTTCTTCTTCTTTTTTCCAATTAACTGATCAACAGCTAGTGTTAAGGTTTCCTGGATTCATCTTTTAGCTTTTACCTTATTGTGGATGTAATATAGTATAATGTAATTACTTTTCATCTGATGTAATTATTTTCCATGATGCATTCTAAAGTAATGAAATCAATCAGCTGAGGTCATACCAATGTAGGGTGGATCCTAAGCCTAATAACTTCTGAGTTATCTAAAGAACAGCAGAGACACAGAGACACACACGTACACACAGGGGGAAGACAGATACCACGTGAAGGTCATCTATAAGCCAAGGAACCAAGGAACACCCAGGACTACCTACAAGGAAGGAATCAACATGGCTGAGGTCCTGATTTGAAATTTTAGCCTCCAGAACTGTGAGAAAATAAATTTCTTTTCTTTAAAGTCACCCACTTGTGGTATTTCTGTTACAGCAGCACTAGGAAACTAAGATAGTCTAACAAGATGACTTTTAATATATTATCTTCCTGAATTTTTCTAAGCATGCCTGACATGGTTGTGATCATAATTTATATTTTATTTTTTTCCCAGTATTTTTCTCTTAACATAACAACAGAGGCATTTAATATGTTCAAACATTTCAGAAACGTAAGTTTTAAAAACTGTGTAAAACTCCATTGTATGCTATATAGCATAATTTACTTAACCTCTACCTTCTCCCAATTTTTCCCTATTACAAATAATACACTAGTGACTTCTTTATGAATAGAGGCTTTTGTTTTACTTCTGCATTAAGCATTATTTCTTTACTACAAATTTCCAAAAGTGGAATGATTGTATCTAAGTTATAACCAAATTTATTTCCAAATGATTTCTACTGATTTATATTTACCTTGCATTATTAGCATGATTTTAAAAATGTTTATAAAATGCAAATTACTTTTCATCTTCTTTTACAAAGTCCAATGACCAAAGGAAACCACTTAAGTTGATCAGCCCTATTGAAGAGAGACAGAATGATATGGTGCAAATCTGTGGGCTGCCCGGTACAATAATGTTAGCCTGGCCTCATGAGTCAAATAAGTAAGGTTGGGGGAAATTTGGCTGCCACAGCTTTGAATGTGGTGGGGGGAAAAAAAAGAAGAAGAAAAGCAAAACCAGCACTCTGAGTAATCTAGTAATTGGGTTCTGCCCTCTTATGAGCTGATATGAGCCCACAGTCACTTGAAACAACCACCAAAAGGTAGTGACACCTCAGCAAGAGTTAGTTGGGCTTCACAAGTATAAACAGTGTGGGTCAGGGAAACAAGCTTGACTTTCGCCAAGGCCCTGCTGCACACTGTCGTACCTGGCTGCAGGGCCTTGAAAGGGGCTAAAATCTAACTCCACCACGCATCTGTCAGTTTGTTGTACTGTGATAGTTTGCATGTCGCTTTCATACTGGAAGCTCTTCCACCAGTATTTCAAAGAAAAGTAGGTCACCCATGGTGGACAGCTTTCAGCGGAGATTCCAGATAAACCAGACTAGGAAGAAGGCCTGGCAATCTACCTCTGAAAATTAGCCAGTGAAAACCCTATGGATCACAACACAACATTGTCTGACTTCCTCGCTTTGGACATGTCACCAGGAGGGCGCATTCACTGGAAGAGGACATTACGTTCGGTGAAGCAGAGGGCCATCGAGGGCAGGGGAGACCCTCGGTTAGATGGATTGACGCAATAGCTGCAACGATGCATTCAGACATGCTGGTGATTGTGAGGATGGCGCAGAACTGGGCAACATGCCGTTCTATCTAAATCTGACCTATCACTGGCCTCCAGCAGGATACGACTCCGGCAGAAGGATCTGCCCAGGGGGGAACACGCTTTTGCCATTTATCCACCCAGAAGTGCTATTTTCAAATTCACAGTAAGGCACTGTTTGTGCCAGTTAAGAAAATAGGCTTGACAGGAAGGGAGGGGAAAAATGCTTAACAGGTGCTTTCCCATGGCAAACTCCTAATGGAATTTTGCTGCCTCTCTATGAAATCTATGAAATTCGCATAATAGATTTTGGAGACTTATGTTAAAATGGAAGATGGCTAGTCCCCAGAGGCTGGGGATCCCAATGTGCGTTACACGGATCACTCCTAAATCCTACTAAATCTTCTTTCCAAACTGTCACCTTCTCCCACGTGGCTATCTTAATTCACTGAACTCGTTGTCTAGTGGTTAAGCGGCAACTCTAAATGAGAAAAACCTGAATTTGAGTTCTGCCTTCACTAATAACACATGTGTGATTTCACATTCCTCCTCATCTGCAGATTCAGGTAATAAAAGCACCTACCTGGTGGTGCGGTGGTTGAGTGTTCGACTGCTAACCGAAAGGTCATAGCTCGAATCCACCGGCTGCTCCTTGGAAACCCTATGGGGCAGTTCTATTCTGTCCCATAGGATCGCTATAAGTTGGACTCGACCGCAATGTGTTTGGTTTTTTGTTTTGCAGTCCCTGGGTGGTGCAAATGGTTAATGTGCTCAACTGCTAACCAAAAGGTTGGAGGTGCGAGTTCACTCAGAGTTGCCTCAAAAGAAACGCCTGGTGATCTAGGTCCGAAAAATCAGCCACTGAAAACCGTAAGGAGCGCAGTTCTACTCTGACACACAAGAGGTCGCCATGAGTCGGAATCAACTTGATGGCAAGTGTTTTTTTTTGTTGTTTTGTTTTGTTTACTTTTCAGAGTTGTGAGGATTAAATGAAACCCTGTGTATAAAGTGCCTGGTATGTTTCCAGTGTTCGGTAAATGTGAACTGTTGTGGTTATTGTGCATTTGAGTGCCACCCCTGCCAATTTCTGGTATGGGTGGAGGTATCTTTCGCTTGCGATGGAAATATTTCTGTTTTGTTTTGTTCTACGGTCCTCGTTCTGGCAGTTGCACGTTCAGAGTAACAAGGATGAGGGAGAAAGCGCTCACCTCCGAAATGCACAGAGTGGTTACCTCCTTCATTACTTAGTCCTTTCCTACCCCCCACCCCAAGCCGAGTTCTGAGCATCTCTTCAGACGCCCTGCATACCAACGTGCACACACCTCTTTCCCTCCAGTTAAAATGCATAAGTCAAAGGGATGAAATGTTCCTGTCAGCACTCACTCAGGTAAATTGGTGCTCAGTGCTTCAAAGAAGAGACAGGGATTAAGAATGATGTTCTGTACCAGAGTTCTGGCTTAAGTGCTTCCAGTCCTCTGGCAAAAACTGAAGGGTTGCAGACCACAGCCCCACCCAGGGTGGAAGACGCCTCCCTTCCACCATCCGTTTAAAATTAAAAAACAAAACAAAAAAAACCATGTGCCAAAGAAAGGTTTGAAATTTCCCACTTCCCCTCTCTTGGCTTCTCTCGTAATGGAGGTAGAAGATCAAATAACAGCTAAACTGTCCTTTTGTTCCAAGGAGAAAATGCTAGATTCAAGTCCTGTGATGGAGTGGAAAGGGCAGGCGCCTGGAGTTAGAAGACAAGTTCCTTCCAGTCCTGGCTCTGTCCTTCATTACCTTTGTGAGCTCAGGCTAGATCCTTCATCTTCTAGAAGAAAGCAGGCTTAAGCGTAGGGGCCTTGACAGTGTACTGTCAAACAGTCAGGTTGAGTATGATCAAAGCTCTTAGCTCTAACTACCAGTTTACAGGAAATTCAGAGCACAGGGGAACATGTTAAATGACATAATCAGCAAAATCTAAATTGTGAGAAATATTATAGGACAAATGACTCTGTTTCTTCAACAAACAAATGGCAGAAGGGAAAAATAAATAATCAAATCAGTTGTCATTGAGTTGATTCCGACTCATGGCACCCCCATGTGTTGCCGAATAGAACTTTTGCATAGGGTTTTCAAGACTGTGACCTTTTGGAAGAACATTGCCAGGCCTTTCTTCTGAGGCACCTCTGCTTGTGTTCAAACGGCCAAACTTTTGGTTAGTAGTCGAGTGCTTCATCATTTGTACCACCCAGGACTTTGGGAAGAGGGAAAGGGGCCCTATATATTAGAGATCTGAGAGACTTATCATCCAAATTTAAAGTGTAGGCTAATTTTTTTTTTAATTGTAATTCAAGCAAATCAATAGTAAAAATACATTTATGGGGCAATCTGAGATGTTTGAATAGTGTTGGATATTTGATGATATTAAGAAATTATTATTTTTTATATGTAATACTGATGTTGTGCTTATGTTAAAAAGTCCTTCTTTCCTAGAGATACATACTAACACATATATAGATAATACCATGATGATATAATACAGAAATAATATGTTTTGGACTTACTTAAAAATAAGCAACTAGTGGAAGAGTAGGTGAAGGATAGATTAAATAAGATCTGTTTTATGTTGATACTTATTGCAAAAGGTTGACAGATTTATGGGGGTTCATTATAATACTCTCTAATTTTGTGTATGTTTGAAAGTTTTCATAATAAAAAGGTTACAGAGTAAGTAAAAAGGAATGTGGGCTTTGGAGTGAGAGTGATTGCCTGGATCTACCTCTTATTGGGCCAATTAACCTTTCCTCATGAAAGGGGGAAAAAAAAATCAAGTATCCCATAGGATTGTTGTAGGCAGGAGTAAAGCACAAATCTCTTAGCACCGTGCCTGGCACATAATAAGTGCTCAGTGCTCTCGTTATTAATAAAACAAGAGGTTCGGACTAGTTAAACCTCTATGGTTCTTTCCAAGTAAAAGGGTCTATGATTTCCAACCTATTTTTATCACATCTTAGCCCTCTTTATTCCCTCTCTGACTCCATGTTGACTTTTCTGGAAACTCTTTAATTGCCTCTAATGTTCACCTCCCTTTGCCTGGGGCATCTGGACATTTTACCTGGGCAGCCAGGTGTCAGTTCCATAGGTGTGTTGGACTGATTCCTGGATTGGGAGGTGCAGGTTTCTGATTTCCTCACCTGCTCACTCAGTGCCTGGCTCTTTTTCCAGTAGCTTCCTGTCACCTGAACCAAGTGCTTGAAGCTTCAGGAAGAAGGTAGAAACTCGAGGTGGAGAAGAGCGAGTAGGATGCAATTACAGCCTGACCCCACAACTCCTTCTCAACCTCCCCACCTCACTGCTGAGGAGAGGTTAGAAATCAGAGTCCTGGGTATGTATCTCACTGTTTCTTCCTAGCAGTGTGGTGTTGGGCAAGCCACTTAACTTTGCTGTGCCTCAGTTTCCTCACTTGTAAAATGAGGACAATAATACCCACATTTTT